>JAGQAX010000017.1:23908013-24367965 GCA_019142605.1 Cephalopholis sonnerati | reverse complement strand
CAATAAAGAGATGCTATTTAACGTGAGACATTGATTTGTTGTGTTCAGTGTTTATAACATTGGGACAGAACTGGGAGACAAATGGAAGTAATGCTGTGTCATGCACACGAGCACCATCATATTGGAAAAAAAGTGTCACTAATGTTAATGATGACAGCATCGTTAAAATTACAGCATACATGTATGTATTTCATATAGATATGAATGTGTGTGTGTATGTGACCGTGAGAATGATGCGATGAGCGAGTGTGTGTTGGTGCATGTGTAACATTTATATGCTGCTAAACAACAAAGTTTTGATGCATAACATCCAATTACAATAAAGGATCTATCTATCTATCTAGTTGATGTTTTCATGTGGGGCCACTCATAAGGGGGTAATAAGGGGCAAGCTCTCTGGGGCCCAGCTGCTAAGGGGGCCCCATGGAGGCCAGCAATAATCATGTTCATCCTAAATGTAAGCAAGGAGGAACTGAATTTCATTTTGGACCAAAACGGTCACCATTACTTATTACAGTACAATGACAAAGATAAACGTTGCATTCATTGTTGTTTTAGTTAAATGTAGCCTGATTCATAATGAAAGCCCACTGTCTTGAAAATGGTATGTGTCGCCCCCACAAAACTAAGTGGCTGGCCTATGTAACCGCAGTATCACTCTCACAGTTCACATATTAGTAGGAGAGAGACAGCATTATCATTTCTGTTGTCAGCCTTGGCAGGGGAATTTGATTGACTGTACATCTGTATCTGTGAGTCAGTATGTTGGCAAAGGCTCCACCAGGAGGACAAAGTAACACTACAAACACTTCTGAGGAAATGGTGATTGAAAAGCACAAAGTTAGTGGATGGATGCGAGAACATTTCTGGAGTGAGGTTAAATCAATAATTAAGGACATGAGCTATAAAACTGAGTGAGCGTGCAGGAAGGGCATTATTTTATAATGGCATTTTCCCACGATGACACTTTTAATTCATAATCTCATGTTTCATGACAATGGAGCTGTCACCAGTCAACACCCCCTTTGTACATAGCGGATTATGAGAGAATGGGCCCCTGGGCACAGATATGCAAAGGGCCCCACCACCTCTCCTACATAAGAGCAAAACACACAGACTTTGCGTCTGTGTCTTTGTCCCTTTGTACAGCTAATGCATTTTTTTGTGGTTTTGTGTCTCTTTGTGGTCAGTGTGTGTCCCCTTGTGGTTGTTTTCAGTGTATTTTTGTAGTCCCCTGGGTCTCTTCAAGGTAATTTTGTGTCACTTTGAAGTTATTTTGTGTCCCCTGTGGTTGCTTTGCCTATCTAGGCAGTTATTTGTGTCTCTTTGCTGTTGCTTTGCATCTCTTTGTAGTGTTTTTGTGTCTTTTTGTAGTTGCTTGGGTTTATTTGAAGGGATTTTGTGTCTCTTTTAGTTGTTTTGTGTCTCTTTGTGGTTGTATTGTGTCCTTTTTTAATCATTTTGGTCTCTTTGAGGTAATTTTGTGTCTCGGTTTTATCATTCTGGGTCTCTTTGTGGTTGTATTCTGTCTTTGTTTTAGTCATTTGGGTCTCTTTGAGCTCATTTTTTGTCTTTTTTGAGGTAATTCTGTGTCTTTTTTGTGTCTTAAGGTGTCCCCTTGAAGTCCTATTGTGTCCCCTGTGTATGTTTTACCCATTTTCGCAGTTATTTGTTTCTCTTTGTAGTCTCTTTGGAGCAATTTTGTGTCTCTGTATTGTTTTTTTGTGTCCTTGTGGTTGTTTTGTAGCTTTGTTTTAGTCATTTGGGTCTCTTTGAGGTAACTTTGTCTCTCTTTGTAGTCATTTTGTGTCACTGTGTGGTAGTTATGTCTCTTTTTGTAGTCTTTTGAGTCTGTCTGAGATGATTTTATGTCTTTTTTGGTCTCATTGAGTCACTTTGTTGTCATTTTGTGTCTCCTTGTGGTTGTTTTGTCCGTTTTGAGAGTTGTTTTATGTCCTTTTGCTGCTCCTTTGCATCTCTTTGTAGTCGTCTTGTGTGTCTCAAAGGTCACTTTGAGTATCTTCGTTGCTGGTATGTGTTAATTTGAGTGACATTTTGCAAGTGAAGCCCAGGAGGCCCTCTGAGCCCAGGGCCCAAAGTAGGCCCGTTCAGAGATATAAATCGGGGAAATATGTTAAATTTTAAATGAGTGGTAATGACACATGCGTACGCACTGTTTTTTTTTTTTTTTTTTACTTCTTTATACAAACTCCACCCCCATAGCCTAGCAGAGCTCACAATAAAAAA
Organism: Cephalopholis sonnerati; assembly: GCA_019142605.1. Taxonomy (NCBI): domain Eukaryota; kingdom Metazoa; phylum Chordata; class Actinopteri; order Perciformes; family Serranidae; genus Cephalopholis; species Cephalopholis sonnerati. The sequence continues at coordinate 24,365,718 of JAGQAX010000017.1, read as the reverse complement.
AATTGACCGAGTTGACTGAAATTAGCGTTCTTGACCCTCGGTGCTATCCGTAGTTTCCCATAACATAACGATGGCGGCTTCAATTGGCAGCAGTAAGAAACCAGAATTATCCAAAGCGGAGTACCTTAAACGTTATTTATCCGCTGACGAAGATGCCAAGAAGTCAAAGGGGAAGCTCAAAAAGAAACGGCGTAAGGTTCCCGAGAAAGGGTGAGTCGGCGGGAGCGTTTTAATCGAGCTGTTGTCGGACAGGTTGTGTGTGTTAGCCTTTAGCCGTTAAGCTAGCTGAGGTCGCTGTTACGCCGCTCGCTGCCTTGAACTTATTGTTTATCAGTGAAAAGTGTGTGTATCTTAACTCACTTTAACCTCTCTTGTTCAAGACTTAAAATAGTAGACGATGACATAGACTGGAAACAGATGGTCCAAGAGGAGAAGGAGATTGAAGAAGACGAAGACGAAGCTCCAGTGGTAAGAATCTAGCTAACGTTACCTAGCTGGCTACCCTGTGCCCATTCATTCACATGCAGTGATTAGCCCGCTGACTTCTACATGTAAGCTAACACCTGTAAACATGCCATGTAAGCTACTCTGATTGTATACATGTATTTTGTAATTTTCCTCGGGGAATTATGGATTATAATACAGTTTATAGTCAAATCAAAATCTGTCTCAGTTAACTGTAGAGTAATCTGATTAAATAAATCAACGCATGTCATCACATTGATGCAAAAAATATTTGTCATATCATCAACCCCTCTCTTGAAACTTCACCTTTTGTGTTTGTCTACTAAGATTGCTGAGGTGATTGACGATCGACCAGAAGAAGTGAAACAGCTGGAGGCCTTCAGAACCAGCAATAGATGGAAAGTGATAGGAGGTAACTGATATTTGCGAACGCAGTAAAGAGAATCTTTAACTGTACACTGAACAAAGTTATTTAATTTGAGTCTTCTCTCCCAATAGCTGACGAAAATGAAGACACAGAAGAGGGGAAAGAAGGAGAGCATCAACTTCCAGAGCCTGTTGCATCAAGCAGGAATCGCCATGACTCTCCAGACTCATCCCCTCCAAGAAGAGCTCGCCACGACTCTCCAGATATATCCCCTCCAAGGAGAGGTCGCCACGACTCTCCTGACATATCCCCTCCAAGGAGAGGTCGCCACGACTCTCCTGACGTATCCCCTCCAAGGAGAGGTCGCCACGACTCTCCTGACATATCCCCTCCAAGGAGAGGTCGCCACGACTCTCCGGACATGTCCCCTCCAAGAAGAGGTCGCCACAACTCTCCAGACATGTCCCCTCCCAGAAGAGGTCGCCATGACTCTCCAGACTTGTCACCTCCAAGACAACGGTCAGGGAAGTCAGGGAAGACGCAAAGTAAAGGTGAGCAAGTGATAGGAACACATCAACTAGCATATCATTATATAACAACTTCACTAAACACTACATCTCTTTTTTTGTCAGATTCATCCCCCACCAGAAGAAAGCAAAGCTCATCACTATCAAATAAAAACCGTTCACCCGATTCTCGTCGGTCACCACCAGCAAAGAAGGCTCAGAACAGGCACGATTCAGACTCTGACCAGTCACCTCCAAGGAAAAAGGCTCTGAGGAGAGAAGCATCAGACTCTGACCAATCTCCTCCAAGGAGGAACTCAAAAGCAAGACGAGGCTCTGACTCTGACCAGTCGCCACCCAGGAGGCGGCCGCGGAGTGGAAAGGACTCGGATGAAGATCTGTCACCACCTCGTAGGCCTGGCCAGTCACAGGTGAGCAAAGAGGATTCAAAAGAGTAATATGAAATCTAATTTACCTGAAATTGCTGTGGGTGCAATATCCAATTGATCAGAGCCATGCCATTTTTCCCTGTTTTCTTCTCAGGGTCCAAGGATGCTTTCTGGTGGGAAGGCGGGTCTGGTTTCTGCAGATGTTTTAAGGAAGGAGCAGGAGGACAACCGACGCAGAGAAAAAAACAACAAGCCACTGGAAGGTTTGCTCAGCTTTTCTTTTTTAAGATGCTTTTCCTTCACAGCTGATGTTGACAGAGCTCACAGGACTTTCCATCTCATATTTTCTACATGATCCATGCATACTCTAAACGTCTCTGGTCATAGCTGTGACTAGTTCTTGAATTTGAATGAGGCAGTCCTCAGTTTGATGACATTTTACGCCAATATCCCTGTTATTATTAGATGAATCCCGCAATGCTGAGACTGTGTTCCGAGACAAGAGCGGTAAAAGGAGGGATTTAGATACAGAGAGAGAGGAAAAGAAGAGGAAAGCTGGAGAAAAAGCAGCAAAAGATGAGAAATACGCTCAGTGGGGGAAAGGGTAAGTCTGCATAAGATTTTCACACATTAGAAAAGACTATAGAGTGTGATTGTGTGACCATATGGAGACTCGAAATGTTTTGTGTGCTGACTTGTTTGATCAAAGTCAACATTTGTTTATAGGTTGGCCCAGAGCCAGATGCATCAGCAGAAACTTGAAGATGCAGTGCATGAAGCCCAGAAGCCGCTGGCACGTCACTGCGATGACGAGGATCTTGACCGCATGTTGAGAGAGCAGGAAAGAGAGGGAGATCCGATGGCTGCGATGCTCAGACGGAAAAAGGACCGCAATACGAAGACACAAGGTTACATACGTGTGCTTTGTTCTCTGAGCTGAGTGTCGCCAAATGGTTGTTTACCATTTACAGTGTAAAAATCATATTTTTGTTTTGCAGACAAACCTCGATATAAAGGCCCAGCACCACCTCCAAACCGCTTCAATATACTACCAGGCTATCGCTGGGATGGAGTTGACAGGTACAGTGTGTGTGTCTATGAAAAAGGGGGGTGCATTTGTAATGTGATTAATGTGACCTTATGTCCCTCTTTTTAACACATACAGCACATCTGTCGTATATACTATCCTCTTACATCTCATGCAGTTGCTGAAGTATTTGTACTATAATAGTGATCTCAGTTTTGGCCTCCATGTTCAATTGAGCCTGCTTGGGAGCTTTATTAAAGGTTTGCTCAGGTGCATCAAATCAAAGATGGAGTTGAGGGTGTGACTGGGAGAATTAACAGTGGAATTTGTTTGTGTGTGTCTTGCAGATCAAATGGTTTTGAAAAGAAACGCTACTCGCGAATCGCAGACAAAAAGGCTGGCCAGGAGGCAGCGTATAAATGGAGCGTGGAGGACATGTAATGGCAATCGGAAACTGATGGTTCAGGGGCGGAGCTGAGGAGCAGGACGGCTCATCCATAGAATCGGACAGAATACGTAATCCATGCTGTTAAAACAACTGCAGATTACACACATCTACTGAACAAAACTGATATTTTGAAATAGACTGAGAAAGATTTTGTTCAACTTTCTAAGCTGTTTAATACTGTACAGTAGACATCAGATTATATAGTAAATTGATAAATCACAAAAATAACTGTACATAGCAGGGAAGTGACAGTGTCATCATTATTTTGTAATAACTGAGTCGATGTGGAGCCAAAAAGGTTTTTTCACTGCTTTATTAAATCATGTTTTTTTAAGTGTTGTGCCCTGTGTCCCATGTGTTCACACACAGCTATGAAATTCTGAATTCACAGGTGTAAAGATGACAGTTCATGTTATGGCGCTTTAATGTACTTTGGTGTACTGAAAAGGGCGGCACAGTGGTGTGGTAGTCAGCGCTGTCGCCTCACAACAACAGGGTTTCGGGTTTGAACCCACAGGCTGGCCAAGGCCTTTCTGTGTGGTATTCTCCATGTGTCAGTGTGGGATTTCTCCATGTCCTTCACCTTCCTCCCACAGCCCAAATACATTCAGGTTAGACTTTTTGCTGGCTCTAAGTTGCACACAGGTATAAGTGTGAGCATGCATGGTTGTCTGTCTCTGTGTGTCAGCCCTGTGATAGTCTAGGGTGTACCCTGCCTCTCGCCCACCGAGAGCCCTAACAGGATAAGTAATAATAGTATACCGGACAAAATACAGGTATAGTATGTAGTACTAGAAGAAGAAGTACTATAGATGAAATCATGACAGCAAATGAGCTCACAACTCAGCAGATCATGACAACTGAGCAACCACTATTCACTGATGAAGATTGTGGTTTAATGACTGAAAAGTCTAAAAAAAAAAAAAAAAGGTTTGTGGGCCTTAAATTGGGATTACTGAGTGAAATTCAAACTTTGTGTTTGGAACAATCGGCCTACCTGTATTTAAAGTAATTTCTTTAAAGTAAAGCTGCAGTACTTGTGTGACTTGCTATATTTTTGTCAGGCAAATATATATATTTTAAAATACACAAATGACTGTGTGTCTATACATAGTAAAGAATCTGAGTTTGATCAAGCAAATTTAGGCACTTAACATTCATTGGTAATTGTGCATATTTATCAAGATAAATTGCAAATAACTGTCTGTTATGCTGGTGAAAATCCTCAGTCATCCAGGTCATGGTAATCTCAATGCTGCATCATAGGCAACTGGACTTTCTTGAGTTTCTTGAAGACCTCTCATCCAAGAGGCTTCTTCAGTTCTAATGGACTGGTGCAGAGTCGCAGGCTTTAAACCGTGTGTGGGTGTGAACCCTGACAGACTTGCTGGAGTAACATGTGAGTTCTGTCTTTGTTAATGCACAATTATAAATAAGGCATACTATCTTGAGGCTGCTTGTCTCAAGCTGTGACTGTTTGAAATGTGTCTCAACCAATCTCAAAGGGGAACGTAACCCATTTTCAAAATTCATACGTTTTTCTGCTGGTCTAAGACAGTCCACAAATATAAGTATAAATGAGCAGCTCTCCCAAATCCAAAAACTAGAGTGCTAAAACTCAAATTTGTGATGTCATAGGGTGTAAAGTCTGGAGCTGCTCCATAGACAGTGAATTGGGAAAGATGTTATGGATGACACTGAGATCACCCAGGGAAATGTTCCGAGTATATAGGTATATTTTCAATTTCAGAACTGAGAACACTACAGTATAATGAAGCACATTTGGGTATAAAAAAAAAAGAAAACATTTATTGAGTCCATAAAATCAGTCTCCCATTCATAGTCTCCAGACAATCAACCCTATGACATCACAAGTTTGAGGCGTACTTCTCTGGTTTCCTGCTTTGAGAGAGAGTAGCTCGTGTTTACAGATATTGACTGAACTTTCCTAAACCATGGAAATAACATTTTTTATTTTAATTTAATGTAATTAATTTTATTTTATTTTTAATTTTAATTTAGACGATGTCCCCCTTTAATCGAGGAAGTAGGAATCGTTAAAACGTGACACACTGGATGCCGTTTCTCTACGGAATGTTTTTGATGATGCACGCTCAACTGCCGGCTGCTTCCTGTTGGAGTAAAACATTAACTGGATATATGGGGGTCTTAAGCGAATTATAAATGAATGTAGCTTCTGGGAAACTGTCGCTACAGCTTGTGTATTGAAGAAGGACCTTTGTAACTTTACTTTGGGCGGACAATGGTTGACTGGAGTCCGATAGCGAAGGTGTACGACCCGCTGAAAGCTGGCAGCATCGACGGCACGGACGTGGAGCCCCATGACCGGGCGGTGTGGAGGGCTATGGGTGCCCGATACAAGCCCAACAAAGGTGTCGTAGGAGACCCGCTGCTCACCCTGTTTGTGTCCCGTCTGAACCCCCAGACAACAGAGGACAAACTGCACCAAGTGTTCTCCAAGTACGGAGACATCCAGCGGCTCCGGCTGGTCCGGGACATCGTCACGGGCTTCTCTAAAGGGTACGCCTTCATTGAATACAAGGAGGAGCGGTCGGTTGTGCGGGCCCGCCGGGACGCCAACAAGCTGGTGGTGGACCAGCACGAACTGTTTGTGGATTTTGAGCAAGAGAGGACCCTCAAAGGATGGGTCCCCCGGCGGCTCGGTGGCGGACAGGGAGGGAAGAAAGAGTCCGGACAGCTGCGGTTTGGTGGCAGAGACAGACCTTTCCGTAAACCCATTAACCTCGGGGTCGGTCCGGTGCATGACCGGGGAGGCGGTGGAGGTGGAGGTGGAGGTGGTGGAGGGAGGGAGTGGGATAGACAAGGGGCGAGGGACAGGGAGGACCGGGACCGACACAGAGAGGCCGAGTGGGGCAGCAGCAGAGGGAGGAGGGATGACTGGGACAGAGGCAGAGAGAGGGATGACCGCAGACACGGAGACAGGAGCAGGCACCGGGACAGGAGATGAAGCCCATGCCTTTAACACTGGAAATAACTCCAATGTATTCTTCTCACCACTTTTAAAGGAGATATGTGACTTGTCTATGACAGATGATTGATCCACAGTCCAGCTGCCTGCCTCCAGTGGAGGGATTTTAGGCCAAATGTGCAGTGAAGAGGAGTGTCAGCTCAATTCAGTCAAGTGTGACTGCTCAGGCTGATGGTGTGCTCACAGGAGACTGGACTGTAGACAGACTAAGCATTTCAGTTACAGACATTCTCATGTCATCATTACTTAGGGTTTGGTGTGGAATCAGGGCTGCAACTAATGATTGTTTTCATTATCGATTAATCCCGATTTTGTCTAGGAAATGTCAGAAAAAAAGGTGAACAGTGTCCATCCCAGTTTCTTGAAGTCCAAGTTGATGTCTCAAGTCTTGTTTTGTCAGTCAAAAACCCAAATATATTCAGTCTATTATGATATAAGACCGAGAAAAGTGGAAAATCTCCATATTTGAGAGGCTAAAAACATCATTTTCTGCCATTTTTGCATGAAAAATGACTTCAACAGTTAATGAAATATCAGTGTAGCTTGCAGTTATTTTTCTGTGATCGTTGCAGCTCTGTGTGGAATTACAAGTTTTCTGGTTGACACTCATCGAAATGTTGATCTGGAGCTGCCTATTCTTAGCTCTTGAGTATTTCTCAGGGAAATCTGACTTTGAACAAGCCCTTTGTTGTGTAAATTCAGCAACAAAAACAGTGTAAAAATTCACCAAATAAAAAAAAATGCACTGAACATTAAAATGATAGACTTTTTATCTGTTTTTCTTTTACAATATGGGTGTTGCCGAACCAAGTGAAGCCATATAAGCTTTACATAACAAGCTGTAAAAGCAGAATTTGCAACTAAATACACAGACTGTCATTACTCACTGTCACTGTGATGCCACTCCAGGTGTGCCACAGGACTCTGTGACAACCACACATAAGTACTGCAATATTCAACATTATCTATACAAAAAGTTATGAATGAATATTGTAATTGACTGTATCAGTATGTTGTGCGCACCCACTTCCAAATAAAGAGGCAAACTCTATCCAAAAATTTAATTTAATTAAAAAAACCTTCACAGGGAACTGTTGCTGTTCATGTGAGGGAATTATAAGTGTGCGACACATCACATTATCTTACACTATTTCCTGTTTAAATGGAAGTGTTACTGGTGCTTTGATGTAATTTTAAAATGTTTAATCATTTTTTTAATTAATATTTCATGAGTAATAGTTGGTTGTCAGTTTTATTTGACATTAGTAAATAAAAACAAACATTCATGTCATGATAAGAGTGATAACATGTTATAGAGTCTATTGTGCCTTGAGATTTTGGCCTGACCTTTAGTGTGCCTGGGACACAAAAAGTTTGAAATGCTCTACGTCATACACGCTGTACTGATGAAGATTTTTAAAGCATCGTACTTGGTAAGAAGCTACTGCTGAGGATTTGTGCAACACTGACTCCATACACAAGGGCAGAAAACCAAATAATTTTAACACAATAGTGTCACTTTTCATGTTCCTGGATTTTATTCTGTTGTTATTATGGGTTGTATTTTTCTCAGTGAAAAAAAAGCTGTTAAATGTGATTTCTTCTATTTCATATATCGTTCTTCCACTAGTAGGTTTGCTGCGTAATTGTAATTCAAATTATTAAGCTTCAGCCAAATGTCAATGGTCACAAATCTGAATTCTAAAAGTCCATCATTTGCCAATAAAATACGTTACTATGCCGATGTTCAGACATTGTCAAAAGCACAAATTTGTGTTTGACCAAACATTTTCATATACAGATAAGCAAGCATCTTTGAACATACATAGTCTGATTTAAAAGTTATCTAGCTCAGCTGTTTGATTCCCGCTCCTGCCCACTGAAGCACATCATGTTTCAGCTGTGAGTCACTGGGCGGATTGTTTTCTCTCGAGCTGACCACATGTCTGCCTGAAGTCATCAATGGGAAATGTTAAAGTCATCTATAAAAAACAAGATCTGGTGTTAGCATTAGATTATTAAGTCTTATCCTGTGACTCCATGTCCTGAACACATCATCAGTCCATTAGCTCATCAGACTGACCTGCTGCTGGGAAATTCATCAGTTGTTATTTGAGGCAAAGCTAAATGTGAGGAAGGAGTTTGTGCTGAAAAGAAGTGACTCCTGTGTAATGCTGATGTACGTAACAGAGGAACAAAAGCAGCTAATGAGTCTGATTACACTTATAAAAGGCAAATGTGTGAGATTGATAGGGTTTGATAGCCACTGGATTGAATATAATAAATATAAACATGACTGCTTTTGATATTATTTTTTCTCTCTCAGCCTCCCAGCACTCCTGGGATCCATCATGGGCCAAACAGGGTAATGCTCTCTTTGCATGGTGCTGAAGTCGATCCTGTGAATAGAGACACACGCACACAGACACTGATGAGCTGCTCTCTACACTCAGCTGCAGTACACTGTGATGTCAACAACCTCGCTCTCACCTGAAGGCAGGGTTGATGCCGATGTTGTCTGGCTGTGGGAGGGCAGGTGTTCGCCTCCTGCGGCAGGAGGACGGAGGAGGGAAATCCTTCTGATACTGAGACTGCATCTCTGTCGCGTGTGGTTCGTTTGTCACTGCTGTCTGATCATGGTTGCCTTCTTGCTCGTCCTCCCCTGGCTCCCCGTCCCTGCTGCTGTTTCCTCTTCCTGTTTGTCTCGAGGATGTGGGATGAGAACGGTGGGAGTCCTGCTGTGTGTGCGGGACAATATAGTCCCCTGAGAGGTAATCACAACATCAGTGAGGGTTTCATTTCATACACAGTGATGAAATGTCCTGTGAATCTTTTTTTTATCATCTATAGAGGCAACATCTAGAAAAAAAAATATTAAAGGTCCCATATTGTGAAAAGTCCCCATACCTAAGTTAACTTAGGTTCAGGAGCAGGGCCACGCCTGCCAAGCCTGCTTATACCTGGTCAACCCATCCTGCTCTGTTTGTCTCAGATTTCTCCACCCACCCTCCCTTTCCCTTCCCTTCATCCATCATCCTCCCCACCTCATCCCTACCAACATTCCTTCATCCTCTCCTCCCTTCTCCCCTCATCTCCTCTTATTCACTTTAGTACAAAACCTCTCCATTTTAGGTACCGTCTGGGGGGCCTGTAATCAACTCGGACGGGAAAACGCCTGAGACAGAACCCCCACACTGAGTCTCCCTCTGCCTGACCTCCAGTACATCCTCCCAGATCAACCTAGCAGAAGACATCCCTTCCTCCACCTTCACCGCGCACTTGCTGGTCCTTGCCAGTGAAGTTGTATGTAATGAAATTGTTACATCATCTTCTGTGGATAACTTTCCAAGTAATGAAATGTAACAGCAAATTTGTTTTCTGTAGCTGTTCACGTAATGTAGCTTTAATATTTGTCAATGTGTGTACGTTTCTTAATTTCCTCCCTGTATTCCGCCTCTCCCTTCACGTTTGCCAGCTAGGTGGAATTGTACTTAAATAGAGTTTGAATCTGAGCAAGCGGGGTTAGAAAAAAAAAATATGGGTCTTTGAAAAGTTGTGGAAAAGTTTTGACATTTTGCCCATTTTATTGGTTTTAAAACATTTTGCCAAATGACTGCAGTTGAAAATTAGCCAGCAGGCACATTTATAGTTATGATGATTAATGTGCTTTGGCCTTATAAATAAAATAAATGAAATGAAAATGTTTGGGCACCCTGGACCTTTAAGCATTACTAACTGTATTGTTCATTTCATTATAATGACCGTATGACTGATTATACCTTTAAATAAAAGAACTCAGAAACTCACTTTCCTAATCTCTGCCCTCACATACACAGATAAAACTTTTTCCAAATCACACATCGTATATCCACCAAACACAACACACACAGAACTCACTTACACCTCATCTTAAAACAGTCAAAATGAGTTCACTCTCTAGGCTGAGATAAGACTGCAGACCTTTGCCTCTGTCTTGTTGTGAGACGGGTCTGAAGCAGAAAGCTTCTCGTGATGTGGTCTCCATCTTAGCAGGAGTGTCCGGGTAGAGGAGAAATCCTGGGGGAAGTCAGGACATACCAGAGAGGGTGAAAAGTGTGCTTTAAAAGTGCCCGATTAAGGAATAATTTGACTCTGAGAAGTCAAATTAGCTCAGTGTTTGTAAATGCCTTTCTCTTTAACAAACTACTCTGGAGTGATTCCAGTCAACACGTCACAGCTGGACTAACTTCACCCAACATTTGCTGGACTCCTTCTAATCAGGTGTTTTTATTTTAGTGTTTGAACTGGAAAAACTCAAAGTCAACAGTCTATCCTCGTTAAATATGGTGACGTCAGCTGTGGGCCCATTTACTTTGAGGCCAGTAAAAATAGCTGTATAACAGTGATGCTCAACCAGTCTTCAAATCCAAATGGCAAACCAAATTTATTTTTAAAACACCTTGGGGAACACTTATCCAACATGAGCCACAATATGTTTTAACAGGAGAATAATCTGGTGGATTAAAGTGAGAATGAGTCATCTCATTCATGCTGCAGACCTTTACCTGCCACTGCTGGCGGCTCCCCCCGGTAGGGTCGACTGCGCTGAAAGAATTCATAGTGGCGACGGGGGTTTCGTCGGTTGGCATTTTTGATGAACATTTTGCCTGTTGGCTCCTAGCTGTGCTCTTGGCAGCACCAGCTGCTGTAAATCTTTCAGCGTGTGGTACAACAAATGCTGTAAAAACGACCACAGGTTTAGTGTATTCAGTAGAAAGCAGACACAACTGCCTGAAAAGTATCATATTACATGTAGTGTATGTACTTTTAAAAACTAGTTTAAAGCCTTAAACATTCCTGAGAAGAGGTAGTTAGTGTGTTGCTTACCTTAAAAGTAGAAAAACACAAGCTGTGGTACAAGTCTGCAGTGTTTCCCTATACTGTCTACATTTCTCTGTGCTGTGTGTATGTGTGTAAGACTATACAGAGAGCTACTTAAAGCTTGTTTACTGCAGTAGTCATGGTGTTCTGCTTCTTTTCCAGTGAGTGACAGATACAGTAGTTACCAACTGAGACAATAAAGCAGCTGGGCCACCAACAGAGAGCTGAAACATGGCCCTGTATGAAAGGTTTTGAAGTAGGGCTGATTAACAGGGGAACAAGAAAAAAAAAACCAAAAAGACAGAGACACTTCCCAGCAAGCCAGAAGTGCTGAGCTGAGCCTTTTTCCAAAGGAGCCATGTCTAAAATATCACGTCTCGCATCCATGACTCAGGTAAAGATGTACAGTAGCGAGTATAATGATGAAATACATTTGCAGTTGTGTTTATTCACCCGCACCACGCTGTCGAAAAAGAAAAAAGAGAAAACATGTTGTCTATTCAGTGGTTGCCCCAGAGCATTTGGCCGGCGCTCAGCAATGCTCTGTGTCTCCCAGTGTTCAGCTGGCATAAATCCCAACTATATTCCTGTCACATTAGAGGGCCTGTTTCAGCCTGTAACTTCTCAGTAGACAACCTTATACTTGTACTTGTACATAAATCATTTTGCCTAATATATTCAGAGGTATTCTGTGATGAGAGTGTTTCTTCAAACCTGCAAGTCACTTCCATTCATTACATAGTAGTCTACTTGATAGACCAGTTTGTGTGTGTTGTGGACTGACGGAGGTTGAGTAGTTTTAACTTTATCTGTCACGTAGTTGCAATATTGATAGTGTTTATTTTCACCAGAGTATGTGAGAGTGATTTTGGTGTGTATACTACTGTGTACAGTAACAACTCATGCATGACCTTTCGCTAAGCCCCGCCCCTTTGGGATGGTCCAACAAGCTGTCAGAGTAAGCAAGAAGCCCGCACTGTAACTAACTGCACTCCCTGAAGAAATATTATACAATGAAACAGTGATTCCAGAGAGAAGCAGACAGAGGGGTCTGCAGTCTGTGTTTGAAGGATATATCCAGGATGTCAAACTGACTCAGCAGCAACAACAGGTTAAAAAGACAAAGATAGTTAGAAGCTAAAGCCCAACTATAGGCTACAGATCACAGTGTGAAAGTGAACCACCACATCACTGCTGATCAACACAGAAGACAATGAATATAAAGGGAAACTTTGCTGATATTGAACCAGCTGTGTGGCATCACAGTGTGTGTGGATGAAAGGTGTTTGGCTTTGTCCCTGTGCAGCTGCCAGCACCTGGTCCTCTGCCTCTGGACGGGCAGGGATCTCCATGGGGAGTCAAACAAGGTTCATCTGCGCACAATGCAATGACACACAGCATCAGCAACATCAGCAAAGTTTCCTTGCTTCCCTTCACTGGTTCCTGTACAGCAGGGTCGGTCTTTGTTTCACTGTTATAATCATTACAAAGCAAAAGCAGCATGTGTATACATTCAGTAGGCTATATCTTCAGTAGCTAGCTAGCTAATCCTACACTTTTCAGGGTTTGATTTTGGTTTTGGAACAGGGAAGAAACGTATATCTTTTTCCAACCTCTCCAGGTAACGAGTATCATTAATACACGACGTGCCCCAGGCACAACATTTAGCTCCAAATCCACAAAACCAGCCTGAAAATGAAGGAAATCTGAAATCTGTTTTACCCTCTTTTCTTTTTTATTTTTTTTATTTAACCTTTATTTAACCAGTAAGTCCCATTGAGATTCAAAATCTCTTTTACAAGAGAGACCTGGCCAAGGTAGCAGCCAATCACAACATATTAAGATGCAACAAATACAACATATTAAACAGACAAAACAAAACAAAAAAAACATAGAAAATTCCACAATAAAACAACAAGAACAACTATTAAAACATAGTGGACCTCTCAAGAAAAACAAGCACATGTCTCCGTCACCACATTCTTTATGATGCCCTTAAATTTATTAATTGATATGAGTGTTTCTAATCTGAGATCTTTCTGCAGATTATTCCAAGCCCATGGGGCATAGTAGGAAAATGCAGTTTTCTTGAAAATCGCCTGGACAAAGCCTAAAAAAAATATGTTAAAATGTTTATTTTCTGTGATATTGTTATCTACTTTGAATATGGACTAGCTGAGGCTTCATGATATGGCCCCAAATTTGTGTTTTCCAGGTAATACCTCACAACTCTAGTCATCTGTGGCATCTTTTTTTTTTTTTTCAAGAAAATATTGAGACGAAGAAAAAAAAGACTTTTATTTCAGTGTGTTGAAATTTCTATAACTCAATAACAGAAGCGCTTACAGTGATTCTGATTGTTGTTGAGTGTTACCTTTCATTAATGGAGCAAGACCAGCTTTCGATGTACCTCAGGTAGGCCTTGGATTGGCATTTTAGGTGAATTTCAGTGAATTTAAGGACAGGTTTACAGTTTACAAAGCACTCAAATAGACATTGAAGTTATGTTTTGTTCATTGTAATCGTTCCTTCAATTCATGTTGAAAGTGCCCTATATTTGATTTTATTTCTTATGAATAAAAAATGAATCTTTCACTAGAACTACTAAGAAAACTAAGAAATACTACAACATTTTTCACTTCATTTTGTCTTTATTTTATTTATTCCTTTATATTTGATCACAACTTATCTGCTGTTGACAAAGATACAGCAGCATTTTACTTGCATTTCTTACAAAAATGTGCAAAATTAAAATACGTACTGTTATGTCTTAATTTAATCTTTAGAGAGACCAGAGGCCTGTACTACAAAGCAGGAATTAAAGTTAACAGAGTCCAGTGTTGGTCCAATTGCCTACTTTGGATTTGCCTTGAGTTTTGGACTTCTTGGTCCAGGAAGACAGTTTGAATCAAGCTTAAGAGAACCTATAATTTACTGTGTTTATTCTGTATTCTACTCTCTTTTTTTTCATTTTGTCTTTTTAACTGTAAACAGCCAACCTGCCAAACTTTTGCTGATGATCAAAATAATCATGTGATTACGCTCTCCTCATCATTAACTCTCATGTGAGTTACTCCAGGTCCAGATACATATAATGGTGATGAAGCAGATAAAGATGAAGATAATGTACAAGCCGAATAGCAGACGGTCAAGGACAATCCCGATCATTTGCCATTCCTGCGAGACATGGTTCCCCTGGAAGTGTTTGTCCACCTGGTGGCGGATGGCCTTGAGATCCCTGCACAGCTTTCTCAGTTCAACCACGGCTGACTCAGAAGTCGGTGTCTCTGGAGGTGTATCAACAGACACACTGCTGATATTTATTGCTGGATATGTCAAAAAAAATTAGTTAGAGTTAGTGTGATACATGGTGTGACACATTGTTTAAACAACAGGCAGCATTCAGGGCTTGACATTAGCACTCACACACTTGCCAAATGCAGGTAGAATTCAGCTGTGGCGTGTAACACAGTCACTCTGGCATATGTGCATGAAGTTGTATGCCTTGAATGCAGAACCAAAGTCCACAAACAAGAGTTCCACCCTGAATGTTTCAGTTGTCCGCTGTTAGCAGCATTTGCTGAGGATAGCATAATGAGCTAATTATTGTACATGGCAGTCAAACTGTGGCGGTCACAAATGAAACACCAGAGCTGGAAGACCTGCCTGGTGGTTCCCAGTCAGCTACATCAGCACCAAAGAGAGAGGAGGAGGACAGTGTTTCAGGGTTCCTCCACTGTTGTAGGGTATGTGAATGGAAACACAACCTCAAGTTTGGCATTTTGGCTGTCGCCATCTTGGGTTTTTGGAGCCAGAGGTAACCTTATTTGGGCGAGAGGCTGGCGCTGTTGAGGAGCGAGGGGTAGATCTGACTGACAAGCTGGGGACACTGTAATCAGACAGCCTGTCACTCAAAGTAGCCCGCCCTTAAATATGACTAACTTTAATCCTTAATGAAGAGAAAAATTAGCTACAAAGGCCAAAACTTTTTTTGTACCAGGCTGTAAACATGTTTATTTCTGTTTTGAAGTTGGGCATTTTAACATGGGGGTCTGTGGGGATTGACTTGCTTCTGGAGCCTGCCTCAAGTGGCTGTTCAAAGAATTGCAGTTTTTGGCACATAAGCGGGACTCATACTTGTGCGTCAGCTCTATGCAGAGCCTACGCCGTAGCCTTCACACGTGGCCTTCACCGTTGTGAGCATTTATACCTGTGCGGTGGTGTCTTTGTGTCACTTTGCAGTTACACCTCCAAAGCGCTAGTCGGCAGTCTCAAAAAGACTGAATGAACATTAACACTCTATTTTCGTACACAGTTAATATCATTAGAACTTTGTTCAAACAAACTTTATACAAAATACATTTTTTAAAAAAAGTAATTCAATGTACCTCTGGCAGGTGCATGAAGGGACGTTGTGGCATGGATGCGCCTCCTTCTCGGGGGGAGACAAACAATAACAGCTAGATATTGTAACACGAGGACTTTGAGCCAGTTAGGCATCGCACTGTGCTGGTCACTATTGAGCTGGATGTTAGTGATAAACACTGTCTCCAACAGGCTAGCCACCATCAGAGCCAGGCTGATCGAGAAGAAAACATCTGCAGGAAAAACAAAACAGAAAAAAGAAACAAAAGAGAATCTTTCATTAAAAATTAATTCATTACGGGTGGGTTACAGATTTCACGTAGCTCACTTGTGCTATCAGAGAACCAGGGTTGGGTTGTAACATCTCTTTCAAGCATTTGCTCGATGGTGCTGGTTATGGCTACTGGTTATCAGTCCTGCAACAAATCCTCCCATCACAAAGGGTATAATGTTCAGGTTTTGGTGAAGGTGTTTTAGAGACAGTTTAACTGGTAGTGTTTCTGTTACTTAGCCTACCCTTATAGATATAAAATGTATGGACAAAATCCTATCCAAATTAATAAACCAAACAACAGAAACAGCTGTCATTGAATAGTTAAAATTACACTGACTGAGCAAGATGCTTCAGAGAGAACTAGCTATTCAGAAGGCAGTGCAGCAATGCATCTGGTCACGAAGAAACGCTAGTCTAAATATAAAAGAAAAAGCATGGCCCATATCTCAATATGAAGTGTAGTTGGCTAATTTAAAACTACTTGTATCACAGGTGTCACTCACTCATGAGAGGTGTTGAGTTTCCGGTGACAGGCAGCAGATCGTTCATGAGGAGCAGGAAAACCGTGTAGCCCAGGATGAGGGTCATCTTGAAGGAGGACCGGTCCACACTATGGGGAGGCAGCAGGAAGCTGAAGAGGTCCAATGTGATGAGGAAGCAGCTGGGCATCAGGAGGTTTATAACATAGAGGATTGGCCTACGTCTCAAAATGATCTTGAGATAAAACAACAAATACAAAGCCTCAAGTTTTTATTGAGAATTTACAATATCAGTCTAATTACCATTACTAAATTAGAGTGAAACTGTGTTGCAGTTTGTGATGCTTTTTGGTGGCCCCTCAGGGATCCATCATTGGCCCCACTTTGTTTTTTGTTGACATGCTTCTGCTATGATAAATTATCCACAAAAAACATCCACTACACTCACTTCAAACTTTCATCTTGGCAGATTTATTTTACTTCTTAACTTTATCATGTCCTATCAATTTTATCTTTCCAGGATTAATCACATAAATAATTCAAATTGACACTGAATTTCTACACCTGGTTTCTTACAGTGTTAAAACTGATGTTGAACAGATAAATGATTCATCATGTTAATACATAATTACATAAAATTACTTACATAGTATCTGATCTCAGAGTAGCTTCCAGCAGTTATGTTCAGGGTTCTTGGAGCTGCTTTGATATCTAAAAGCTCCCACTCCCCTTGGATCTGCATCACTTTCTTAGACTCTGCCAGGATCTCTTCAGGTGAGGAACTTTCAATCATCCTTATATCTTCCGCTGGAATACAAATTCAGGAAAGTTTGTCCATGTTAGATGCTCAGTTCGTAAATGTTCAGACCTGAAGATATTTGAATTTATTCATTTAATCGTACTGAAATTTTATTTGACTTGACTTGTGTAAAGCATTTAGTTTTTGTTTTTGGAAATGCATAATTAGTGGAAAAAAAACCACCTCTGTAACTCAGAAGTGACAGTTTTGAATTTGAGGCGCAGTGACAGTTCTGAGATCAGATTTATGATAGATTTTCTGTCATTTTATGTTCCAGCCAGATCACTGAGGTCCTCCACTGCTTCACTTTTAAATGCTCCTCATGTGTCCCATACAAGTACTGGTGTTTTTTTACGCCCCTAAACTGTGCTATTCACTACCTCTGGATATTAAAATGGCGAGCTCTCTCAGTATTTTGACACGTAAATGAAAGGCCTATCTTTTTTAATCTGGCTTTTAATGTGGAGTAACATTACAGTCTTGATTTTCAAGTTTTAACCATTGGTTTTTGCCTTTTGTTTTTTATCTCTCCCGTTTGTTTTTATTCTATTTTGTTTATTTGCTCACTCTCTTTTTATTCTGTGGAGTTTTAATCATCTTTTTTTTTAGTTAGTTTTGTTTTGGTTGGTTTTCTTTTTTAATGTTTTATTGTCTTGTGCTTGTATCATTCCAGTTTCGCCATGTGAAGCACTTTGGGCTGCATGTTTGTATGAAAGGTGCTAAATAAATAAAGTTGAGTCGAGATTTTATTTTGTTGTAATCCACATAATTTTGTTGTTGTAAGCCACTTGGTTATGGATAAGAAAAGATCATGTTTTGCCTTTGAAGACCCCAGTTGGGGGGCACAAACTTGGCAGGAAATGCACCAATGTCTCTGTAAAAAACTAAAAAGTGTCTAAAAGTCTGCTGGAAAGACTGTGACCAGTTGCTACCAAACACCCACGTTTGGGACCTAAAAGGCCACTATGATCACAGTAATGACTTGCTAAATTACAATAATTTTTCACAATATTTTTCCTGAACAGTGGTCTGCTGTGATCTGCAGCATAGCAGACGTCTAGCCTATGTGACAGGCCATCCACCAACCCTTCCACGTCCCACTGACAAAGACAGCTGATATATTTAGTCATTTTACAAACATTAATATGATGCACGTAAAATGTACAAATATAGTGTATCTGTGGTTTTGCAGAAATGTACAATGCCAAAACACTCTTTTTACTCTGGAGACAAAGCTGGGTTTTATCCGCAGACTTACCAAGGTGTAGAAATGGTCCAAAGGTCAGCGAGCAATTTTGGATATCAAAGGGGAAAGTGTAGATTTCTAATCGGCAGGAGCTGACCATTCTTAGTGGCCTATCATCATATACAAGACCTGTGTTGTATAAGTAGACGTAAGGAATAAATGGAGATATGTCCTCATCCATGCTGAAAAGAAATAAAATGGAAGTTAAAAATAACAATAACAATAGTAACAATAATAATAATTGCACATTAAAGTAATTAATGTTCTACTCAGCTGACTCTTTCCATTTGTTTCGCTAAGTAACCACCAAATATTTCAAAGTGGTCACAATTCTTGTTTGTGTTGTTTACAAGATATGTAATTTAAATCATTTAATTAATATGTCCAAAAGAAGCATGAAAGATAAACCACTGTGTGTCCAACAGCTTAAGTTTTCCTTAGGTTCTGCCAGTGTCTAGTAGATAGGGTCTACTGATGGTGTGATTACTGTTGTTGTCTTTACAGACTACTGAATGTAATTTTAACTTACATCTCTGCGATGATGATGTCTGGGATCCAAAGCTGGTCTCGAGGGACAGAAACTCTTCTAGCACCACATTCCTTCTCATCCCAGCTCAGTCCCTCTATATTCCACTCCTACATTAAACAGGACGACATCAATATGACGTACCGCTTAACTGTGTCACTATATACTTTACATAGTTTAATTTAAAGCATTAGTCTGGTGGTATTCTGTATTTTCATCTCTGCCAGGCATAAGCCTGGCACATGCATTTGGTCGTGTGTGCATGCGTGACTGTGTGTGTGTATCCGTCTGTCTGCAGCTAATCAGGCAAACTACTGGACCAGTCAGCCTAATATTTTGTGTGCACATTAATGACTGTATGCTTAAGATTCTCTCATGGTTGCAGTGAATCACAATTGTTGAAAAACCTGCATTATTGATTGTTTGATATCGTCATTGATTGCTGACTCCTCACTCCTCTTAACCAACCTGTGGGGGCTGCAAATTTTCCAAAGATCACTTCAGCTAAAAACATAAGACCTTACTATCTGTTGCAGGCCACATTTTGGCCTTCGTCATGACTCAAACACTGATATACATAACATGTTTGGTCTTATTTTAAACCAGAGTATCTGCAGACTAATTCCACATTCAATATGTTATGATCCACCAAAGTTAGACATGTTACAAGTATAGTTAGTCCCAGTTTTTGTTATCTTCACCACCAGCTTGACTAAGGAAGGCAGTGGGGGCAATTCCACTGGCCGCAGCCCTCCCCGGTCCAGATGCATCATTCTGTCCTCCGCACATGCTGCAGTGCGTCTGCTGAAACTGCAATGATTTTTTAGAGTGGCTGCGATCAGCTTGAGTGACCGCCCGTCAGAGATACTTCTGAGCGTATTTTGCTTGCTCTGATCAAATCCCAAAGACACCACTATAAAATAATATGTGGTTCCTACTAACAAATATTATCGGCAAAAGTAGAAAACTGGGATCTTCTGGGTTCTGTTTCAGTCATAAAAACAAAAATAACTATCCAGCCTTGGACCGTATCCTTACTCAACAATATGCCATGTGGTCCATTACTTTGTTGAGATGAGAACAACTGTAATGTTCTTTTTGGGCAGCAGAGATCACAGCTACAATGTTGGAAAAATGGCTTGTGGAATTGGACCAAATCAAGTTATGTTGTGAGTTCCCATGCTGCCATGCTGTTCAATTTTTATAGGAGCTGTAGTTTTTTATGCTGACATAATTCTATATTTTATGTTAATAAAATTACAAAGGTTTTAATTGCTGTGGTGGAAGCAGAGTAACCTCAGAATATGGAATATAAACCTTAGGAAAAGGCTTCATTTACTCAGAAAGGCTGATTGGGCATTGGGTTACACAAGCTAGTGGAACAGAGATTAGCCTGGACCTGACATCAACTTTGGCTCTTTATGGACCTTTACTGTTGTCTAAAAACAGCGTTGCACTGGGTGATGTCATGTGACACATCCTTTATGACAAAGAACATTCATTCTTTTTTTTCCCGTAACTGCTTATCCTGTTAGGGGTCGCGGGGGGCTGGAGCCTATCCCAGTGACAACAACCCTGCCCACATTTAGGAGTACTGTTTGCAGTGGAAACGCTAGGGTCTGGGTACCATGTCTGAAGGGTTACCTACGGCCAGTTTACAGTCACCATTTAACCTAGCCTGCATGTCTTTGGACTGTGGGAGGAAGTATGCTGAGAAAACCCATGCTGACAGAGGAAGGACATGCAAGCTCCTTACATAAGGGCTCCCCCATCCCAGGATTTGAACCCCCCACCTTGGATTTGAACCAGGCAACAACGCTAACCACTGCACCACAGTGTCACCCACAAAGAACACGGACAATGCTATTTATTTTCCAGCACACACCGTCCTGCTGTCATAAACATTCATTAGTACACCAAACTACACAGTGTCCAGGAAATGTACTGTATGTGTCTTCATATTTGTGACCTGTATCAACAGAGAATATGAGGAGCTCCATTTTCAAAATGCTATTTTGTAAAAGTAATTAAATGTTACCTCATGTTGAAAAAAATGATCTACACAATCACAATAAGACATTGTAATGTTTAACATTGTTAAGATCATGGTATTTAAATTTCTGGTATCTCTTTTCTTATAGTATGTCTCAGCATTTTATCATTTTCAGAATTAAATTCTTCACATATGTTTGTAAAAGATCCGAACATACTTATAAATAATTAACATTTTGTCAGTGCTCTGAAAACTTACCAGGACTTGCCATAAGAGTGATGTCATGGACTGGGCTTTTTCATTCTGGGGATGAGACAGATGATTTTTACTGATCAGTTCACTAACAGTAGTTAAAAAACATACGCATGTTTATATGCAAGCGTGAATATATTTTTGTACAACTTATGAACTCACCACTCCTAAAATTCCCTCCAAAGTCATGCCAACAGAAACGTTTAGTGTATCTGTGGGTTTTTTTACAGGTCGCAGTCGTTTTTTGGAAAACACTTCTCTCTCAAGTCCATCAAACAAGGATTCAACAGTTGGGCTGGTGCATCTCAATGCTTCAGCAAAACCTGAGTTGAATGAGGGAAAGAAAAAAAAATCTAATTCACGAGATAGCCAGAATTAAAGTATTTATTTGCATTTGCTCAATTTAAAATTTTCAATTTCAATTTAAAAAAATCTCAAACGTTAACATTTCTTTAAGGATTAACAATATGTTTCTCCCAGCTGACTATATTCCAGCTTTTAACAGAGTATGGTCTATTAACTTCCTGTTTTGTTTTGTTAATTTACTGTGGTAAACTGTCAAAAATCTGTCCTTCTTACCGTGAAGCAGTGAAAAACAGATGATGATGAGCCTGGCTGTCTTCACCTCTGTCATCTTGTCTGTGTAAGCTTTACTTCATACCTTGTCCCACTGACAGCATTTCCATCTGGGTCACCTACATGTCATGTTTGTCAAAATAACAATGTTGTCAAGTCAAATAAAAAAAGAAGAGCAAACAGGTGAGTTTTGTCTCCCTTACATTTTATTTAAATGTGAAGAGTGTTGTTGTAAACTTTTGATTGGTTTCACTTGTTAGGTCTGTGTGTTTTGGCAGTTTGGCCCACCCTGAACAAACAATGGGCCTGCAATGGTAGGCCAACTCAGCTCTACATCACGCACAATACAAAAGGGTCAAGATACAGCTGTAGAAATCCTATTAGAAAACTTTTATGTATGCTAATTGAAACATAGCAGCAATGTATGAAATTATTTTCAGTGTAGGCCATTTCTGTTTTTTAAACAGATGTTAATGAAATGCAAAGAGAAATAGACACACACAAGAGATGATTTCCATAAATGGCAATTTGTTTTATTGCTCTCAAAATAAATGTTTTTCTATGAATATTAAACGCATAGGAGGAACTGGGAGAGTTTAGGCTTATAACATATTCTCTTATGTCTTAGTGCATCATATTACAGAGAAGTACTGTTATGGGCCCCGTTTGCTATTAACAATCAAGGATCATAGGATCATAGGATCATCACTGTCATCGAGAATATTTTAGGGAAACACCTCTTAAGCTTAAGAGGTGAAAACAGATTTTACAATAATCTTTGCCTTAAGATGCTTTTGGGAAATGAGGTCCTGGAGAAGGGCAAATAAAAGAACTTGTAGTACAGAGGACACCTCCAGGGTAGAGTGACTGCTGTAAAGTATGCAAATACTTGTTGCTTTACTGACAATTTGGGAGGAGAAACAACAGGAGTTTGAAAAAAAAATCGCTCAAATATTCATTTCAGAGCCTCAGTGCCCTACAAATTAACTTATGAAGAACATTTTAAATAGTGGGAAAATAACACAAAATATAAAAACGAATTGTAAAGGTGGACAGCTCAGTGAAAACATGGAGACATGTTACTTTCAAATGCACAAATTCAACCAACCTTCAGCCTTCCTCTACAGTAATAACTGATGAGGAATATGAGAAAGCATGTTAACAAATAATAATTCAGAAAAGTCCCCAAAATATATAAAAATAAACAAAGGAAGGGGGAGGATATGGAGGTCCCTACCCAGGCTCCTCAGCTCCTGCAGGGCCTCATCTCTATCCAGCCGTCCTTTCTGTTCTGGAGCCTCGCTGTCGTCTAACACCAGAGAGGAGACTTTCATTTGTGTTGCAGAGAGAGCAGATGAGGTAATGGCAGCTTCGATTGTTTGTGTGGACTTGTGCAAAGATTTTCTGCATGATGCACATGCATGAATCATTTAAAATCACATTCTAGGTCTTACATGCTACCCTGTGTGGCAAGATATTGGATGACTGTGTCTTCTACATCTCTGTGATGTGGAGCGGCGAAGCCATACCAGGAGGCTATACCAGAGGATGTGAAGAACAAGCTTGGGGCCGGAGAATAGTGAGCCAAGCCACACAGCAGATTTGTGATGAGGATAGTCTTCACTAGTTTAGCTCAGTTCAGTTCATTTATTTGACTCACGACCGTATCACATGGTATAGAGTACGGACACTGCTTCATAAACAAATGCAAGTTAAATCCAGGCAGTAAATCCAAAAAAAATAAGGGACTTAACCTGCATTAAGACCATTTTTGACCACTTGAAAACAAGCAGTGAACAATAACATTAACATGCAGTATTATCAGCTTTTAAGTTTATGTGGTGAACATGCCAGCAACATTCTGAGCAACGTTAGCATTCGTTTCTGTCCTTCTAAAAAGTCACTCGCCTTCCATCTCACAGACTCACAGACAGGCTCACAGACAGCGTCTAGATGAGTCATTCCAAGCAAACAACCCTAAAATACTCTGGGACACCATGAAAAGTATGACTGGTATGTCTCCATCCAATTGTGACGGACAGTGAACTGGTGTTTGCTAATGAATGAAACAGCTTCTTCTCTCGCTTTGAGCCTGTAAACAATGAGATAAATGTGTAGACTTACTTGATTCGATTGTGCCCTCTAGTGAGAATAGAATCATTATCAGTGAGGATGAAACCAGGTGCACCTTCCAGCGTCTCAACTCGAAGAAAGCCCCTGGCCCTGACCTAATAAGCCCCCTCATTATGAAAGATTTTGCCACAGAATTGGCAGCCTATTTTTCAACATATCGTTGATAATCCTCACACCATTCCACAAGCTTGGTTGACTGCCCACATAAAACCTCTTCCGAAAAAGCAAAACCCTAAAGAACATAATGATTACAGGCCTATAGCGCTTACGTCTGTCATCATGAAAGCTCTGGAAAAAATGATGGTTCATCATCTCAACAATGACATATTCAATTCACGGGATCCATTTCAAGTTGCTTACAAGCAAGGTCGTAGTACAGAGGATGCAGCTGTCACACTGGTACACCTCATCTCCAAACATCTCAACAAACCGAAATCTTATGCTAGAGGATTCTTCCTAGATTTCTCCTCTTCATTCAATACAATACAGTCGGACTTGCTTCTCACTAAAATGGTTCAGTTACATATAAATCCTTTTGTTATTCACTTTTATCACACGTTCCTCACTAACAGAACTCAGCATGTAAAGGTAAATAAGACACTCTCCTCTCCCATCAGGACCAGAGTTGGTGCACCCCAGGGATGCATTAGCTCACCTGTACTATTTACTCTTTATCCGGCAGACTGCAACACCTGCGAGTCAAACCAGTTTCTTCAGATGATTCTACCCTAATATCCTTGATGACTGACAGTGATGACCCGAGACAGTACCAGTGCAGCGTTGACCGGCTTGTGGATTGGTGTGACAAAAACAATCTGATTATCAATACTAAGAAGACTGAGGAAATTATCTTTGGTCTTGCTCCCAGAGGTACGACACCACCGGTGACCATCCATGGTACAGATATTGAACAAGTTCCATCTTACAAATATCTGGAGGTGATGATAGATGCCACCTTATCATGGTCCCCTCATATTGATTATATTTGTAAGAGGGTACAGCAGCGTATCTACTCCCTATGCAGACTTAGATCATTTGGTAAAATGCTACACTATGTTGCTAACTTTGTCTGTCTGCTGTTTGGTCCTGGCCAGGTGGTGCACAGTGGGTTTTTGGATATTCTTGACTAAAAAAGGTCACCTGCTGTGGCTGAAAATGACACTACAACAGTGATGAGAATTAACCAAAGCGGTAATGTTGCAGGCTGTTGAACTAAAACAAAAAGCTAAAAATTAGGGATGACCAAGTAGACTATTATCTGTATCAGTGTCTGTATCTGTTTTACCAACAAAATTAGCTGTATCTGTAACTGTACTCGAAAATGGGTGGAGTTTAGGTCAGACATCGGTGGGGTTTGAATCAGAAGTGGGTGTGCCCTAATCATAAGTTGTCGGAGTTATTATTATTGTTATTATTATTAGTAGTAGTAGTAGTAGTAGTAGTAGTGGTAGTGGTAGTAGTAGTAGTATAAGTATTATTGTTACTATTATTATTATTATTATTATTATTATTATTATTATATTGGGGGTGATACTACATGTTCATGCCAGTTATTATAAATGTGGGCATGCTGGCTGTGTTCTCTCAAAGGTCCAAGACAAATTTCTCCTAAGGGAGACAATAAAGGGTTATTTTATCTCATCTCATCTTATCTTATCTTATCTTATCTTATCTTATCTTATCTTATCTTATCTTATCTTATCTTATCTTATCTTATCTTATCTTATCTTATCTTATCTTATCTTATCTTATCTTATAATAATAATAATAATAATAATAATAGTGGTTTGGTAACCTGACTGTCAAATTCAGATCACAGCTCCAAAACCTGATCAGTAGAGCAGGAAAATAACTGGTGTACCGCCCCTGTCTTCTCTCCAGGAGATATATGAGGAGCCAGTGAGGAAGCAAGGCCCAGAAATCACAAACCTTCTGACCCTCACCACATCCTTCATAAAGAGTACGAGCTGATGCCTTCAGGCAGGAGGTACAGGTCACCGAACTGTGAGCTGAACAAGTATACATTTTTGTTAGCCCCACTATCAATCAAACTATTTAACAGTAGATGATGAGAGGTGTGAGTGGGTGTGAGGAGAGGGGGATGTGCATTATTATTATTAATATTTTGTGAAGACCTCTCCTTTACATAGGAAGTCTGTGCAACACTTAGGTATAAGGCGTTGTGTAATACACTTGAGGTGTATGGATCTTGGGGCCGATAGTATTTGTTAATAGCAGTTTGATTGTACATGTGTATCCAAGTGTCGGCTGTGTTCTCTCAAAGTTTCAAGACAAATATAAGGGCGACAGTAATAATAACAATGGCAATACTAATACTGATACTACTAATAATAACAATTATAATTTATCAGACTTTGCACTGATTTCAGCACGTGCCACAATTATATGCCAATTATTTTTCCTGCCCCACTGATCAGCTTTCATTATTATTATTATTATTATTATTATTAGCATTATTAGCATTATTATTTATTTTATTAGTATTTTTTTTATTTATCAGACTTTGCACTGATTTCAGCACGTGCCACAATTATATGCCAATTATTTTTCCTGCCCCACTGATCAGCTTTTATTATTATTATTATTATTATTATTATTATTATTATTATTATTATTAGCATTATTAGCATAATTAGCATTATTATTTATTTATTTTATTAGTATTTTTTTTATTTATCAGACTTTGCACTGATTTCAGCACGTGCCACAATTATATGCCAATTATTTTTCCTGTCCCACTGATCAGCTATTATTATTATTATTATTATTATTATTATTATTATTAGCATTATTCTTTATTTATTTATTTTATTAGTATTTTTTTTATCTATCAGACTTTGCACTGATTTCAGCATGTGCCACAATTATATGCCAATTATTTTTCCTGCCCTACTGATCAGCTTTTATTATCATTATTATTAGTAGTATTATTAGCATTATTATTATTGTTATCATCATCATCATTAATAATAATAATTTATCAGACTTTGCACTGATTTCAGC
The DNA here is from genome assembly GCA_019142605.1 of Cephalopholis sonnerati. Classification (NCBI taxonomy): domain Eukaryota; kingdom Metazoa; phylum Chordata; class Actinopteri; order Perciformes; family Serranidae; genus Cephalopholis; species Cephalopholis sonnerati. The sequence goes on along the minus strand of JAGQAX010000017.1, from coordinate 24,338,979 downwards.
ACGTGCCACAATTATATGCCAATTATTTTTCCTGCCCCACTGATCGGCTTTCATTATCATTATTATTATTATTATTATTATTGTTATTATTATTATTATTATTATTAGCATTATTAGCATTATTATTTATTTATCTATTTTATTAGTATTTTTTTATTTATCAGACTTTGCACTGATTTCAGCACGTGCCACAATTATATGCCAATTATTTTTCCTGTCCCACTGATCAGCTTTATTATTATTATTATTGTTATTGTTATTATTATTATTATTATTATTATTATTATTATTATTGTTATTATTAATTTATCAGACTCTGCACTGATTTCAGCACGCGCCAGCAGGAGTCTCCCGTTCCCATAGTAACAAGTCAGAGCCGTATGTAGACGGAGTTAGCAACACGGTGCCGACCGCTTTGAGACGTCCAACATCAAGCTCTTCTGCTTTCTTTCCGCGACTGGTGGTGTTTTCTGTATTAACTAAACGGTCACTAAGACGTCGAGGCGACTTTATTTTTAAATATTTATATTAAAAGGTGAGGGAAGCAGCGCAGAGCTCGTCGTGTAGCCTAGCCAAACTCCGTCTGCCACAGACTCTGGCTGTGTTTCAGTGTCCGGAAGTTCTGAGGGGAAAAAACTGAGAAAGGCATGAAAAAAAGGAGCTGGAAGAAACTTCTGACCAATTTTCTCCGAGCCCATTGAAACACTGTTTTCTCTCGGAAGTCCTACCGAGGCGACGGTTAACTCGTTTTCCTTTAGATATCTAATAATTATCTGCGTGCATTATTTATCGATGGGTCTGCCGACGCTGGAGTTTAGTGATTCTTTCCTGGACAGTCCGGAGTTCAGAGAGCGACTGCAGTGCCATGAGATAGAGCTGGAGCGCACCAACAGGTTTATAAAAGACCTCATCAAAGATGGAAACATGCTCGTATCTGCCCTCAGAAGTGAGTACAACATGGTTAATAACTTGTTTTCGGGGTGAAAGTGCGTGTTACAGTAAACAGTTGCACGGTCTGCTGCCCGATAACAGAGCAACCCTAAGGCCATCAATTCAAACAGAGCCAATGGAGTGACTTCAACACACATAAGACATCAGTATCTTTGTGCATTAAATTATTTGGGGGTAAAATAAGCAGCAGTGTTAGGTAGGTAGTTACAGTGTTATGTATAGGCTACAGGTTCGTAATGGTCATATAAGAAATGGTTAAACCTTTCATGTCCTTGTCTGGTTTTATGTGATGTTTGGTAATTTGGAGATGCAGTTTTTTAACCTAGAGATGAGTGAAAAGAAGACTGAATCGACCATCATGGCTATTAATGATTTTATAATTAGTATCCTCAGCCACTTCATTAGATTCATGGGCGGATTATGAGACAATGGGCCCCTGGGCATAGACATGTAAAAGGCCCCCCACACCTACATAGGACTGGAAACACACACACAGACTCTGCAGTGATTTTAATCTGTTGCAATCATTTTGTATCTTTAATTGTGGTCATTGTGTGTCTCTTTGTATTTGTTTTGTCTGTAAAAGGCCCCACCACCTCTCCTAGACAGGACTGGAGACACACACAGACTTTGCAGTGATGTTTTTGTTTCAATCCTTTTGTTTCTGGCCATTTTGTGTCATTTGTAGTAGCCTATTTTGCATCACTTTGTGTTTGTTTTGCCTGTGTTGTAGTTATTTGGTCTCTTCTCAGTTCCTTTGCATCTTTTTTTGGTCTTTTTGTGTCTCTTCCTGGTCAGTACGTGTTAATTTGAGTGACACTTTGGGCCCCTCAGCCTGTGCGTGGTGAACCCATTCAGTAATCCATCCATGATTAGATGTAACATAAAGACAACAAAATGTCATGTTGATAATGTTTCCTTTCAATTACTCCTGAGATATTTCATCAAACCTGTTGATGAAATATCTCATTGAACATTGATTTATTATTGTAAGCCATCTCTGCAGTGAGGTATCTGTGCTGTCCTGTACTGGTTTTAGAGTTACACAGAGCAAAGCTGGATTACCAACAGGGCAAAGCAGACTCACTGTGTGCCAACTGTTGACTGAAAATTCACTCAAGCACGGTATTCACTTGAAAAATGCCCCTCTGATTTCCCAGAGGCCAAGCTGACGTCTTCAGATCGTTTGTTTTGTCTGACTAATAGTACAAAGACCCAACGCTAGTCAATACAAGCAGCTATAAAAACAGTCTAAGATGTCACTTCCTCACATTTTGATAGACATGAAGCAGCAAGTGTTAAGAGTTTTTCCTTTATAAACGATCAACATGATTAAACAATCAGCTAAAATAGTTCATTTTCTTTAAACCAACTGATCCACTAATGGTCTCAGCTATAATAAGTTTGGTACCTTCTTGTGACAGAAAGATAAAATACGTACACAACACACCAGCATTTGGCTGACAGAAAATCTATCAGAGTGCACGAGTGATTCATGCTTGGACGTTGTGTGTTTAACTGTTGCCCACTTTAATGGTGGCTGACTGTCATATTCATATATCAACATCAGCTAATGAAGACTTTGAAAAGCCAGGCACCTCCCATTTGTAATTAGTTTCTTTTGATGGCGTCCAGTTTAAGCTCAGACACACCTACACTTTGTAGCTGCCTGCGGTTTCTTTGGCTCACCTGCTGGCTGAGGTCACTGTTGGTGTGAACACTGCTGCAGCCTGCCATACACACACACATACACAAGTGTGTTCAGCTGGTCTGTGAACAACCTGAATCACTGCATCATTAACATGAACAGGTCAAACTGCATACAGAACACTGGCGCCTCGAGTCTCCACAATAGGATATTACCAAGATACAGTGCTGTTGCTATTCATGATTCGCTAAAATATCAGAATCAGAATACTTTATTGATCCACAGGGGGAATTTGTGAGCGTTGTGAAACCTTTATGGACTAGAAAGTCTTTTCAAAGTCTGGCCATGTCATCAATGTGTTCAACTCACATCACTGTTTTTAGTGCAGTAAATGAGATTTCACTTAAACTGAACAACACTGCCATAAAAGTAAGTGAAACACATTAAAGTTTTGTAGGCATCCGACCACAAATTGTTTGCATTAACACAGTCCGACATCACTTAAAGGAAACAAACAGCATGCAGGAGGTAGACTGCTGTACATAAGATATTTTAAACACATTTTAGATTAAAGAAGTATGGGCCCGATTATGTTTTTTACCCTATAAATGACAGGTGTATTGACTTTAATAATTATATTACTTTTTATTAATTAAAAACATCCCTGCTTTTTACCTGTGTCTACAAACACTGAAGTAAACAGGCCTTTTACAGCACCAGAAAACATTAATGATTGTTTGGTCCACATCTTTTAAATAACAATATGAAAACAGTGCTTTTGTCTTTTTCATGCATTGAACTTTTTGTTGGTTTTTATAAAGCAGTGGTGTGATTGAAATAGTGCCTTCAGCGGCTGGCGTGCAGACCGGTGTTACGGGTGTGTAAATGAGAGAATGCAGCCTCGTGGTGCCAAGTGTTGTTGCACCTCAGAGAATAAGAGGTGGAATTAAACTCTACTGGAGTGTTGTTTGGACACGTAAACACACTTTTCTGAGACTAAGGCTGTCAAATGGAGTTTGCTGCGGGGTGTGGCCGTTTGTTTATATCAGACTTTGACACCTCATGTCTTGGCAGTGGATGATATGCTAGTGGCTTGTAGGAAAATACATTAATAGTTTATTACAGGAGGGAATAAGTGATGCTGTTTTACGCCTGTAGGGGAAAGGGAGCGTTATACTGTGTTGGGCCAAAACTGGCAGAATGCAAACTCATGCCAGTCAAGCACTCTTGTGCATAAAATGGAAATAGTGAAACTATGCTAGTTATAGTGATGGCTAAAATAAAATTGTTATACCAGCTTTAAGTGTACTACTTTAAGTGAACTGCTTTTTGTTTTTCTCAGGTCTTTCTCTCGCCGTTCAGCGGTTCTCTCAGTCTCTGCAGGATTTCCAGTTTGAATGTATTGGAGATGCTGAGACTGATGATGAGATCAGTATTGGTAAGATGAAAATGTCCCCAGTGATCTAGAAAATGTGTTCAGACTGCAAAATATATCAAATATGATCCACGTTTGAGGTGTGAAATTTCTTTTACAGCTCACTCCTTAAAGGAGTTCTCGCAGCTCTTGAGCACCATGGAGGAGGAGAGAAAACGACTGGTAAGGAAACTCGTGTGTGTGTGTGTGAGAGAGAGCGAAAATCAAAATGCAGGTTTACTGCTGTCCATTTTTTTAAGATAACGTACGTTAAGTTTAAAAATTGAGGACATTTTGTTGGTTGTGACCTCGAAAAGAGGCCACTTAAAGCTCAAATTAAGGGCTAGTGGTACACGGTAAATAGGTCAACTAACTCTAAGTATGAGTTGCATTGTATTTTACACAATGTAAAGCTTTGTTCTTATTTGTTCATATTAATGAGATGTAGGAGGGTCAACCTTTTCTGCAGAGATATATATAGGTCTATTTAAAAATAATCCAACAACAACTTTGAATGGATATTAACAAAAAAAATGTTGATTTTTTTTTTTTTTTGACATTTTCTGGCTTTTCTTTGTCTCTGTACTCCATCATCCTCGACATAATTGACATCGATAAAATGATTGTAAGTAATATATCTTTATTTTATCAGGAATAAAGTCCACATACCTCTAAAGGACTTGAAAAAGAAATGATACAGAAAAAGGATTCTGCTTGTTGCCCCAACTGTCAGTACTGATCTGCATACACCATCAGACTAAATGCCCTTTCTAAACCAAGTTGTTAACACCAAAGTCTGATCCAATAGCTTCCTAGGATTTCAGTTTTAAAGTTAAAGTCTCTGTCAGGCACCTTGATGCGCTGCGCTGACTTCCTCAAGCCTCTTGTCTTAATCTGTTTTTCCCACAAGTCTGATTGACGCATTTGTTGTGAACTCTGTGCCAGCGGCGGTGAGTGCTCCATGGCGATTCGGAAAAAAATGTCTTTGACTCACAGACCCTCCATCAACCAGAAGGCTTTGTGTGGGAGTGATTGGAGTTTGGCACAGTCTGTGTGCAGGGAAACCTCTGCACATGCGCAATGTATGTGCATAGTACGCTACCTTATGCATAGCCCTCTGTGTGTGTGTGTGTGTGTGTGTGTGTGTGTGTGTGTGTGTGTGTGTGTGTGTGTGTGTGTGTGTGTGTGTGCTTGTGGCTGTGTACATGGTCTGGTTACAGAGGAACCATGTGGAACCTATTCTGCCAATTCCCCTGTGAGACTGTGAGCTGAGGCCTGACTGCCTGGGAAAGTCCATAAAAGGGTCCTATGTGTGTATGTGTGTGTGTTTGCCTGCTCTCTTTCTCTTTCTTTCTGTGTGTGTGTGTGTGTGTGTGTGTGTGTGTGTGTGTGTGTATTTTAATTGTATGCTTTTCCACTGCATCATTGCAGATAGGTCTCAACCTCCACTAATACCATCATTATTGAGTTAAAGGCTAATTCCAGCAAAATGGATTCCTCTGAAATACCTACCTGTTGAACCTGAAAGCACTATTATTGCAGTTTAACAATGCCCCTCAGTCTCTTAGTGTTCAGTTTCACCCTGCATATTGTGATGTGGTGAAAAAAGAGCACTTACAAAGAAAGCAGACCTTTCATTGGGTTCCGGTGTGGCACTAAACTGAAGTGAAGTGAAAGTAAAGTCATGGTGTAGGGCTGGGAAGCTATTTAAAGTGTAATGCTTGAACCAACCAGACAGAACAAAGCAAGACGTGACAGATTCTTGTATTATTTTGGCTCATGACTAAAGAGGGCCGAGACTTTGTGTAAACACCAGAGCACTGATAACCACTCTGTCGCCATCGTTAGTGCTCGACTCATGTCTTAAATCAAGTTTCTCATACATACTATACAGTCAGCTGCAGAAATATTACCTCAGTTGTATCATGATTATTTTAGGTTTGAAGGCCCTCTGGTGAAATTTTGCGTGTGTGATTAGATGAAATTTCATACATACATTCATCTTGCCAAGAGGACTGGTTGTGATAGGTTTGGTGATCCTCTGACCTTTCATCCAGCACCATCATCAGATCAAAACTTTTATTTGTCTTCCACATCAGCCTCAGCTGTAGCTTGTGATTAATGCTAATTAGCAAATGCTAGCATGCTACCATGTGCAACTAATATGATGAACACGATATCAGCATCAGCATGTCAACACTGGCATTGTGAGCATGCTAATATTAGCATTTAGCTCAGAGCACCATGCTAAATGCAGCCTGACTGAGCTGTTAGCATGGCTGTAATCTCTTGTGTGTCTGTGAAAACAACCATGAGCAAAGTCCATAACATGCTCCATTATCACAGTCGTAAACTGACTGTTAACTGGGGTGTGTGCAGGGTGTTAGTATGATGTTTTTGGAATTTAAACAGGAAGTAAATAAGCAGGTTTCAATCAATCGATTTAGAGATCATTTAAAATTATTTAAATCCCCTGAATGCAGCACAGGGGGATTCTAGTTAGGATCAAACCTGACCATTTTCTCAGGGTTTAGTTTCAATATCTCCCCTCAAATGAAGATGAAATGTCAAGAAATGTGTCACTTTATCACAAAATGTCCTAAAAATAAAAGACAAGCACGTATTGAGCAATCAGATGTGACAAAACCTATTTTAAACACTGAAGTCACCACTGCAGCCCTCATGGAACAGTGACAGTTGTTGCTTGTCTTACTGTTGACACACTGAGCTGACTGTTGTGTTTTTTTCCTCTCAGATCCAGAACGCTGATGATGTGTTGATCTCACCGCTCGAGAGGTTTCGTAAGGAGCAGATTGGAGCTGTCAAGGTACAGCTGCGGTTGTTAGAATTGAAGGATAACTTGAAAGCTGAATGGATTGTTAACACAAAGTAACTGAAGCGGTTAACTTTTTCCTTTGACTCACAGGTGACATTTAAACTTCACACAGTCTGTGAGGTTTTAAAAGGCCAATACGTGAAGTTCAGCTCATTAAGCATGCTGCGTGCGTTAGTTATCTACCACTGTGGGTGGTGATCAGACAGATCATCCTGCTCTGGTCTGGTCCCTCTGTGTCTCTCAGTCAGTGGTCAGAGAATCCAATTTGTTCAGATAAACGATGGATCACAGTCCAGTGTCAGTAACAAGGTCATGGGAACGGACGCTGGGAGGGAAGACAGGGAGCGCGTCACAGACAGAGAGCTACAGTAGTTGAACTCAGTGAGGCAGCATAAACACAAAGCGAGGCTGGTGTCTGGTTTCAGCAGCTGTCTCAAGTCTTATAATTCAATTTATCACATTTTTTTTTGCTCTTCGCTCTCTCTCAGACAGAAATAAAGGCGGAGACAGCAGTATCATGCAGTTTACAGGGTCTCAAAAAATAGTCAGAGCAATGACTAACCCTGAAAGTGAAATCACATCTCGTTTCTGGGTGTTGATCGCAGCAACTCCTTGGCCCGTAGAATGTAGCAGGAGTGTGTGAGCAGCACATCCTCACACTGACGTTGTGGAGCAAGACAGAGTGGTTGGACATGTGGAGCTCAGAGCTGCAGCTGGTTTGGAAAATAGCTGTTGTCCTAAATATTTTGGCAGTGTCTCTTCATTTAGATTATTAATGGTCCCACTGCAGCTCATGATGGCTGTGTAGTTCCTCGAAGCTCATTAGTTCATCCCAAAATTCATCTGAATTTTTTCCACTTGTAAAGGTCAGGCACATAATGAGATACAGAAGCGTTGTGCAGGTATTTGCACAGTTGTAGCAAGCTCACTGTGTTAACTAATTTAATAGTTGACAGCTAATTGATTAATTATTACAGCTCTAATTAATATGGTGGGCATGGCAAACAATATACCTGCTTAATATCAGCATGTCAGCATGTCAGCATTATCATTGTGAGCTGATGTTAACATTTAGCTCAAAGCACCAGTGTGCCTAAGTACATAGCTGTAGACTAGTTAGTCTTGTTGCTTTTATTTATTTACTTATCAGGTTGTTAGACTGGTTAAACTGTCAAGAACTGAAAACTAGCATGGGATGTCTAGTCAGACTCTCGTGTTATTCACCTGTTACCTGTAATATAATGAGTTAAATAATTAGGTTGCTAGTTTTACACCATTTTGTGTGTTTTATTGAATTATTAAGTTCTTGAATGGCTCATGTTCCCATAACATTAAATATAATGCATCTGAGAAGTTTCTGAACAACAAGAAACATGTTTATATTCGTCAAAGTTAAGTATTTTAAGATATTATGCTGATAGTGGTACTTTAATTAAGGTGTCGTATTTGCACTCACATTGAAAAATTTCAGTCCCAGTAAATGAGACTTAAAGACTTAGGAAAGACAGATATATTCCAGTGTGACATTCCTCATGTGTAGAAATGAATATGGTTGCTCTTATTTACTGCTAATGTCCCCTCTACATCCCCATTGTCCTCTAAGGAGGGAAAGAAGCAGTTTGACAAGGAGACAGAAAGATATTACTCTGTTCTGGAGAAACACCTGAGCCTGTCCTCCAAGAAGAAGGAGTCACAGCTACACGAGGTAAACCATTCGATTTCTAAAAATGTGCACCAAGTTCCTCCTACATGAGTTAGGTAACTGAAAGTATTGCATGGGTGTTGTTTCTGCTTCTGTTGCAGGCTGATTCACAGATGAGTAAGGACAGGCAGGTTTTTTATGATGCATCGCTGCAGTACGTCTTCAAGATCCAAGAAGTGCAGGAGAGAAAGAAGTTTGAATTTGTGGAGCCGGTGAGTTCGCAAACAAACATCATGATCATGCTGGGCCTTCACAGCTCTGGCCAGTAGAGGGGAAGCACAGTAACCTAAAACACAATGTTTCATCACAGGAAAATGTGACTGATGAGTCTATTTTTTGCAGTGATGTAAACATTAAGTCATAATTGCAGCCAAGCCAGTAATGATCATGTGTATGCATACAGACATGATCAAGGAAAGACAGCACAGTCAGATTCTGAAAAACACACATTACACACTCTGTTTGGCTGGTGATAAAAATGTTTTAATGATACATATCAGTAAAGCCCACTTCCTGTTGCTGTAGAAGCACTTCCTGCATGGAGATCTCTTCCGTCTGACAGAGAGGGAAACTCTTTGTTGTAGAGTAAACAAGGGCAGCAAACCAAACAACAGACAGAGTTCGGGGGGTTTTCTCCCATTTTGATTGATTGAGCAGATGACAGACAATCAGTCTTTTGTAATCCTCTCATTATACTCCACACTCCCAAGCCCCCAGCTAACATTTTTCCTGTGGATTTCTCCCTCTGATCTTCAGTTATTAGCCTTCCTGCAGGGTTTGTTTACGTTCTACCATGAGGGCTACGAGCTGGCCAGTGAGTTTGAGCCCTACAAGCAACAGCTTCAGTTCAACCTGCAGAATGTAAGTGTGTATGTTTGCTGCAAACGTTGAGAGCAAACGTGGACCTGATATCACTTCCTTTATCTGGTCTAACTCTGAAGCCAGTGAGAGAACGTATTTGAACGGCAGTTTGGATTGCATCTGGCATTGCTGGCCCTCAAGTCGGAACCTCACACACCTAAAAATACTCCTTGCATGTTGAAATATGAGCTACCTTCAGCCACAGTTCGAACACAGTTTGTCTGGTCTAGACTCGCAGACTCACATATTTTACTGCCTTGACAGCTACAGCTCACACTTTGTCTGAGCAGAGTCGAAGCAGAAATGATCAGAAGCTTATTACATGTATGTCCAGACTGCAAAGTTTCACTGGGCATTATCAGTCCTTTCAGTTTCCCTTTGAAATGCAGTGTAACCTCTTAATAGGGGAAACTTGTACGTCATTTTTGCTGCCTCAAGGTTTGGGGTGTACAACATGTAGTTTTCTTTTAAAAAAAAAAAAGGCACTTATTAAATGCAAATGAGAAATCAAAGTACTGCTTGATTAACAAATACAGTCATTACAAAATAACTACCTGTTTTAAAAGGGACCTATTATGCTTTTCCTTATTTTCTGTCATATATAATGTCACAGTTTTGGATGCTCATGTTACACTCAGTCAAAGTTTCAAATAATGAAGTAAACTTATGTAAATGTAATCGCTGTGAGCAAAACCCTCAGGCGTCAGACTGTTCTAAATACAACTGTTTTTTTTATACTTTTGAGACAAGCTAATGTCAGTTCGTGACAGATGTCTTTATATGGTCATTTGCTTCAGGCACCCTGCTGCAGGTGTTTACACTACATAGCATACTACATGTAGATACATGCTAACATCAGGCAAACATGTAATCTTGGTTGCTGAATTGTTCATTTCTCCCTGTTTTTACATCATATTCCTGCTGGAATGTGTCTGGTTGTGTTAAAAAGCTTTTATTGGTGATTTTTAAAAGTAGATAGTGCGGCAATAAATACAAGAAATACCCGGATATGTTGACCAATCAGAGCCAACTGGGCTTTTTTTGGGAGGGAGGCTTAAAGAGGCAGGTGCTTAAACAGAGCGTCTCAGACAGAAGGTAAATACAGGTGTTTCAGCACAGACAGTATGAGGAAAGTAAAGTGTTTTTTGAAATATAAACACATGTGAATGTATTCTATTACAATCCCAAAATACAAGCGTTTGATGTCAGGGCCTCGAGGCTCTGGAACAGTCTGCCCGAGGAAATCAGGTTGGCCAAGTCAGTGATCGCTTTCAAGTCCCTTCTCAAAACATACTTGTTATCAGAGAGCCTTTCATGATTTTACTTGTGTTTTAAGTTTAAAGTTTAAGTTTAGTCTTTATTTCCTCGTTTTTTTATATACTTAAGTGTTTTTATCAGTTCTTTTAAAAGCTGTTGTTTTCATGTTTTGTCTGTTTTAATTATTGACATGTAAGCACTTTGTAACTCTGTTTTGAAAAGCATTTTATAAATAAAGATGATTCTCATAGTATGTATGAACTTGAAAAGGAGCATAATAGGTCCCCTTTAAGACTTGTAGTAATTCACTCAGCTGTAATTAGTAACCATTCCCTAACTAACTTTTTCAGATTTTGTATGTTTCACATCCATAAATATGTCTCATTTTAACGCAGTCTCCTTTGTATGTCGATAAGGCTCGCAATAACTTTGAAAGTACACGTGCTGAGGTTGAGAGGCTGATGAAGAGGATCCGATCTGCAGAAGAGGACTTCAAAGCCCCCAGTTGCTTTACCATGGAGGGATATCTGTATATACAGGAGAAACGTGAGCTACCCAATCAGACTTTCTTTTGTTAAAACACATACACTCAAACACAAGTTCTCCTGCATGAATGTGTGTCATGTATTATAGGTCCTTTGGGCAGTGTGTGGACCAGATACTACTGCACTTATGAAAAAAGCTCCAAGCTGTTCACCATGAGCAACACAGAGGCCAGACCAGCCAGCAGACAGGTGAGCCGGTGGCACATGTGAATAGTCGCACATGTTAAAGCCCGATTGCTAAAAAGCGAAATAACCCCTCAGTTACATAATCATATGGTAATGTAGTTTTAAGCAGGCAACACAAGGACTTGAATGCACCAGCAAGCTTTCAAAAAGGTCTCTACTGACTGCACTGTCAAGTAGTAGCTGTTAATGCAGCTTTGACAGAAAGAAGAAGACACACGTTGCTTACTTTAAGCTAGTGTCAAGTTTTTGTAAAGAAATGTTTATGATTTTTATAAGCAAATTGAAAAATAGAGAGTTGAGGGGCTTGAACATGCGCCGCTACGATATCAAAAGCTCAGACTTAATGAGAATCTCCCTTAAGACCATAATACCACATGTCGAGTGCATATTGCAAACACATCTGTCTGTTAACAGAACGGCGTGGTGAATGGGACACCTGAGATGTTCAAGCTGCGCTCGTGTGTCAGAAGGAAGACGGATTCAATCGACAAACGCTTCTGCTTTGACATCGAGGTGGTGGAGAGGTGAGCGATAACTGAGAGACTGTGTGCCTGTAGCACAAGACTATGTGTGGAATAAATACACTGAGATATGGCTGCTGTTTGACTGTACTTGGGTAAAATTATCTCTGTCTGTCTGCAGACATGGCGTCATCACACTGCAAGCGCTCTCTGAGGCCAACAGGCAGCTGTGGATGGAGGCAATGGATGGGAAAGAACCGGTATGAATATATACACCATTAAATAAATGATAACAATGATACAGAAACATCGTTTGAATTGTCATACTGTCATGCTGACACATAAACATTTTTTCTTTGTTCAGATTTACACCCTGCCTTCTTTGCTCAGCAAGAAAGAGGAGAGTAAGTATCCTGTTTATGTTCTTCATTTATCTATTAGTGTGTCTCGCAATTTATCAGGTGTTTTGATAAAACTGTGTTTGTTTCACAGCATTTCTCAACGAGGCAGGCTTCAACTTTGTCAAGAAGTGTATTGAGCTGGTTGAAACAAGAGGTATTCCTCCTTAAAATATTCAAACGAGAAAAAGAACTGTATGTATTGTATGCATTTTTGATTTATGACCTACTTGAAATGTGTGTGTAGGCATTACCACCCTGGGACTGTACAGGACTGGAGGAGTCAATTCCAAAGTGCAGAGGTTGATGACGAGTGTTTTTTGTAAGAGACGGCCCACTTTCCTCTGTATTATTTTCCTATATGAGGAGGACAATGAATAGCAGGCGTAAAGAACCATCACTGCAGATAAATAATGTATTATCTACTCTCCTGTAGCATCCACAGCTCCCTCTGACATTCAGCTGGATGCAGACGCCTGGGACAACAAGACCATCACCAGCGGCCTCAAGAATTATTTCAGGTGACATACTGTACAAAGAAGACTTTTTGAGTAACACCTCTCGTGAATTATGATTTCATGACTTCTAATGTGTGTGCAGGTGTCTGGCAGAACCAGTTCTGACCTACAGGCTGCATAAAGAATTCATCAAAGCTGCAAGTAAGATGCCTCACTGACACTTTTACAAGTACACACAGTCTGTGTTTATTTCAACAGTGTTTGGAGTGAATTTACTACCTCATACTTTGTATGATATGTAAACAAGAGCACATTGTGTCACCATGGAATCATTTCCCTTCCTCTGCGCTCTTTCCTTGTTTCAGAGTATGACGACCAGAAGTACAGAGTGAGAGCGATTCATGCTCTTATACACAAACTACCAGAAAAAAACAGAGCAATGTTGGACATCTTAACCGACCACCTCTTCAAGTATGTACATACTAATAAATGCTGTCCCTTTCTTGTGTCCTTGTAAATGTCCCTTTGGCTCATAGAGTTATTATTTTGAAAATTCTTTTTACCCGTTTCTTAATGTCTTCTGATTTCCACAATTCGGTTAGACAAAAAAAAAACGTCAGGTTTTCCATACAGACAGTATGACGAAAACAATTATGGCATCTAAACATGTTTTAATAGGAGCCCAAAATACCAGTATGAATGCGAGCACTAATAGGTCTCCTTTAAGCTGCTTTGAGCAATGAAGCATATATCTCAATCAAAAATATCCTGAGTAACTGTGATTGAAAATATATAGAGATTGAAGAAAGCTGATAGTTCAACTAGTATGAGTTCATGTACTGAACCTTCACTTCACATCCTTTCTCTCATTTCTCTGTTATATGATATTTAAAACACGTGCTTGTTGTGTGTGTTTGTACAGGGTTTCCTCTAACAGTGACCAGAACCAGATGACTGTGTCCAACCTGGGAATGATCTTCGGCCCCACACTGATGAGGTCACAGGAAGAGACGGTGGCCGCCATGATGAACATCAAATTTCAGAACATCGTGGTGGAGATTATCATCGAAAACCACGACAAAGTGCGCTCACAAACACACACATCCACACAAATACACAAACATACAAACACACAGCTAACAGGCATGTACACTGTTTATTCCTGACAGATTTTTGGTGAGGCGCCCGACTTGTCGGTGCCGTTACCCCAGGCTCCGTCCTCCCGGTCGACTCCTCGGAGGAACAAGGCCATCTGCCTGTCGTCAGGAAAGAGGAAGGCCCGTCTTTACCCTCCGGCTCTCTGCCTGGCAGACAACGACAGTGAGTCTCACTGCAGCTTTTATCTCATCACTCAAAAATACCTTTTCATGTCACAACATTTATTTGACATATTTCTTAGTTATGGAGGACATAAAATGACAATTGTATCGACAAATAAATAAATTCGTAAATAAATGAGTAAAATTTTAAATAAATAAATAATTGCTAAAATAAATACAAAAATAAATAAGTCAATAAATAAATGCCAAGGTCAGGACCTTCAACCTCATTAACAACAAACACAGAAATACAAAAATAAAGAAATGTAGTTGTTTAAATATGTAAAAATAAATTTAAGATGTTTATGTCCTGTTTAATTATCTGCATTAATTACTTTATTTCTGCATGTATTTATTTATTTCTATATTTATTCATTAATTACTTTATTTGTTCTTTTATTTATATCCATATTTACTAATTTACTGATTGATTGATTTATTCCTGTGTTTATTCATACATTTATTCATCTATTTACTTACACCTGTATTTACATATGCATTATTTAGTTTATTTATGTATGTATTTATTTCTGCATTTATTTATTAATTTCCATATTGATTCATGTATTCTTTATTTGTTCTTGTGTTCATTAATATTTGTATTTATTGATTTATTCATACATTTATTTATTTCTGTATCAATTTATTTATGCCTGTATTTATATATACATGAATTAATTTCTATATGTATTTATTTATTCCTGTATTTATTTAAAAATGTATTTATTTATTCATTGATACTTAAGTCATTTTTTGTCCTCCAAAGTTAGTAACTTTTCGGGATTGTGAAAGGTTGTTATGCACAGCCCATTATTTAGGATTAAACCAGTGGTTGCTAAGCTCTAGCGCTAAGCTTAGATTGTGACCCTTCGCAAAAGCATCTGTAAAAAGTGTGTCTATAAGTTGGTAGCACTTCCACCAAGGAGTGATTTCCTATTAGACGGTTCCATTTAGACAAATGTTTGAGGCCTGAAGAGGTAAAATTATCCAATATTTCATTAAAAAAGGAAAGATTAGAGAACAGTTAAAATAATTCAGTTTAGTGTAGAAGAATTCACTTTATCATTTTACGACCCCTCAGATTTGACTGTGTGGCTGTAATATTAATTAAATAGCAGATGGACTAACTTGTGTCATTCAGCCTCTTCATAATGTGACTCATTTGCATTTCTCCCTCCAGGTGACACTTTCAGTAGCAGCCCCAGCACGACTCCGATGGGCAGTCAGGAGTCTCTGTCCTCACACTCCTCTGAGAAGAACGGATTGTCTCAGACTTCTCCTCCGTCATCTCCTGCTGCCGAGTCCAGCTCGCCCTCCGCAGCACAGGTGTCTCCTCCTGCGGCTTCCTCCTCCTCCCTGTCCGACAGCACCACAAATGCGACGGATCAGAAACACCCGACAGACAGCGCCACCTCCCCTCACCTTACACCTCCCTCTTCCCGGACTTCCTCAGAGATCACTCCGACCCAGCAGATTTCCTCTGTGTCCTCCTCCACGTCCTCTTTACTCTCCACAGAGAGGAGTCTGTCCGTCAAAGGAAACTCGACTGCCTCCTTATCGTCTGTAAAAGAGTCGAGATCTCCTTCCGTAGCCTCCACATCCACTGCCTCCATCCAGCACCCCTCAGCAGAGCGCGCCTCCTCTCTCAGGGAGGGTCGACCTGTTCCGAGAGTGGCGTCTGTCTCCTCTCTGAAGAGCACTCATTCAGTCGATCAAAGAAACACAACCAGTGTCTCCCCCACTGTCACAGAAACCAAAGTGACGGACTCTACCTCTCCTCGTCAGCTCAGAAAAAATTACAGGACTGCCTCCTCCTCCTCTTCCTCCTCCTCTTCATTATTCCCCTACCGGCTTTCTGCATCTTCCTCCCTCACCTCCCTACACATCTCCGAGGGTGCGTACCTTTCCACCAAATTAAGTGTGATGACACTGAGAAAGTCTTAGGTATCTGTCACCTCCCTTTTCATGTTTAGTTCTGATTTCTTGTGTTTCTACCCCAGATTACAAAAGCTGTCATGGATCGGTACAGAGTCTCATGTCGCTGGACCCAGAGGCAATGCACAAACGTAAACCTGCGCATGTCCGCTGTGGCTCCGATATGACCGCCAGACACTCTGCAGCTGCCACATCCAGCAATGGTTACCAGAGGCCTGGATCAGTGTGAGTGTCTGTAAAATCTATTTTATACCTCTGACATTAATCAGACAGCACTTAACCTCGTCATGGATAGTTTACCCCAAGAGAAAACAAGAGCACATGGCCTCAGCTACCCACAGAGTAAAGGTATACTATGCAGGAACTGCTGGCTACTATAAACAGAACAGTGCCGTCAGCGAAAGTGAAAGCCAACCCCAACTTTGTCTTATTTGGGTTTTGCCTCACTTTATTAGTGTTTAGTGCTGCTTACGATCTGGCACCTGGTCACCATCGTTTATAGTGTCCCGACCTCACCTGCGCACTCTCCCTAGGAATATCACAAACACAGCAAAATAATGAGACAGTAAGTTAATACAGGCAGAGGGCAGAGTCTCTGCAGATAAATACACCACTACACACTTCTACTGGGCCATAAGTGATGAGGGGTTTAGTGGGGTAACTCTTATATGAGTCTGTACATTGTTTTTTAGGAAGATCCTGCATATTATACCTTAATATTTTGAAACTTTCAATAGCACTGGTTCAGTTTTGAACTTGCGAGTCCATTCTGAATGGACAAGTGACTTGCAAACGTTTATAAAAAACACATTTTTTTCCAAGTTCCAGTACAGAGCTTTTATTCTGAGTGTGGTTTCCAGCTGTAGAGTGAGGGATTAACAGACAGCTATTTGACAGAGACAGCAGACTAGCTTGACAACATGGCCAAACACAAGTATGACGCTGAATATATGAAACTTTTTGGACCTTGAACTAATGACTAAGGAAAAATCTGAACCCTGTGGGTTTTTAAATTAAAAAAAAAAATCAAAATCATTGCATTGGCTTAACCTCAAATATCCAAGGCAACTTGTTTTTCTACTATTTTTATCTTTGACTATTTTGTGGCTATTTTTAACCGTGGCATCGCAGACATCACTGCTCTAATTCCGAGTATGAAAACTTGTTTCTGATTGGTTCAAGATTTATCTGCTTTATTTAAGAAGAACACAGTTTAACTGTTTTGTTTATAGATGCTGAGAGTGGGTTTTTGAAACTGACACACTCACTCACCCTCTTGGTAATAACTGGACATTATTTCAGGGAATGTATTCAGAACTAATTTCGTGTTTGTGTGTTACAGATTATCAGTCAGACTACCGCAGCGTGAGAGTTCAGTATTCTCCTCAGCATTAGACATATGCTCGGGAAGGTATGTTGATTTTGAACTTGTATTTGTAACAATATTTCAGTCTTGAAGTCTGCACAAATTAAAAACAAATTGAAACTTACTGTTAAATGAAATGTTCCTCATCTTGTGTTTTTTTAAATATCTCTTATTTCCTGATAACTTTTTTTTCTCCTAGGGAGGCAAAAGCTCTTTACTCCTGCGAGGCAGAACACAGCCATGAGCTCAGTTTTCCACAGGGGGCGCTGTTCTCAAATGGTAAGTGAACCACTCACAGGTTTCATTTCCTGAGGGGTCTCTGCCTTTACGCTTAACTTTAAAGGGGGTTCTAGGTGTTTTGAGTCACATTTATAAAAGACTGTGTCAAATTATCACAAATTAAGGGACAGTTCACCCCAAAATCAAAATGCATATTTTTCCTCATACCCGGTAGTGCTATTTATCAGTTTAGATTGTTTTGTTGTGAGTTGCTGAGTATTGGAGATATTGGCAGTAGAGATGTCTGCCTTCTCTCCAATATAAGGGAACTAGATGTCCCCAAAAAATGCATTTGAAAAGGTCAACAGTAATGTCTCTTTCCAGAAATCATGACCCGGTTATTTAAGATAATCCACAGATCTTGTTGTGAGCAGTTTCATATAGGAACTACTGTCTTTCAACCAAACTACACCCGGCAACTGTATCCCCACACAGGAGGAAGCTAGCTGCTAGCTCACCTAGCACCACTGAGCTAGCTAATGTTACATCTCAGCAGAGGGGGACACCATTAATGTTCACATCTCGTGCTGTCTCGAGCCTCTCGTCCATGAATGAATGCACGCCTTTTCTGCGCAGTAATAATTGTAGCACCACAAGCTGAGTGCCATCTGGTTCCATTATATTTGTGAGAAGGCAGTCATCTCCACAGCTGATATCTCCAACATTCTGCAGCTCACACCAAAACAATCTGCACTAATAAATAGCACTACAGGTAAGAGGAAAAATATGTTGTCTTGATTTTGGGGTGAACTGTCCCTTTAAGTTATTTCAATGTCAGGTAGAAGCTTGTGACCCACTTCATAATAATGTAACACAGATGTTAATCAACTTGTTTTAAGCATTAACATCACAAAGTGAATACAGAATGGGTTTTTCTGGCTTTACTTTAACACATTTCCTGTAATTTATTGTGTGACGGCCTCTGACCGCTCACTGAGTCTGGGCAAGGACAATTGCAAAATCATTGTTATGTTTGGAAACTTCATGATCTGGACTAAAGGTCTGTTGGTCTGAATAATGCTTGGCTGCTCAACATGTCTTTATGCTAATAATCCAGCAGAGGGACAGATGCAGGTTACTGTTAACAAAGTTTGTTCATGTAGGGAGTGTGTGTGGAGCGTCATTATAAAAGATGAAACTTGGTTGTTTCATATATGAAGGGCTTTGTCTTGACATGTAGACTTGTCTGTGTCTGCAGTGTACCCGTCTGTGGAACCAGGTTGGCTTCAGGCGACATACAACGGCAGAACAGGCCTCATACCTGAAAACTACATCATATACATGTGACAGAGCTGATGATGTCATCACCAGAATAACACCAAGATCTAACTTAGACTTTAGGGATCTACAGTGCAAACAGTAATCCTCTGTGCTGCTGATCAAAGATATAATATATTCATCATGTAACTGTGACTGCTATCACTGAACTACTGGGGCCAAGTATGAATGATGCATGTACTGTATGTATATCTGACTACTATATGTGAACCATGTTAAAGCTTATTAACCATTTTATAGTACAGTAGATCTTACAATCTGACTCCATTCGTATGTGACAGTGTCACTTAATCAGCATCATCAGCTCCTGTTATGTTTGTGTTCAACGCCATACATACATGAAACGTGTCTGTAAGGTACCTGAAACAGTATTGTTTTTAATTAATCCTGGTAATTTATGTGTAAAGTGTCATATTAATGTTATAGCTGTGTGTCACACCTCTGTGCCTGAAACAGTATGAACTGATGGTCCAAGACTGAATGCTGCCGCAACACCTTCCTTCTACTGTCTGTCAGTTTTCATGCTGTCTAAATAAAAGACAAATGCTTAAACCAGTTTGTATTTGTAGATTTAGTTTGCACTCACCGGCCACTTTATTAGGGACACCTGTTCAACTGCTCGTTAATGCAAATAGCTAATCAGCCAATCAGGTGGCAGCAACTCAATGCATTTAGGCATGTAGACATGGTCAAGAGGACCTGCTGAAGTTCAAACTGAGCATCAGAATGGGAAGAAAGGTGATTTGAGTGACTTTGAATGTGGCATGGTTGTTGGTGCCAGACAGGCTGGTCTGAGTATTTACTGGGATTTTCACACAACCATCTCTAGGGTTTACAGAGGATGGCCAGAAAAAGAGACAGTATCTAGTGAGCAGCAGTTCTCTGGGTGAAAATGCCTTGTTGATGCCAGAGGTCAGAGGAGAATGGCCAGACTGGTTCAAGATGATAGAAAGGCAACAGTAACTCTAAGAACCAGAAGACCATCTCTGAACCAACAACACATGCAACCTTGAAGTAGATGGGCTACAGCAGCAGAAGACCACACTGGGTGCCACGCCTGTCAGCTAACAACAGGAAACTGAGGCTACAATTCACACAGGCTCACCAACACTGGACAATAGAAGATTGTCTGATGACAGTCAGCAGAATCCAGATCTCAGTCCAATAGAGCACCTTTAGGGATGTGGTGGAACGGGAGACTCACATCATGGATTTGCAGCAACTTTTTCATGCTATCATGTCAATATGGACCAAAATCTCTGGGGAATGTTTCCAGTACCTTGTTGAATCTGTGCCATGAAGAATTAAGGCAGCTCTGAAGGCAAAAGGCGTCCAACTTGGTACTAGCAAGGTGTACCTAATAAAGTGGCCGGTGAGTGTATGTTTATTATTTTGCACATTTATCATTCTTTCAATCATACTTTATATTCCAAATGTGAAGGCATGCACTGTGTGCTTGTTTGGCAAGGTACAGGCTTTTTGTACTGAAAAAAATATGCAAATGATTTGTACTTATTTCACAAAATGTTTAAAACGTGTGAATATTCGTCCAAATTCTCATGATGGGCTGTATTTTTGGTTTGTGAGGGACGATAAAATGGTTCCATAATCTCTTTAAATAATGTGCTCCCTATAAGTGTAGTTAATGTGCATTATAAACATATAAATGACACATGATCATTCAATCAGCAAGCCACATTTTAATTTTATATTCACATCCTTATTTTAAATCAGTATTTTGTGTATCTACATTTAATGACAGAGAGCAGGCACTTAAAACTCTTTGAGCTGTTCTTTTTTTATATACAAGTCAGCACAGCTATGAAGGCGTGCCGATCTCTCCCAGCCTCCTCAGCAGTCCATCCAGTGTCTCCATGTTCTGTGATTTCTCCTCGAGCAGCTCGTATCGCAGACTGGAGATGTCCTGCTTGATCTCTTTCAGCTCACCTTAAAAGGAAAAGTTTCATTTCAAAATGGAAAGTCTAAAATTCAGTTGGAAAAACAAAATACTGTAGATGTGTCAAGAGCAGCTTTATTTCCAGAATGGGTACAGAAATCCAAACAAGCTCAGTTCACTTTCAGTATCACTGTGTTGATTTTACCTTCAGTGATCTCGTCACTCTCTTTGTCTGCTTGGGCTTTGATGATGTAACGTTTTATCAGTCGTTTCATAATTTTCTGCAACCAGAGATGGAAAAGTTCTTTTTAAACAGGTGCAATTAACAATACTAATCTGGGAAAAAGCAAACATTTAAAATAGTCCAACATTCAAATCTTTATTTGGACAAAAAGTTAAACATCCAGAGGTGCTAACTCTTTCAGAAAATTCTTTTATTGCTGAGTTAACATGACAAATAATCAAAATTTGTAAATGTAACATTGTAGTTTACTGTTTCATAGTTGTATTTTAGAAGCTTTTGGTTTATTTTGCACATGAAATCTAAGTGTGCAGACAGAGTAACGAGGAATAACAGCTGACACATACATATGGAGCTTTTGTCTGAATGTGAAACACGCAGAGGTACCTACCTGATATCTGGATGACTTTTTAGAAGCACCGTATCCCGAATCTTTGCCTTCTCCAAGCTAGAAGATTAAACTGAAATTAACTTAAATGAACAGAAGTGTGACATTTCTCAGGTTAAACTTCAGGTCTGAGGTGGAGCCTGTGGTGCAGCAGTGAATCCACTGGGAGGTGCTCAGGCTCTGCCTTTTCAAGCTCCACTAAATGTCATAGTCAAGGCTGAAAGCGTGGTACCTGGTTGAGTTGTGTCTCCGATTTCTTCTCACTGTGTCCTGCCATGTACTGCAGGAGCAGGGACTTGATGGCCGTCGCAAGTCCCAGCATAGATTTTGGACTGGGGACCAGGTTAAAGGGCACAGGGAGCGTCCTTCCTTCCTCAAAGTAGGAGAACCAGAGTTTGGCCCGAGCAAACTTCCACTCAACGTCAGCATCATCCTAAAAACAGGAGGCAAACAAAAGAGGAAAACAAGTAAACAAACAGGTTGGAGCAGAAAACCACCAGCACACATGGCTAGTTTACTACCCACATGGGCCCCATATTCATAAGCCATTGAACCAGATGTACTGAAAAGTAATTTTGGGGAATACGCTCATCTGCTTTCATGCTGAGAGTTAAATAAGAAGATCAGCACTGCTCTCTGAGTTTGTACAGTAAATATGAAGCTACAGCCACCCAGCCAACATTAATGTGTGGGTCATGCTGGTGCTACCTGGGTACAAAATGGGTATCTTATCTGGGGCCAATATGGAACCCATGGACGCTCCCATATTGGACCCATTTTCAGCCCATTTACTACACACATGGGCCCCACATACAACTGTTGGCTGGGCAGCAGCCTGTTAGCTTAGCTAGCAAAATAACAGGGAAACAGCAGCAACTGTGACGTTAAATAATAGGTCACTATCTTGTTGTTTAGTCCTCACAATAGCCAATGTATAAAAAAGTATATAAAAGTTGTGGTTCTACACAGTAAGGTTATGTGCCTGACTAGGAGCAGTGAGTCTCTGCTGGTGTCCAGGAGAGACTTAAAGGAGCCACTGCTTCAAGCTACAGCGCCAGGCTAGCTGTTTCCCCCTGTTTCCAGTCTTTGTGCTAAGCTAAGCTAAGCTAATCAGCTGTTGGCTGTAGCTTCATATTTATGAGAGTGGTATCAATCCTCTTAACTAGCTCTCGTCTAGAAAGAAAAGCGGATTTCCCAAATTGTTAACTATTCTTCAGCAGAGACTGTAAAAAGAATATTTACATATTAAAATCATGCACATTTGATCTTCAACACATTATTTTTAAAAAAGCATTTACTGCCCCAAACCCAGCCAAAATTAAAAGTTAGTTAAAATGTATGTGTAAGGGTTTTTTTTTAAAAATAGATTAATAATAAAAATATGCACCATTTTACACGATTCATACTTAGAGTACAAATCTAAATCATAAGTAACACATCTTATTGTTAAATGACAAACTGTGACCTAGCACATTCTGCGCCCTGGGCAAAATTTTGGGCATCCCCACTCTCTGTGGCGCCCTATGCTGCCTATAGGAAGTCTGCCACTGGTGTAAAAATAAACTAGAGCAGGGGTGTCAAACTTATTTTAGTTCATGGGCCACACACATCCCAATTTGATCTCAGATGGGCCGGACCAATAAAACCACCGCAGTACCATCAGCTCCAATATTTCGCCTTTTTTTGTGTAAAGAATTACAAGTACATTCTGCAGACGTTCATCCTTTCGTTCATCCTTTCACAAAACAGATGAACAGCCTGAGATATCTTAAGAAAAAATAATGTAATTTCAACAGTGTGTCTCTGTTTGTCCACATTCAGTCAGTCTACTTCTCACTATGTAACATTTACATGTTACATAGAAAATATTTTGAAGGCAGGAAATGCATTCTCAGGCCACTGTGCGTATCTGAGAGCTTGTATCTGAAGCACATTATGATTTAGTATTCGGATGACAAACCTCAATCTCCTGGAAGGAGCTGTTAATCATGGCGATGAGCATGTTGAGCAGCACTATCACCATGGTAACGTTGTAGACCCCATACAGCACGTAGCCAATGTTCTCAATGAATTTGTGCCCGTTATTGATCACGACGGACCTGACCTCGGAAAGTCCAAATATGGCCCAGAACAACGTCTTGAAGCTCTCCTCCAGGCTGGATGGAGGCACAGAGAAGGAAATGGAGGGAGATGACAGAAGAGTTATTTTTGGATTCAAACAATCCATTAATCATCAGAGCGGAGATGTATGAAAGATGCTCTGTGGGAAAAGCAAAGGAAGAAAAAAAAAGGTCATTTTGAACTATGTGTACAATGCAGAGAACAAAAGTTTTGATAACCCATCACATATGTATTTTCCTTTAACTGTGTGAAGTTGACCTTTCGCTAAGCCCCGCCCCTTTGTGATGGTCCAACAAGCTGTCAGAGTAAGCATGGAGCCCACACTGTAACCAACTGCACTCCCTTAGGAAATATTGTCATATTTTTGGAAAAATGAAACAGTGATTCCAGAGAGAAGCAGACAGAGGGGTCTGCAGTCTGTGTTTGAAGGATATATCCAGGATGTCAAACTGACTCAGCAGCAACAACAGGTTAAAAAGACAAAGATAGTTAGAAGCTAAAGCCCAACTATAGGCTACAGATCACAGTGTAAAAGTGAACCACCACATCACTGCTGATCGACACAGAACACAATGAATATAAAGGGAAACTTTGCTGATACTGAACCAGCTGTGTGGCATCGCAGAGTGTGCAGATGAACAGTGTTTGACAATGCTATGACACACAGCTGGTTCAATATCAGCAAAGTTTCCCTGCTTCCCAACATTTGGCTCCAAATCCACAAAACCAGCCTGAAAATGAAGGAAATCTGAAACAATTGCATTAGAGTCAATGGAGCACAGCTGTGTTGTTGTCGCACCCTGGTCTGAGCCGGCCCTATGCTACATTATGATCGGCCAGTCTGCGTCCAGGGGCGGGACTTAGCGAAGGGTCAATTGCAGTGGCAGTTCTAAAGAAGTGATTCCTACAACTTGTCACATATCACTTTTAACATCCACATGACTTGCTAGATAACACCACGTAATTAGGCTTTAGTAACAAAAACACATGGTTATGTTTAGAAAAACATCATGGTTTGGCTCAATATTCATACAGGAAGTAAATACCGGCCTCCTGGGTGAAAGGCCAGTGTTTGTTGGACTCATCCAGCACCCCTCCTGCCCAGCCTGTTGGGACTTTGCAGCTCTGTAAGTCACATTGTTTACTGGCGGCGTTTAAAATTGACATCAATTAACTGTAGAAATTGACTACGGCCCGCAACAAATCATACCACTGTGAAAGGATGGCTGTTCACCTCAGTGTCGTGCGGAAATCACGTCAGGACCCCACCTCCCCAAAAATGTTAAAAGAAACTGATTAGCCTCTGAATCCTTTTAACTCTATGCAAGCTGATTTTCATGGTTTGTATTAAATACACAGCTGCTGGAAGGTTGGAAGCTCATGCAAACAAATGCAGGTGTCTCTCACGTGGTGAAGGCGTCATTCTGCTTGGCCCCCAGGTAATAAGAGTACAGGTTGAACATGCCGATCATGAACGCCAGAAACACCAAGATGAAGATGACCATGAACTTGAAGATGTCCTTGACAGTCCTCCCCAGAGAGATCTGCAGTGGCCCGAAGCTCTCGTTGGCTGGGAGGATGTAAGCGATCCGAGAGAAGCTCAGCACCACTGCCACCGCGTACAGGCCCTCCGATACCAACTGGGGATCTGACGGCAGCCAGTCGATACGTGCTGCAAAAGAAACCGTGAACGGGTCAGTAAACTTTAGTAAAGCTACTACTATTCGTACTACTTTTTGAAGGCAAGTGAAGGCAGCTATGCTTTTAAGGCAGACTGAGGAGGACATTTATTAAATGATTAAATTAGGTCACCGCATTCACCATTTATGTAACAGAGTCACTGGAGCTAAATTTATCATGATTATAAGGATAGAAAAAACATTTTTCGGGTCTCTACTCTTTTTTTTTCCTGTGAGAATTTCCAGAGATGATCAAATACACGTGTCATCTGTGACTAAGGGGTTACAAGTAGATTATGTGTATTTAAAGAAACAGTGTGTAGGATGTAGGGAGATAAACTGGAAAAAATGGAATGTAATACAGTAAGTATGTTTTCTTTGGTGTGTAATCACCTGAAAATAAGAATTGTTGTGTTTTTTTGTTACCTTACAATGAGCCATTTATATGCACACAGGGAGTGGGTCCTCGTCTGCTCGCTTTATTCGGTATCCAATTTTAAGGTGCTTTTAGACCAACAGTTTGCTTGCTTTGGTCTGAATCAGGGACTTATTTTGTTATTAAGTTGCATAATTGCCTAGAATTGGTTCATGTTCTCACAGCAGCATTTACAATTGGACCAGATAAAATGCCTGCACAAGAAAGCTGCTCTTGATTGGTCAGAATTTCCATGCGGAAAAAAAACAGGAAGTAAACAAAACGTTGAAGAAGAGTACACTTGCAAGATAAATGCGACACTTTCTAATGTCACAATGGAGGGACAACTACGCAGGTTGATTTTAGCGCTGCTCATCGTGGACTATATTGCTGTCATTGTTCATTTGAGTCAAAGCATACAGTTTGAAAACGAGGCGCGGCTCCAACTAGAAAACAATGTTTTGATGCATTGGATGTGCTGAATGTGCATATTAAGGCAGTACAGGAGGAGGCGCACATTAATAATCCTCCAGGACTGTAACATGCTCATGTTTAACCCAAACAATGTGTCATGTGACTGCAGTTGGTTCGGATCCAGGTCGGAACACGTTCTCACCACAAACAAACCGCACCAGAGTTCATTTGTAACCGGACCGAGACGACCTCTTCAAGAAGGTCTCAGTCCGGTTGTTTTGGTGCACACCTGAGTGTGACTGCTGTGTGCACACCTGCCCAAATGAACCGCACTTAGAGGGCAAACAAACTTGTGTTCGATTGAAACGAACCAAACAGGGCAGGTGTGAAAACACGCTTAATCATTGAGTCTGTTTGTTTTGGAGAGGAAGAGACAGATAATGCATCTCTCTGTAAAAACCTCCTGAACAATGAACACTAAAGGGATTCTAACCGGGAGAATTTTCAGCTGGTTGCAATGTGCAGTCCTCACTGCCAGATGCCACTAAACCCCACCTAAATTTTACACACTGTACCTTTAAGCAGTCACAAACCAAAAATCTTTGGAACCACTCACTGAGCTAAGCCACTGTCAAATTTGTTTCAAGCTACTTTTGAAACTTAATTAGACAGAAATTGGTCTGTTTTATCCTGTTCTCAATAAAAACAGGGAAGCTCAGGCAGACTTCTGGTGTTAAAAGCCGACAGACGTCATCTCTGTAGTGGAATACATGCTCTTATATGTACCGCCTGATGCTAACTACTGTTTATACATTAAGTAAATGATGTTATTTAAAGAGTGCCGGTCTGTTAATCTGTGGAGTTGTGTGAACATGCTCACCGAGTGTGAAGTAGTTTATCTCAGGGGGCAGTGTGACATTTATCAGTGTTCTGTAGTGTGTGTGTACATAGGTCTGGGCTAAGTCAGCGTGTCTCAAGGTGGAGAAGCGGCAGCTGAAGGAGGCAAGGAAGATGGCCAGCATCCCAAAGTCCAGGAAGTTCCACGGTTCAACCAGGTACTCCCCTGGCCCTTGACTCCAGATCTCCTTCACCTCAGCCCAGATCATACCTGCAGCGGCACAACGACACATGATGTGATACATAGAAGGACGCGAGTTTTCAGCATCATGATGGTCTAATGCTCACCCATGACCCATGCAATGATAAGGGTCTCCATCCATGTGAAGGGTGTCGTGGTCATGCGGTAGAGCAGCAGCGGGTCAGAGTTGAATCCTCCTGGGAGATGATGGTGGGTCATGTTTGGCAGCAGGGTGGTGCCTGCAAAACGGTCGGCAGCATTCAGGATCAGAAGACCCAGAAAAATTGTGAAGGACGAGGCGTGGGCCACAAACTTCATGAAGGGGCTCCGCATCACTTTCCCAACCTTAGCGAGAAACATGAAGCAATACGAGGTTGAGAGAAACCATCCTGCAGGGAATTAAATGTCTAGTTCATGCATGTGGGATGTCGTGTGAGTGACGTTTATGAGCATGCATGTTACATACTCTGCTGCACGGGGCGATCCAATAAGCTACAGCCAGTCCTGGCAGGCTTATAGCCACCGCTAGCACCACCAGCAGTTTGATAGCAGTGGTTTGTTGTCTCAGGCCGGGCAGATTCTCATACCAGATACTCAGCAGCTGCTGCTGGCAGTTAGGATGGGCTACAAACTGAAGGGCAGAGACATTACAGAGTAGGAAGCAGGGGTATTAGGGGTGGTGAGAGGATGAGAGAACAAGACAGGAGCTGCAAGCCAAAATGTTCATTACTTCTGTGAAGTGTGAACATACCGTAAAAACCAGAGTCAGACTTGAGTCACAAATTTTATGTCTTCAGACTCGACTTGACAAAGTTAAAAAAAGATTTGCAACTCAACTTGGACTTTAACACCAGTGTTGTGTGACACTTAATTCGCCAGATCCATTTTGTTTGAACAAATCCGTGAGAGAGAACCATGAGGACTCCAAGACAGCCACTCCCTCCTGACTTACAGCCTTTCCTGCCATTCTCCCCTCACCTGACCGTCTCCACCCACTCACTCACCTGCTCCCCATTTCCCTGATTAGTACTGCAGTATATAAACCAGCCCATCTCCACTCTGCTTTTACCAGATTGTCCACCTGTTTCCATTGAAACATTTTTCTTGCCTGCGCTTTTGGGCTCAAGCTTGTCACTACAGTCACTTTTATTTGTTCATTTATTTGTTAGTGTTTTGAAAAAGTCTGTCGCCATCACGTAGTGATTAAGCTGAGAGCTTAAACCCTTTCTTGTATGACCAAAAACATGCCTTCGAGTGAGCATACTAACCTTTTTGAGTTCATATTTGATGGCTAATTTGAGTCGTGTGAGGGAGGGGCGACCTGGTAGATCGTAGTTGTCTTCAGAGTTAGTTTCTCCGCTCAGTATGGCCTCCACCTCCTCGGTGCTGCGACACAGATCCAAAAGGCCCACCACATAGTCCTTACACTGGCTCGACAGACAGCAGTAGTCGTTCTACAAACACAGTGTGCTTCAGTAAGCAAAACATTTGAGATGGAGGAGGAGATATGGTCCGATGCTGAGTTTACTGGTGTAGTCCAAACGATCTGAAGTCAGGATTTTGTGTAAAATGTGGTCTAGATTTTAAGGGAAATATGGTCATCATTTTAAGACATAGGTTGTCCCACTTGTCGTAGAAAACTATGTAATGCTTTTATGATTAAATTGACAGTGAAATAGCCCCAGAGACAAGCTTTAGAAAAGTTTGCAGACCTCAAAATTTGTGTGAGCAGTGCATTTGGATTGTGACATTAATTATACAGTACCTGCAGTATACACAGGGGCGTAGCATCACATTCTCTCTCATAAACTTTTTAAATCTTTTAAGTTTACTTTCATACCCTTTCCTGTCTTTCTTTTCTTTCTTTTTTTTAATTCTCAAAGAAAGACATGACAGTGTACGTTGATACTCTGGCATTGTCAGCGGTCACTCATCTGGCTCAAGCTGCATTCAGAGATGAAGTGCACGGGTGGACTGAACCATTTTGCACCTCTAAGGGATGAGAGGGGCGTCAGAGAGTTTCCACTTTGTATATATGTGTTTATTTTTCGCAAATACCAAATCTTTTATCCCAGGCTTTTCAAGGCCTCATCCAACTGGGGCCCTGAGTAATCAGTCTCACTTTTCCCCCTCTACGACACCCCTGAGTATACAGGCCTACTGTGTGACCAGTAATAATTATAGTTGTTATATGTGTGTCAGACCAACAGTGTCAACAGGGACTACAAGATCTAGACCCCCTGTCTGTTTCTGCCTTCTCTCTCAAGGCTCATAAAATGTTCTTGTGTTTACTGGCAGCTTTTCCTGGCAGCTGGTTTGCAGCAACATGGCAAATATAGTTTTTGAGTACTTGATGATGAGCTGGATTTCAGGGCCTGTGAACAGTGGCACAAACAGGATGTGCACAGCCATGACAGGAAGTGATTATGTTTGTGATTGTGAGGGATATTTAATAACATGTGTACCTTAAATTCTTTCTCAATATTAGCCAGCATGGCCAGCTCGTTGCTGAGCTCCAGGGCCGCCAGCACCGGGTCCTCGTTGGACAGGGAGAGGTAAGCAGGACTGGCGAGTCCTCTGTAGGCATTGATCCGTGATCGGGAGTGGCTGAAGGAGTCGAACTGCTGCTGGTAGTTACAGGAGTCGCAGCCGCAGAAGTAATCGTGAGGCGGATCGATGCGAGCGCCTTTACTGAGCAGGGTGTGAACGATCTCGTATTCCTGGCAGTGCGCTGCAAGGATCACTGGAGTGACGTCATGAGAGAACCTGTGGCATCGCACACACACACACACAAGACCATTTATGTGGCAACAAAAGGTTATCTAGCAATAACAGAAACATTTTCACTGTGTTTTACTCTTCCTTCTTTCAGTTTTTAGTGAAGTGCTCTAATAAAGAGGATCAGTAAATGTGGACACCTTTAACAACTTTCATCAGGCTCTGAACATCTCCTCCAAATAACTGCGTCTCCTCTCAACATAAACAGAAAAGAAGAGCAGCATCCAAACATGATGGGACACATCAGCTTTTGTTTATTCATGTTTCAACATCACTCGCTGTTTGTTTACCAGCTGATGAGTAAGGGCCAATCATATTTATACAGGTGTAACCTCGAGCTGCCACGGCTCCCTTCACCGTTTCAGCCCCATTTAAACTTTTTTTTTCATACTGACTTTACTAAAATTGAACATTCCTGTATTTCTTAAAGGAAAAGTTTGACATTTGGGGAAATAGAGCGCCCTAGGAATGAGTCTCAAAACCTGGAAACAAGTTAGTATTTTGCCACTCCTGATTCCCTCATTTCAAAGTTAGTGAGTTTTTGATGAGATGCCTGAAATAAAGTCTGTGGTTGGCACAAGCTTAAGAGACTTTCATGACATAAAAGGCAGTGGCTAAATGAGACTACAGAATGACATCACGTTGAACATGGCTCTACAGCCTCGTTGTGGTAGGGATAGTAAGTCATGTGACCATGGTGTAGTTTGTTTATAGCCTAACGTTAGCTTTGTACTTCTGGCAAATGCATTAAGGCTTCAAAAATCAGACAAGTGGTATTCATTTGTGAAGATTATCTTGCTGAACAAAACATGAAAGTATCATATCTGTTTGTTGGCCACAGAGCTTATTTTCTGCAATAATTCAGAATCCAACAGAAAAATCCCATCTCGGCTTTTTGATGAGGGAACCAGGGAGACACAAACTTCTGCATCGGCCTTCAGAAAGATGTCATCCCTAAATGCTAAATTACATAAATATGAAGTTAAAACCAGCAGTTGCTAACATAGCCTAGCACAAGACTGGAAACAGGAGGAAGCAGCTAGCCTGGCTCTGTCCAAAGGTGAAAATCTGTCTAACAGCACCTCTAAAGCTCACTAATGAACACGTTAAATCTCATAAATTTAATCTGTTTCTTAACCAGGACCTGTTGCCAGGCAACCAGCAAGGACATCAGGAAGTTAGTGAACATATTAGTCTGACTCCGTTACATGCAGCAAGCACAGAACACTTTGAACAGTCGGGTGCATTCAGGAGGCCCTGCATGTCAGGAAATTCAGATATTTACTGCCTCAGTGTTTCACTGCTGTCAGAGGAAACAACATTTTTTGATGATGCCTTTACTGCCTCACCTCGTCCCGTCCTCATCATAAGCATAGAAGTCGTCCAACATGTCTGCTTGAGCAGGGCTTGCTGTCAGACGATGGGCATTTCTAAACGCCGGGTGACACAACAGGGCCTCTGTGATACGAACATAACCTTTACCTGCAACACACACAAAGCAAAGCTGTCAGTGTGGTACCTGGTTTGACTGAAGAAGATCGATGAAGGAATACATTAAATTAAACTGTAAAGCATGATGAGCACTCAGCGATGTCACCTGCTCTGACATCAGGGCACAAAATTAGCACCATTTATGAGCAAAGTGTTGGTAAAATATGCGAGTGGATAGCAGATTTGCGTCACTCACCTGCCCTAAAACTATAGCTATCTACTGAGCCATTTGGCTACACAATCTACACTAGCCATTTGGCCTGTAGACAAAAATTTTGCACCTGCTCTGTCATATTTGAAAACTTTGACCCCTGGAGAGCACCGCAGTAGCAGCTGTCTGCCATGTGCCATCAACCCTCCACATGTATTTTTGGCCCTCATTCACACACATCCACCAATTCACTCATCTTACTGATGGCTAACAGGAGGGCGTCACCCACTCTGGACAAATCCGGCCTCCCCAGCAGCAGCTCCGTCACCTCCAGATGTTCGTTGGCTACAGCCAGCTGCAGTGCATTCTGTCCCATGTAGTCCACAGCGTTGACGTTCAAGTTGGGCACTTGGAGCAGCATGCGCCGCACCTCTGGTATGTTGCCGTATTCAGCTGCCTCCAGAAAACGCTGCTCAACCTCTGACAGGCTGACTGAGGGAGCAGAGAACATGTACGCTGGACCACGCAGGGCCTGGCGACGTTTCACAGCACTGAGAGGAGCCATGAGCTGTCTCTCAGAGCTGCTGTGGCTGCCAAGAGAGTCGGGAGACATAAACACAGCATTTAATGTCCACATTGTAACTTATATACAAGCACATAAAGCTTTTTGGAAACCGCACTTCAGTTCCCAGTTTCATCCCACATGTTCTACAACTAAAATGTTTAGTTTTTATAGGCTTAAGACGCTGTTAACAGGATTTAATAATTAATCCGACTTATGTGGTGGTAATACCAGAACGAATCCAGCTTCACCTGTCTTAAAAACACCTCAGGTGATCTGGTGCAAGCTTTTATTTGCTACAGTTTGGGAGATTTAAAGGTCGAGTGTGTTGGATTAAGGCGATATGTTGGCAGAAATTGAATATAATATAATAAGTATGTTTCCATAATCGCCTGAAAATAAGAATCGTCACATTTTTGTTACCTTAAAATGAGCTGTTATATCTACACAGGGAGCTTGTTCTTGTCCACGAAGTCCACCGTGTTGCACCACCATGTTTCTACAGGAGCCCAGAACAGACAAACCAAACACTGGCTCTAGACAGCCACTGTAGTTAGCAGCCCCTCTGCAATGAAACTGCTTCACTCAGTGTTTTGACCAGTTTAAATCACCAGGTCTCTTTGTTTTGGAGAGGAAAACACCTCTGTGGTTAATTTGTGGCACCCATCACACTGTCTTGGAGGATGCTCCAGCCAGCCCTGTGTTTGCCCTGCGTCATTGCTTTTAGGTTTTGCACCTTTAACACCTCCACCTGACACACATTGATGCATGGCTTTCATTACTGACTTTGCTGACCTATACAGTGTATTGGTTATTTAAGTTAATCTTAGTTTAATAAACTATGCTTGCTTACCTAAAGCTTTTGTGTGAACTCCCTTGTTGTCACATTCAAAGAGCCAGTTTGTGACAAATTCAACTCCCACTAAAACCCTCCTAAATGCCTGGATCTTAGGCTATATCCACACGCAGACTTGTCTTTTTGAAACCGCCAAATAATGGGATTGCAATAGTGTCATGTAAACACGGCGCCGACTTCAAGAATGCAGGCGTCAAAATGAAGCCGGTTCAAGCCACTGAAACCGCATAAAAAGGCTACAGTATATATGCCAGCCAGGAGATGGGGCACCACTAAAAACCGGAGCATACAGCTCTGAACCGGAGAAGAAGACACGCGGTGTATACAAACAGAAGAAGAAGAAGATCCAGAACAAGCACAACAAGAAGTTGGCGAAAAGGAATTCCAACATACGAGGGAAAATGGAGACTTTGGTTTGGACTGACGATGATCACAGATCACAGTCTTTTTCAAAATGAATTTATTGCTCAGGTAAAACACTTTGTTTTTAGGTTGATTTCCTTAGGTTTAGGCAACAAATGCACATGGTTAGGGCTCCCAGGTGGTAGCCCAGCGTTACAAACTGCTGCCAATCATACTGCCATGAAGGGTGTCTCTCGTCATTTGTGTCTGACACCTAAATCCACTGACAAAGCGCCAGTATTTGACAACTTCAGTTGTTCCCTGCTGCCTCTAAATCTGACACTCCTGGTGTGTATCTTACCATTGTGAAAGGTGCCTCTCTGCATTGGGCTCTAATGCCGAAATCACTGACAGAGCAGTGGTATTTGAAGAGTCTGGAATGAGAACAGTGTGTCTCTGAAATGTCAAAGACTGTAGGATATACACTGTTTTGTAATGCGAGACTGCTTCAATCAGTGTTTTTACTGATATAAACATCCTTGTCCATTTGTTTTGGAGAGAAAGAGACACTTGCAGATCATTCAGCTCCCTATAAAACCCTCTAAAACTAAGAACACTGATTGAATCCTGACCTGGAGAAGTTTCAGCTGGTTGCAATCTGCAATCCACACCACTAGATGCCACTATTCATTTCATTCATTCATTCATTTTCTGTACCCGCTTATCCTGTTGGAGGTCGCGGGGGGGCTGGAGCCTATCCCAGCTGACACTGGGTGAGAGGCAGGGTACACCCTGACAGGTCACCAGACTATCGCAGGGCTGACACGTAGAGCATTCATGCTCACATTCACACCTATGGACAATTTAGAGTCACCAATTAATGTCTTTGGACTGTGGGAGGAAGCCGGAGCACCTGGAGAAAACCAACGCTGACTTGGAGAACATGCAAACTCCACACTGCTAACCACTGAACCACTGTGCCGCCAGATGCCACTAAATCCCCCTAAATCACACTCCTCCTTTGATACCCAACAAGAAAACCCTCTAAAACTACACACAAAAAAAATAGATAAATAAAGGTCAAATGTTGAATAATCTGATTTCGGACAGAAATACATTGTAAGTCAAAGTCAAACAAGGATAAAAATCTAAAAATAGATACCAATAGACATGTACAAAGTGTAAAAGCCAAAATTTGGCTTTCAGTCACACAGTTGTCGTACGATTGAACAGATGAAAAAGCCAAAAAGACCCATATATCTCAAACTTACATGATAATCAAACTGTATGCTGTGAAATTACAAAATGTTATCCATAATTCTACTGTTACTCCAACGAAACCTGCGGATGAAGACAAACACAAAAAAACATACCTGCCCACTACATGCACATCTGGCTGATAAGGGGCTGTAAATGAACGACTCACCCGAGGCATCGACCGGAGCAACAGTTTTCCTCTCCAAAGTCATCGTACATCAGCAGGTTATCTCGACTCCGAGCCCTGGGGCTGTCGGTGTAACCCGCAGGTCGGCTGTGGTTCATTCCCGGAGGTGATCAACAAAAGAGGGTCCTGGTTCATATGAGGGAGTAATCAAGTGTCTGTGGCATGACTCTCCCTCCCTCTCTCGGTCTCCCTCCCCCTCTGTGTCTCTGTGTCCTTGAGAAAGAATGCATCCTTCTGGGTCCCACTATACTTTTATTTACACGACTCACTGAACTATACAGATGTGGAGGGCAGCTCAGTGTTATGACTGAACACAGTGAGGGTCAGTGGTGATACATGGCTATATTTGTCTTAATTGCATAAGCTGAATCTACGTCTCTGGAAAGTTACTCCTTGTGTTCATTTTAAGAATACAGACTAATTTGCAAAGATTAGGAACATAAATCAAAGCAGATTATTCTCAAAATATTGTGCTTTCCCAACAGTTTTAAAGCTCAGGCTGTAAAATGCTATTTTAAACCACAGTGTTTAGAGTACATGTGGAGTTTTATCAGTGTGTGTGTGTGTGTGTGTGTGTGTGTGTGTGTGTGTGTGTGTGTGTGCAGGAGAAACTGATGGCTGATGAACAGCAGATGAGATTCCTTAGGGTTTAAATTCCCAGTAGACTTTACTTCCTCTGTGCTCCCACTTTCCACTGATCTCAGTCCAGTGTGGGAAAACAACTTCCCACCGTGCACACACACACACACACACACATATATACATACGTATGAGTGTGTTTGTGTTAATGCATTTCTTTGGTCTGAAGCACCAGCAGGTCAAAGGTGAGTCACAGCAACCAGTGTTTTCATTAGGCCTACACATGCACACACACTTGAATGCATCATATCTGCTGCGTCCTTTTTCATTGTCCTCGCTAGCTTTTTTAACTGATGTTATTATTTCTCCCTCTCTGTTTTCAAGCTGATTTTCACATGACATCACGCCGACACGTCAACATTCAAAGATCTGATAAAGCATAGTCTTTGATGTACCATTGTAGCGGTGAAAATCGCCTTTTAAGGCCCTGATTGCTGAAGATTAGTCACTTTGGACATCTCATGACGTAAGAGCGTCACATTTCACGGGAGGATGGCAGGGCGAAAGGGGGTAAATACTGACTGATGTCACAGTGTGAGTTTTTGTTAAGACTTCATCCCCAGAACAGAACAGACGCCAGATCTGGGATGTAAACACTGTCAGCTCAAACATACACAGTACTTATTGGGGGGCAATGAGTGGGCAAGCACCTGGATAGTCATTTTTTCTGTGTGTGTGTGTGTGTGTGTGTGTGTTGTAGTGCCACTGATCCTGGTGATAACACTGTTGGATCCTTGGCTCTTTGTGTGGTCTGGTATTTGTATATTGTCTAGGTTAGTGAACCCTTACTTACACACACACACACACACACACAGTTATCTGTGAGTGCTACTGTGTAGAAATAAGGCGATAGCAGATTGGAGGGGAACATTTTGGTGCTACGAATGAGTGTCCTGTCCTCTAGAGAGAAATGAGGCAGTCACGGGACACTCTTCATATCAGCAGCACAATGGCAGCCGTAGCCATCATTTTCAACACATTCTCACTCCGGCCTCGTCACATACTGACGTGCTTGGTCGTGGACTTTCCACGTCCACATACGACGCGCAAGGTACCCTGGGTGTGTTGGTTGTTGACGTTGTGGGGCATCGTGTCAAGTTCTGCCTGTTACATGCATTGTCTTCTTTCAAAATACACTTCGTGTTTTCACAGGAAATTACGTACAGTCCCTTTCAAAAGAGTTTTTTTTTCCCTTCAACAAAAACACGTGGTTAAGTTTAGGAATACTCATGATAAGCTCCTCTATCACATTTGACTGGGAATTACTTAAGAAGTGACCATTACCTAATGGTTTGTAACTCATTCTCATTAGTTCTTTAGTAAGCACTCGTTTTTTTGTGTACCTTATTGTAAAGTGTTACCACCCACCATAGACCCATTTTTGTCTGGTCACCACCAGACCCATGGTGGGGAGAGTGAGCGGACACACCTCTTCCACCCTCATCCTTAACATCGGAGCGCCCCAGGGCTTTGTTTCAAGGCCCCCTTCTTTACTCCCTGTACACACACCACTGTGTGCACATCCTCTCACTGTTAAATTTTTGTTTTCCTGTATCCTTTAGTGTTTGCTTTTGTACTGATGTGTTGTTGTTTTTTTAACACATTTAAAAAGAGATGGAGAAGGAGGAGAAGGAGAAGTAGAAAATAACAACGGCGTCCTCTCTGGATGTGATGTTTTGCTGCACTCTGTACAGCAGTTGCCTTGACAACCTGACAGCCTGACCTGCACTTCCCTTCACCTTTTATTAAATAAACATAATGATAAATTTACTTGTACTAGACATACCTATTCTTTGTTGTGTTTCTGATCCAATGTAATACTCTATCTGCTGTATGAATTGTTAAATATTGACGGAATAACTGGTTTGGTGGACACCCACATGATAAGTGTGAACTGGATCATGACTTTCTCTGTTACTGAGGAAATCAGTCAGTCTGGAGTCATGGCGGCATGCCTTAAAGGCTGCAGTGTTCATTACAGCCACCAATCTTCACCTAGAGAGGCGGTAAGTGATGTTTGATGAATGAGGTTTGTGATGGTTGGAGGGAGTAAGTAAGTAAAATGTATTTATATAGCGCCTTTTGCAGACATGGGTCACAAAGTGATTCACAAGGGCACTATACAACAAGACAGAGAACATAGAGACAAAGTGACTATGTGAGCCACGCAGTGAAAAGTGCACAGCCACACACACAAGAAAAAAAGAAGAATTCACACTGCACAACAACAATACACAAGATTTTAAATAGTTCAGCTCTGGTACATAAACGTTCCCCAAATGCCCGTCTTAACAGGTGTGTCTTGAGCTGGCTTTCAAAGGGCGAGTGCGAGGGACAGACAACAAATGTAGCACATGTAATCAAAGAGTGTCGAGCTGAAGAATACAGGTGAAGCTACATGACAGGGAGTGTGAGCGTGTAACCCTCTGTAAGTAAGACAGAGAGTTTTGAACTGGATCCTAAACTTAACAGGGAGTCAGTGAAGGGATTTTAGTATAGGGGTAATGTGAGAGTGTCTGTTGGATCAAGTTAGCAGTCTGGCAGCAGCAGACTACTAATGCAGTACTTCAAAGCTTGGACGGACATTAAACTCTTGGCGAATGGTTAAATCAACAGGACAAAGGATAAACAACTGTGTTAGAAAACATCTGGTTCTCTGATTTACAAAAAAAGCTGAACACGTGGAGCCCAGTCCAACCTGTGAAATAAAAACCGAGCTGAGTCCAGGTCACAAAGCTTCAAATTCTGTGTGTGTTGTGCTGATGGTGAGACGATGCTGAAGATTGTACTTTGATATTAACATTCATAAGCTTACATTATTACACTTTCAGATTCTTGGTCAGTTTTGGAGCAGGAAAATCACTGAATCTAGCGTCTGTTTCCCATGGGGCCTGAAGAAAACAGCGCCCTCCTCTATCCAAACAGAAGTGCATGGACACGCAACAAAAGATCAGAATGACCACTAAAATAAATAACCAGATTTAAATGAATCACTATCATGGGCTGAAATAGACATCAGCTATTACCTCTGATATTATTAGATTTGTTCATAGGTGCTATTGTAAAATTGCAATGTCACAAATTCCTGCAGGGAGCTGCTGCAGACATAACACGCATGTTCTGTGTAGGTCTCAACTAACACACTATGTTGTGAGAGATTCACAGCACCGTCTACTGGAATGTGTCGGTAGTTCATTGGACCAGGAGCGTCAGTTCCACCTGCTACTGCCAGTCACAGTGCAGATGTATTCAGCTTGAGATGCGTTCAGGGTCGCTGCTTCTCACACTAACCCTATGATTTGTATAAGAGGAGCATGGGGTGTGCGTACAGTTGAGGGGGAACCATTTTATAAAATACTCAGATTTTCATTGTTTTTCTTGTTTACCTCTTCTCCTTCAAGAAGATGTGTTGATGTTATTGTGCTGTTGTAACAGACTGTATTATAATTTCAGATGTATTTGCCCTCCAGAGTCAAAGCAAAGTCACATTAAAGAAATATTTCTGTGAAAATAAGATGAAAATGAAAATGAGACGTCCTTTTATCCTTCCTTCCTGTTTTATTCAAACATCAGCTTGTACAAAGATGCAGTGCAACCTATACAATATTTCTCCCTCTGTCTCCCCTCCTCCTCCTCCTCCTCTCTCAGTTATTGGTTGCAATCCTCCTGATCTTCATCGTAACAGACTTGATAGTGTGAGGGACTCCGTTCTGTCTCCAGGTGTCCCATAGGATGTGTGTCCTCTGCTCTCTGTTCTGCTCTGCATCTTCAGGAGAGCCATTAAGGTTCGCCAGGCCGCACTGGTTGAACCACCATCCTGTGTGGTTGTACTGAGCGCTGCAGCTCTCCACTGTGCGGTTGTTGAAGGAGCAGGAAGGATTACAGCCGTCGTTGTCCACGTCCGAGGCGCTGAATGGAGCCGTGTCCTGGTTCTGATCCTGGTCGTATCCACGAAATGCATCACCTGTACAAAAACACACACACAGAGGCACACAGGCATGCATATATGCACACAGGGTGAACTTTTTCTAAGTCTGGATTTATTAAGTGTTACCTGCGCTGCCTGCGTATCTGCCCAGGTGTATACTGAAGAACTGGGTTTCAGTGTCCAGCCCGAAGTCATCATATGATGCATAAGAGGTGATGTCATCGTGGGACACCAGGGCGATGTGAAGCTGGAACCGAGTATCTTTCTGATTTACTATATGGAACACCTTCTTCAGACCTAACCAGTGCTCTCCTACACACACACACACACACACACACACACACACACACACACACACACATAGATTGTGCTGTTAGTATTATCATTGGCTAGAGCAAATAAGCCACTGCATTTAATATTTGTAGGGCTCGTTCAAAGTGAGACAGCTGTAAAATGCATCTCTAAATGTTCACCTATAGATGAAATAAATCTTCTAAAACAAAAAATAAACATATCGCAATATGACAGTTCATGACAATAAGACCATTTATGCAAAAAATATGGCAATAGCGTTCAAAGCACCTGCTACTGTAAATCTTAAAGGGGACCTATTATGCTCACTTTTAGGTTCGTGCTCTAATTCGTTAGTGTTTCTGAGTGTTGAGACCAGTTCACAGTTTTCACGTTTGCATGTCCACGAGGGTGCACTTTGGTCCGTGTGGTGTAAATCTTGTCATCCGCAGATGTCCCCATGTGGACGTCTGCATAGCCAGCGTGCCAACTGCGCATGCTCCATACTCCAGTGTCATCCGAAACACTGCTTTCAAGCCAGCTGCCTCACCACAGTGAAGTTAGTTTTAAGTTGGATTTTTGACAGACATTCACCCCAGATCCTGCAGCATCGTTTAGTTTCATTTACACCTGTAGCAGGAGGATGATGAGCTTACCTCCCAGCCAGCCCGTTTACTGACAGGGGCTGAAGCAGACCGTTAGTTGTACTATAAATATGCGCATCTGTTTGATGGCAGCTCTCCACGGACGTTCATTGCAGAAAGTATGTCCGAGCTTTTACACATCTGCGCTCTTGGCCACGAATTCAGGTCTCTGTACCATCACTGTACACATGAAAAATGACCCATGAAAGCTTCCAAACTAAAAACCGGACATGTTCCAGCAGGAATATGATCCCAAATTTGGGAGAAATAAACAACATCAGCAACCAAGATTGCATGTTTCCCTGACATCAGCATGTAGCTACATGTAGCAGTGTAGGCTATGTAATTTCACTTGCAGTAACTGGAGCAGATGACCACATAAAATCTGCCACGAGCTGGCGTCAGCTTGTCACATAAATAGACAAAACAAGTGAGTATTCAGAACAGTCTGAAGCCTGAGGTTTTTTGGATTACTTTTACATGTGTTTACCTCATTATTTGAAACTTTGGCCACATTCAATATGAACATCATAACACTGTATATGTGGCAGAAGATAAGGAAAAGCAAAATAAGTCCCCTTTAATGTAGCAGCAGACGGCAGTATTTTAGATGCTTCAAACCTTGTGTGTATATTGTGGTGTATTGGTGTGATACTTTCGGCCACGTAGCGTATGCTTTAATGTCAGGTCTTAAAAACAGTTAGTGTCTGTAAGG
The DNA here is from genome assembly GCA_019142605.1 of Cephalopholis sonnerati. Classification (NCBI taxonomy): domain Eukaryota; kingdom Metazoa; phylum Chordata; class Actinopteri; order Perciformes; family Serranidae; genus Cephalopholis; species Cephalopholis sonnerati. Next base: position 24,298,011 of record JAGQAX010000017.1, on the reverse strand, counting down.
TCTGTATTGTTAACTGCTGTTCTTGAGCAGTCAGCTGGCACACCTGGTCTACAACAGCTGTTGTTCCTCACACCTCAACCTCCGCCCTCCTCCTCATGTTTGAAACAGGAAACATGCTTCTGTTAGTATCTACAGTAACTTCATACAACCTGCGAGGTTTCCAAAGCCGTCAACATAATCAGCCCAGGATCGTTTGAAGTCAGTCAATCCGTCAGTCCGTCGCTGCATCACCGTCCATCCACCTCCCATGTAGTCCATCTCACAGAAAACCTGCAGCACATGTTATGTTTTGAGTGATGACGGAGTGAGAGACTGTGAATGGCTGAAATTATCAGTGTATATCTACCTCAAATGATGTGTCTGTATTCTCTGGGTGGACGATGTAAATGCCACTGGGGATCTTGGGGACGACTGACAAAAGATTGTCCTTGATGTCGCTGCAGTCTCGTCCTAAACAAAGCAAACACTCTTTTGTCATCAGGACGAAAATTAACATTTACTAAAGGATGCATATCTAAGGGTGTATTTTGTATTGTTTTAACAGATTTTACATTATTGGCCGGTAAAATTATGTATTTTGGTGATTTAATTATTATGATATGACAAAACATTCAATGCTCCTTTATGAGTTGAGAATTTTCTCCTACTCCTGAGGCTATATTCATGTGTAAAACCGATGGTATTGGTATGTATGTATGATGTGTCATTGCATGTGTTTTTTGTGTGAGTTACCGTGGGATTGCACAGGTTTGATGGAGTACATCTCAGCGTTGCTTCTCTGAACCTCGGAGCTGAGCGTCTGCACTTTGGTCATCAGCTCTGTGACCTGGAAATGTGACATGAGTGTGCATGCAGCCAGCCAATCAGACACCTAGAAACTCTGTTACTGAGAGAGAAGACACAGGATGTTACCTGACTGCTGAGGATGTCCAGGGCTCTCTGCTGCTCCTCCATCACATCCCTGATCAGCTTGCGGGTGCTGCGTCCAAACACCAACAGAGACTGCTGTAACTGGCCTGCACACACACACACACACACACACACACACACACACACACACACACACACACACACACGTTCTGAACAGCAGATGATGATGATAGACGTAACCATACCACTAAGAAGGAGGAAGACATTTTACCACAGATTGAATGTTTCTCATCTCGCAGCAGCTTGACAGTGATGTCACACGGGATGGAGCACGCGTCCCGACCTTTGACCCCTCTTGGAAGTTTGTCGCCTTTGTCAGGAGTGTCAGAGAAGTCCTCATTGATTATTTCCGACTCAGTAAAATTAGCGCTGTTTCCTGTGTCCTGGAAATAAAGAGAGAGCTGCAGTGAGTTTTAACCACAGGTGGAATTCTGTGCATATACAATGTGTAAAAGCCTCCATGTCGGAAAGAGCAAAACACAAAGTCCTGACCAGCTTCTGTATCTGATTCTGCCTCTCTGCCAAAGATGCGTGCATGAAAATATTAAATCTTTTCTGAAGATCAACAAAGTTTTAGGTCAGACACCCTGGTTAGCTACAAACACACACAGTGTAACTGCAATATCCTGTCTTTAAATCCTGCAATAACATCTGTAACCAGCAGTAGAAAGTTAAAAAAAAAAGTTTACTCAAGTATAGTACTTAAGTACAATGTTGAGGCACTTTACTTGAGTATTTACATTAAATGCTATTTTATACTTCAACTCCACTGCATTTCATAGAGAAAAATACATTTTACACAACTACATTTATCTGACATCTGTAGTTATTATTTTCTATATTTTGCACTTTATCTTTAACAAACACATAGGATGAAAATCATGTGAATTATCTACACATTTAGTCTGGAATTATGTCCTTATATATTTATATATTCTTGTAAAAAGTACAAAAAAAAACCAAAACAAAAAAGAAAACAACCTCCAGCCTAACATGTCAGCAGCCTCATTTAAACTCAGAACAACTTGTTTCTCACACCCACTGACATGTGTTGGTGTGTGCCTGTGTGTGCATCTGTACATTTATGGCACCCGTCATCAGCATCCTCTGACTCACCAGTAAATTATTACTTACTATGGAACGATATTTATGTAATGAGTCATTTTTTTTTAACTGTTTTGACTTTTAAATATATCTATATTTCTTTATCTTCTTCTTCTTATTATTATTATTATTATTTATTTATTCATTCATTTATTTTCATTTTCATTTTCTTTTTCCCTTTTTTTAAATAATTTGTTACTTCAATATTTCTTGGTCATATAATTTAATAAAGTGCAAATTAAAAAAAAAAAATGTTTCAAGAATTTTCTTTTTTTACAATTCTGGTGCAGCAACTATTTATTTTTGTTGTTAAAATCAAAAATTAGTTGAACTTTTCTGTTCTGCAGACCCATGTTTTAGGACTTTAATTACAGAAAAGGAAATCCAAGTAGTTGCAATCAGCTCCACCTCAACCAACCACAACAATGCTGCTCACACCTTAGCTCATCAGTGACAATAATCTTATAACATCTTATAATAAATGACAATATGAACAGGGCTATTAGCTATAACACATACTCCTATTTGTGCATTTTACTATAAATACTCCATTGCTATTACTTGTAATGGAGTAATATTACACTGAGGTATTACTACTTTACTGAAGTAAAGGATGTGAATTCTCCTTATTTTAACACACACTCTAAATGACTATTTGAATCTTCTAACTATTAAAAGAAAAGAAAAAAATACAATTCATGCTCTACTCATGATGCCTGACTCTAAGCCCTTTGATCTCCTTGATTGCATCAGCATTTCTTGAAGCAATTTAAAGTCATCTGCAAAAATAAATAACTCAATAATTCCTGATACAAATCTGAGTGACAAAACAGATGACTGACTAAAGTTGAAAACATTTAGCACATGCATATCATACATACTGTGGTGGAAAGCAGATGAGGCACAAGCAGCAGGAGGGCAGTTGCTGTCCACATCATGTCAGTGTCGTCTGACTGTGATTATTCCCTGAACTCTATCTGTTCCGTCACCAGCAGCCACTCCTTCATTTATGCTTTATTTTTCCACAGACTCTGCTCTTTTCCATCCCTCCACCAAGTCCTGTCTGCATCTGCTCCTTCCTCTCAGTTGTCAAACTTCACTCTCTCCCCGCCAGCTGCCACCCTCTCTCCACCTCTGTCAGTCACTCCCACTTTTCCTTGTTAACTCATGACAACATCTCCAAATTTGTAAATGGGTTGATGACAAAAGCCTGGATGTGTTTCTGACAAGTAGCTGAAAGTGCTGATTCCACACTTGTGGTAAGGAGCGATTACCTTCCCCCTCAGTTACCTCTATTACCAGGCTTTGTTATTTTACAGGTTATATCCTGCCACCAGCATGAGAAACAGATGTGGGAGAAGGGAAATGGGCAGCTTGTTTTAATATAGGAACACTCTCTCTCTGCTTGTGTCTTTGCGTGGGAGCTGGAGGTAGGGTGCAGTGAAGGCAGGATGCCTCTTGTGCTCAAATTTCCCCCTCTCTTCTCTCTCAGACCACTGACTCATACATCTGAAAACAGCCTCCCAGAGGGTCAGACCAATTACTTCTGTTAACTGGGCAGTTAAGCAAGTGAGGAAAAGTGAAAAGAGCAACAGCACATTCCAGTCAGGGTCCAGCTGGAGCCGCTCGGCCCGTCGCTTCCTTGGAAAACTCTGCAGCGAGAGCCAAAGAAAAGCTTTGCTGTTGTTCTGAACCTGCGTGAGTTTACAGCCGTGGTCAGCGAGAGGAATGTGAAAAGGCCTGGTGCCGCAGCCTCGGGGGCCCCACATCTGTCCTATGTTATATGCTCTTGTAAAGTGGTCTATGCATGTGAGTGACACATTATATCTGCCGGGCCAGATAATGAGGACATTCAGACAGCGGTGTCTCTTCATAAAGGCTACGTCTTGAATACTTGTAAAGGTATGACACATTAAAAGCTGTTTGATTGTAAAAAGAAATAATTAGACTGTCTTCAGAAATACACTTGTTCACTTTCTTATGAGAGGATTGATACCACTTTCATGTCTGGATGCTTAATACTCGTGTGCAGCTAGTGCAGGGAAACAATTAGCTTAGCATAAAGGCTAGAAACAGCTAGCCTGGCTCTGTCCATGGGTAACAAAATCCACCTGCCAGCACCTTTAAAGCTCACTCAACACATAATATCTGGTTTGGTCCGTGCACTCCCCATAAAACCACAACTAGTCGTTTTTACATTTTGGTTTTTGTTTGGTTTGATTGATGACCTATACTTCCGGTGCGCTGCTCGGCTGCGAACCGCGTCCATGTCGAATTAACGTTTTGTCCTGTAATCTATTGTGTGTAAGTCCTGTCTATTTCTTGAACGGTGACGCCATGTAGGCAAAACAAATTTCAGTGCAAGCTGACAATAAAGTTGTATCATATCGTATCGTATCGTATCGTATCGTATCATATCGTATTGTAAATGTCAGCAAGTGAGCAACAAGACACAGGATGCTGGTCTTCGGATGTCAACAAAGGGAGGTTTTTATGTACTCCAAAAAAGAGAAAAATTAAAACAACATTATTTAAACTGTGCCCTGAAAAGATCAACAAAACAGAGTGTAGGATTTAGGGGGATCTATTTGCAGAAATAATCTTCATAATTATGTTTTCATTAGTGTATATCTGAAAATAAGAATTGTTGTGTTTTTGATACCTTAGATTGAGCCACTATACGACCATAGGGAGCGGGTCCTCTTCCTCTAGAGGGCGTTTTGTGGTTCTGTGTTACCTGAAGGCCACCATAGATTCTCTGAAGGGTTACTCACTTGGTTTCAATCTGAACCTTCACCATTAGAGGACACTAAATCCTACACGCGGGTCCTTTAATTGACCTTAATAGGAGCCCCTTTTACACTGCCACGACAAAGTAGGAATTTCACTCTGTTATGGCTCCTTGTCGTTCTGTATAAAAGGTACAACTGCAGAATGGGGGGACAAAGTTTCTCGCCTTTAAGTCGGCATCACAGTGCCAAAATGATGTCTGTATAAACGGGACAGCAGGCAGGATGGGATTATGGGCGGCATGACATGTTAGGGCCCTGATCACACAGAAAGCATTTTAGCAGCTACAGGCGAGAGTTTCTTTCATTTCTCATTCTGCGCTCTAGGCGCCTGATGGTTTTGCCATAGTGCTTTGAACTCCTTGAATTGAAATAACTTCAACTCAGAGCGGAAAAAATGCCCCATTGTCATTGTCCAGTCGGATGTTTGAGAGGCGGGCCTTCTGTGGTAGTCACGACAACAAGTTTACAGTTAGTAAACAATGGAGGAGAAACTGGTGGTCACGGCTGCTAAATACCCAGAGATATGGCCCGACGATAGACAGCAGGTTGTCTAACTGCCCCTGAGTCCTCCAAAAATATGCCTGGAAATGGCCATCATGGAGGCAAAGCTCCTGGACCAGCTGGTGGTACTCCCCATGACCCACCCTCTTTTTTAGGGTCTCATGTACCCACACAGATCTCTGTTTCCTTGTGCCCAACAAACTATTTGCAGACAGCCTCTCACCCTCAACCAGAGCTACAGCAAGTACCCTCTGCCTCAACATTTTAGGAACTAGATACTAATTACTGTAAAATAATTAATAAATAAAGGGTATATTGACGGGTGGGGTGGTTGCCTGGTAACAATAAAAAGGGGCAGCAAGCAGTTTTCTTCACCAGTGGCATTCAATTTTTTTAAAAAGGTAGTGTGTCGCGCTTCGTGTTTTGCAACCTGCAAAACGCTTTCTGTGTGATCAGGGCCTCATGCATGCAGGAGATTTAAAAAGCAGCTAGAAGCAGTTAGCGGCTAACTCAAAGAAGAAGAACAGAGGAAAACAATGAGGTCGGAGAGCTCCTTACCGTCCAAGCAGAGAACAAGATCAGCTGCCATTTAATAGGGATGGTAAATGGTTGTTATTGCCATGTTATGCCATTGTTACTGTTCATAAAACACGGTCGACCCTATGTTATATGTCACGCCTCTTTGCTTCCACGATGCTGGCATGCAATCTAAAATCACACACTGGAGCGGCATGATGCTGCCATTTTTTTGTTCTGTGTTAAAATGCAAAGGCGGCACGAAGAAGTGACTTCGTAGCGGCCCTGTAGCATGACCTCCAAACTAATAACACATGAGGGGAACATATGTACTGGCTGGCCAACCCAGACGTCCCCAGGAAACTCAAACAGTGTTGGTTGTTTAACAAAAGTTGTCTGTAACTGAAAGGTCAAATTAAGGTGAAAATGTGAGTTTAAATGACATCACCAAGTGTTTTTTGTCTGCTCGAGTGGTTATTAAAGTTATTTTGGTTCCTGAATGTTCGCTTCATCCCTCAGTGTTTTGCTTTAATTTTGACATTACCCTCTTCAGCACTCTCCAGGGTTCAGCTCTGAGCTCTTAAATTAATACTTGAGAATAAACTGACTTGTCTGGATAAATTAGACTAATTAACCACTCTGGCTGCTTTATTTGTGCTGTGCTGTGAGGCACCTGGTGAGTCGCCTGTGGCAGTGAAAGAGCACCGATTAAAAAGCACACAGTGCAGGGACGATTACGTTCTTAAGAAATCCTGCCGAGGTAATAATCACAAGACCAGAGAAACAGTTACATAAGCGACATCTGTTCCTCCTCCACTGCAACAACAGCTGCACTGTGTTTGTGGCTCATTATGAAAGTAATGAAAAACAAAATACGTTGCAGGTGTTAAGGTATAACAGTGCCATCTGCTGCGCTGTGGTTTGTATTACATCACAGTTATTCTTGTGCTGACCTTTTGCTCGTTGCCAGGGTGCAGCTCAACACAGACACAACTGATAACCTATAAACTGTACATGTTGTCACATGGCTGGTGACTGGACCTCACATTTAAAAACATTTCATACAGTGTGAGATGAGACAATCTTTATACTTTTATTTAGCTTTAATATATTGGTGTATTAAAACACAGCCTGCAAATAGCACTGTTGCTGACCTACAAGTAGTGAGTGTGGTGCAGATGTTGAAATAAATAAATTAAATGAAAATTAAGACACAACTGCACTGAATCTGATTGCCATTGATCATCACACAGTTTCAGAAACAGTTCCTTTGTTGACTCAACAGTGTTGGATTTCTTCTTTCCATGTAAAACAGATCATAATGACAAAATAAGAAAATCAGTTTTATTTTAATTGGTTAAATCAATCACTTCACACAAAATGAATGCCAAATCAACACATTAAAAAGTGTAAAATGTTATGTGTGCAAACCAGCCTCAACAGTTGGACAGAGGAGCACTCCTACATTCTACTAACGTTAGCTAAATGTGAACACAAGACCCCAGAGAGGCATGTTAATCATGACAGCTAGCAAATCAGAAAATACATTTGCAACCAAGTGCTAAAATCTAAATACAAATCATAAAAATAATACCTCTATTAAATATCAGGTTTTCTTCTTATGTTTTCTCTTGAGCAAATAAACATTTTTTGTTTATTAGGGGTGTGGGAAAAATCAATACAGCATAGTATCGTGATGTTTTTACGTGGCAATGTCGTGTCAATATGCAGCTGCCAAGTATCGATTTTTTAAAATTATTAAAATTATTAATATTACAGATAGAAATTAAACATTTGGTGGCCTATCAGAATAATAAAATCAATTGCTTTCATGGCCTGCCAGAGACAATGTGGCAGGCTATCTGCCAAATCTGAAATATTTAAATCTTTAAATATTTTCATTTTATACACATCTTTTTCCTTAAATGAAACCCGACATAATCTTCACTAGATCTTATTGTTATTCCCTTTAAAAAATGATCAGTTCCACCATTGAAATTCGGAGGACCATGTCTTTGGAACAACTGTCTTCCATCTCTACAATCATTGTCTACATTATTGTTATTTAAAAACATCTGAAAAGACTTGTAACACTTCATTGATTTATTTGTCATTTGTTTGTTGTTGTTGTTGTTATAAATTGCATATCTTTAACAATTTTGTAATACTTCTTAGTCTGGAACTCTTACTCAGTTATGCAATCTTAATTTATATCTCTTTATATATATATATGATTGTTGTTAATTAACAAGGGAGGTATCTTTATCCTGCACAATATTTTATTTTCTACATGTGCATGTGCAAATAAACTAAACTAAATTAAATTATTTGCACTGTATTTTGAATAATTATCCTCCTGACACCCTGCGTCCTCACAAGTGGACATCACATTTTGGGTTTACTTGACCTTATACTTCATTCTACTTAACTTAGACCTGTTGTCCTCGATCGTGGACACTTTTTGTGCCATCTAGTGGTAGTGAGACCACGATACACTAATCCATGTAAAAACAAAATGGCTGCCATCTCTGCCAAGTCATTCTGCAGCTGATCCTGACACAAAAGTGAACAAAACCTGATCACACTTTATGATTGAGACTTGTTCATATGATTAATAATATCTGTAGTTTGATATGGCAACAAATTTGACCAGTTTTAGCAGCGGTGACAAGATAAGACTGTTAATTGGGAAGGACTCGTTTGAGGACGTTGGGACTTGATTATCGTCTTGTTTGAGGACATTTGGACTTTATTATCATCTCATCTGAGAACATTGGGACTTGACTAACTATGGTTTGAGGACAGTGAGACTTGATTATCGTCTTGTTTGAGGACGTTTGGACTTGATTGTCCTTGACAATGTTTCATTTTTTATACTTATTTGGTCTTAGTGATCCCAAATAGCTCAGGAGAAATTAAAAAAGCATACCAAACAAAAGTTCAAGTCTCAGGAGGACATATACCTTCATGTGGTGTTAAGACTATTGCACCTTGAATAATGTCCTCTATGACTCAATACTTTATTGGATGCACAGTGCAGAGAATAATAACACCAGTCCAGGCAGACATTTTTTCATGAATCCAATCTGTTGGCCAGCTGAGCTCCGGCTCACTGTGCGCATGTTTTCCACTAGAGGGCAGGACACTGTGGCTGCGGCTGCATGGACAAACAGGCTCCGGCTGGGTTGGCCTCATCAGGGGCGGATGTTTTCTCAGTGCAACTTCCCAAACTCCCCTCCCCAGCCCCAACCCCAACCCCCTAAAAACCAGAGTAGACCCAGGCCTGAAAAGTGACTTCCAGTCTCTTTCTAAGTGTGTCATCTTTGGTTGTCTCCTGTCACCTCTGCCTCCACTTGGCCCTCTGCCTCTTTCCTTCAGCAGGAGAAAACCGCACTAACTGGAAACAGCACAGAGAATTAAAGCATGGCCAAAGGCTATTAGTTGACTCTAATATGATTAATTTATGGTCATTTTTAAGGCTGAAAGTGACTCTTTTTATGCATTTAGAGCCTTGAACACAGCAACAATAAATAAGTGTGAGTAAGTGTTGTGTTGATGGTGTATGTGTGTGCTCTGAGTCAAATATTTCCCTCTAACTGCGGCAGCTTTAAACCCTGCAACCCCGCCCCTCAGCAGCACTATCACATGAATCTGGACTCCACAGTGGATGTGAAAAAAGTTTGGAGGTCTCGCTGAAATCATTTTCTCCAACTTCTCATATGTTTTTTTTTTTACTTGAGGAGGCTTTAAGTTGAAAGTTTGCATCGGAAATCAGAGTGCGTCTGAGTGTTTTCCCGGCTGTGATTTCTCCAATTTATTTTTTTCCCTGCAGGAATACGCAGAGACAGAGAGAGGGGGGAAACGGTCTGGCTGCTTGAAGGTATGTGGGAGGCATGTAACGTGTTGTACGCTGCTCAGATTGACTTTAGCCAGCGATCACAGCTTTATATTGCGCTCAGTCGACTTATATACCCGATGGTTGAGTTTCTTTTCACGGCTGAGTGACTTCCGAGATGTTAGAGCTTGAAACAGACAGACAAGGACACAAAAAGTTCAAATGGGGTGGGGGTGGGGGGGTTTAAAAGTGTAAACAAATCCGATCATAACTCCAGCACTGCATGCGCATCTAGTATTAACGGGCCTGGCGTTTATTCTCTCTGTTTGTTTGTGCGATTGGACTTTTTCGGCAGATTTGTTTCGACACCAAACTTTGGCGACATGGACGCGCACCGCGGCGCGCCTCCGGCCGGGCAGCAGATCGTGCACGTCCGCGGGGACTCGCAGACGGAGCTGGAGGCCCTCTTCAGCGCCGTGATGAACCCCAGCAAGTCGGCCAGACAGCCGTCCTCCCTGCCCATGAGGATGAGGAAGCTGCCGGACTCCTTCTTCAGGCAGCCGGACTCCCGAGGCCACTCCAGACAAGTAACTGCTGCTCTCTGCACCATGCTGGTTCACACAGCAAACACTCATGTGCATCCACCACTACATACACTACACTGAACAGTAGCCTACACTGTACACTAGGGGTGTCAAACATACGGTGCGTGGGCCAGAACCGGCCCACCAAAGGGTCCAATCCGGCCCAACAGATGACTAGACTAAGAGACTGCAGGTTTCAGGAGCAAGTTAAACAATGCGTTGCCTACCTTATGTAAAATTCTGCTTCAGAGGCTTTTCCACCAGGATACAGCTCTCTGATTTAACCATGAACACTTAGTGTGACTACGTTTAAAGATATTAAACATTGTGCAAAATATTGTCAATCAGTAGCTTCAGTTCAAAAGAATCTGTGTCAGAAAATGTGTGAGTAAATGCACATGTACTGACAGTGAGAAGCAGACTGACTGAATTGAGACACACTGTTGAAACTGCACTTATTTTACTGAAGACATCTCAGGCTGTTTGTCTGTTTTTAGAAGGATAAAAGTCTACAGAATCTATCTGTAATTCTTCACACAAAAAATGGAAAAGACTGGGGTTGATTATTGTGCAATGGTTTTATTTGTTTGGCTCATCTGAGGTCAAATTTGGCTGTATGTGGCCCATGAGCGAAAACGGGTTTGACACCTCTGCTGTACACTGGAGCAGGGGTGTATCTAGGGGCTGCCGGGCGGGTCCAGGGGGAACTACCTCCAGATTTAATTTTATTTTTATTAACACACTCTATTTAGATGCTTCTTTTTTTTATTGCACTCTGGCCTCCTATTTACAAGGGGTGTATATCACTAGTTTCATCACAATATGATGTCATATTGATTCATTGGACAACGATGCAATATTTCCCGGTATTACAAAGTCTACCACAATATGATTTCAAGTCGATGCGATTTAAGGGCTTGTGATTGATATGAAGCGATATTATCCCCCCATTCAACACAGTCGGTTACAAAAGAAACCCCTTTCTTTTTTTGATTTTGGTCATAAAAGATAAAAACAACACAAAATAATGTAAATAATTGTAACCCCTTAAGTGCAGTTAAGTTTACTTTAAACTGACTCCACTAACACATCAAACAGCACATGGGATCTTCAGGGCTTTCTGCCAGAAAGAATTTTCTGGAAGAAATCTTTTCATTTTAATCCAAATCACCATCTTTTTCATAAAACTTGAGCTCTATCTGGCTTAAAACCTTGAAGGCAAACTTCTCCCAACAGCCATAAAACATGAATAAATAAGAAGATCGTGTTATTAAAGTATGAAATTCAGCTCAATAATAACCGTCAAAATATTTCCACACTGCTGATTTATTCCTAAGTAACTAACGTTATCCTCATCGTCTTTCTCAAGGCTGCGTGCCATCTGCCTGCCGCTGTTTGACGGTGACACAGACTTACAGAATAAGACTGATCCTAACATGATGACAATATGGATCGATGTTTTCACTTTGCGGCGATGATACTGGATCGTCGATCATTTAATCTCTATATTGATCCAGATCGATGGATCGTTACATCCCTATTATTATTTACTCCTTACTCCTAAAAACTTTATTTTCCCCTGGATCAGTGGTAGGCAACCCGGCTCTGGAGTCACATGTGGCTCTGTAGCCCCTCTCCAGTGGCTCCCTGTAGCTTTGACAAAAAATTATATGGAAATCAGTAATCGTTATTTTAATATTTCCATTTCATTTTCATTGTTGAAGGCCTGAAGTGACTCTCACATCCTTCATTTATAAAAACGTGTAGCCTATACACTGAATAAAAAAAAACAATTTAACATTTCATCAACTTGTACAAAAAAACCCTGCACACTGTCTAACTTGCAAAAGTAATGGTTTTAATGCTGCAATGTTTCAGTGACTAGACCTGCATCAGGCATACAGTTTTGTAACAAAGAGAAGTCATCTGAAATAGGAGTGGCTGTGAGTTTGCAGTTAGTCACATTACCACATGCAGTGGGGAGGCGTTAATACCAAACATCAGCCTGTGTAACAATCAACAGTATTATACACAGAGAAAAAGAAATAAAGAAGTAAAGATTAATAAGTGCCTAGTGACAATCATTAACACACCCCAAAACGTTTACATTGGATAAGTATAGTATCGACAGGTTCATAAGAGTAAATGCTCAAGTCCTTATTGTTAAATTACATTCTCTAAAAAATATATATACATATCCTAATCTTGCAAGTATATGTTTTCAAATCTTGCAGGTACATTAGATGGTGTATTATTATAGATTAAACTCTACAGCAGTGCATATAAAGCCTTCAACATTAAAGTGCTCACTGGTGCACCCTCTCTCTTGTACATGATCACACAAAGTGCTCTGCTCAAATGACACAAAGGACCCAAAACTTATGTTTGTGATCAGTGCTACTGTATTATTTAGGGGGGCTTCAATACATGAACACAATGACAGGTTATTACATCAGGGGCTTTTTGTGTTTATTATTACACTTATTCTAATTTTTTGAAATATATTTATATATAATTTAGGGAGCTTTGCTAAATTTCCTTCTGTTTGTTTCTCTCTTGTCCTTTCTTACCGCCACTTTTATGTTTAAAAGACATGACTGCTCGCTGGCCCTGTAGATGTGCTCAGCTAGTCAGTCTGGGCAGATTTTGCACCTAAACTAACTACTGTATCATGACGTGTTGTCACGTGATCAAATGGAGACTTGATATAAGGCAATATCAACATGCATGTTACCCAGCATACATCATTGCACACCTGTATATGTAAAAATATCAAAGAAATTATTCATTTAATTTAATATTTTTATGCATACATGTAGTTTATTCATGGTATTTGTTATAGATTACTACTGACTTATTTTTCCAAAAGAAAAGAAAAGAAAAGGCAGTCATGACAGAGACGGGTTTGCATTTTTGAGGGCATACAGCCTATAGTGAATGGCACCTTATTTAATTTAATGTGAGTGCATTGACTATATTTACGCCCATGTCCGGGGCTGTTAATGAAACATTCGGGTCTGAAGTATCAGATGCCCAGGCCTGTTAACACCCTGCACTGTATTACAGGGCTACTGTAATATTAACTGAGTGACCAGAATAAAATACCTCTGCCGTAGTACAATCCAATACCTGCTGCATTTCAGTAGTTAGTGGTGGTTTTGTAGTATGGAAACATATGGAATAATGTGCTGTGAGATATTGGCCGTAGAGATGTCTGCCTTCTCTCCTGTATAATGGAACAAGATGGCACTCGGATAGAAATCATGACCCGGGTACTCAAGATAATCCACAGACTTTGTTGTGAGCAGTTTCTTGTAGGAACTGTTTTCTTTCTACCAAACTACACCCGCTAAACCTCTCAACATGCAGCTAGATAACATTACAGCTCAGCCGAGCAGGACACCATTAATGTTTACATCCTGCACTGTCATGAGCACGAGCCTCTCGTCCATGAGTAGATGCACACTTCCTTCTGCACGGTGATACATTGACTGGTGTTGTTCGGTAGAAGGAAAATAGTTCCTACATGAAACTGCTCACAACAAGGTCTGTGGATTATTTTGATTAACAGCTGAGTTTTTCCAATTATTTATTTATTTTTGGCACTCTGCTCACCACAAGCTGACTGCCATCTAGCTCCATTATATTGGAGAGAAGACAGACATCTCTACGGCCGATATCTCTTGGCAGCTCTTGCAAAAACAGCCTAGATTTATAACTAGCACTACAGGTAAGAGGTAAAAATTAATCTTACTAGATGCAATTAAGGTATATATGTGATGTTTATGCCACAGTGAGAGTAAATTCTCGTACTTTTCTTGGATATGTCCAGGTCACTCGAGACTTGAAAGCAGCCCAGAGTTTCACCAGTACTTCCACGGGCATTGCAAATTAGCCTATGCTAAATGCTGTGGTGTGTGGCGCTGTGTTATGCTACATACTTGTCCCATACAAACATTAAAATCCTAACTGGCTGTTAGGAACCAAGCTGCCTCTCCAAATTTTACATAACTTGTTTCATGACCTACAAACACACTTTGACTTTTTCTCTTAGATTTGCAGATGCGGCTCAAACATTATAATTCCTGAAATTTGTGAAACTCAATCAGCGCTACAAATCAAATGAACTAGTAAATGATGTGGTCACTTAATCTAACAACAGTGAAAACGTCCTGGTAGAATAAGTAAAGCCAGTGTCACTGCTCTGCCTCCATTTGTTTTTGCACCTTGGCTCTCTCTGCTTACGACCCAAGCTTTTCCTTCCTGTTGGTTTATGTTTCTGATTGCCGTTTGTGACTCGTCGTGGGAGTTGTTAACCCTGCTTGTTTCTCGTCAGGCCAGTTCGGATGGAGGCGTGTGCGGCTCCCTCACTCCTCATCACGTCCGCGCCCATTCCTCCCCTGCCTCCCTCCCAGTCAACTCCCTCTCCACTCAAGCAGCAGATGTAGCGGCAACACCGATCATACCTGACGACGTGCCACTCCCCCACGGTTGGGAAATGGCCAAAACGCCTACTGGCCAGCGTTACTTCCTCAAGTAAGGTCTAACTTCGGTATATCAATGTGTTTGATCTGTCGCACTGCAGGTTACATGAAGGGTTCCTCTCTAGGAAGACCCAAAGAGTCTAACATTCTCATCCTGGTTTTAATTTTTAGTCTTTAAATCATAAAATAGTGAAAAGATACCCCTCACAAGCTCCTAAAGCTCAAGGCAGTGTCTTCAGACAGCTTGTTGATTGTCCACAAATCAAAGAGGTTCAATAAATAATCAAATAAAATCGAGAAAAGCTGCACATTTGAGAAGCTGAGCTGCAAATTTTAAAGCATTTTTGCTTGATACATGATGATTTAATGATCAAAATTGTATCTACATCACTAAATCAACCCATCATTCCTGCACTAGTCCTATTTTAAATGCACCAGGAGCAGTTTCTGAGCTGTTACAGAAAATATTCTTTAAGATTTTGCTACAGAAAGAATTGTGAGTAAAGGGAAACAGACATTGCAGTGCAGATCTAACCAGGACTCAAACTAATCAGTTCCATGCAAACAGAAAACGTTCCAACTAGTTTTGCAACCGCTGTGGTTTCAGCCAGTTTCATTCACGAGAGCACATGGCCTGACAGCTCACACTCCTGTCAAAGGCTACTGGTAGTACAGGTAAAGCAGGTCCGGGGTTAACGTGTGCCTCGTGCTTCTTATCCATCAGGTTGCAGTGGTTTTTGACAGATACAGATACGTTTAGACTTGTTGTGTGTTCACAGTCACCTGGAAAAGACAACCACTTGGCACGACCCTCGACTTGCGCAGCTTCAGTCGGCTGCGCCTCAGCATCCCATCTCTGGCACTCCGGTCCACGCCCACTCCCTCAGCAACCCAGCACCCACTACACAACCACAAAACATCAATCCAGAGACAGGTATCACTCTGCTCCCCCCGCCCTTCTTACTATCCAGTTTCTTTTAAAAGGCATAGACCTGCTTTTCACAGTTCAACTCCATCAACAGTGGGCCAGGTCTTTGCTGCTGGGTGCGATTTCTTTTGGGATTTCCCTTTTGGGCTCTACATCCATGGCTCTGGTGGCTTTGATGGGAATTATCACATTCATACTGTAGATTACAGCCTAAAGGACACCGCTGTAGAAGGACAGCATCCCACTGAATTGAGACAGCTTGTAGGACTGTTGCTGTCTTTGAGTAAATTGCACTTATATCAAAAATTTTAAAGGGTCAGTTCACACAGATTACAAAAACAAAATTTCATGGTAGTTTTTTTTTTCTTCTTAAACAAAATAGAAACAATAGAGAGCTGAAATGCAAAGTAAAAAGAGATAGAGATGGGGGAGTGTCATGGAACCAAGGTCCTCGCCTGTAATGATGCAATCACATGGTCAGCGTCTTAAATGATTTTCCATTTTCATAAAACAATACTCAGGTGCCCATTAGGATGTGAAAACAATTGTTTCAGCACGGTGCTGCAGTGGTTAGCATTGTCACCTCACAGTAAGAGGGTTCCTGGTTCGAACTCAGGGTGGGGGAAACCCATCTGTGCAGTGTTTGCAGGTTCTCCTCGTGCCAGTGTGAGTGTACTCCGAGTACTCCAGCTTCCTCCCACAGTCCAAAGACATGCAGGTTAACTGGTGACTAAATTGCCCGTAGGTGTGAATGTGAGTGTGAATGGTTGTCTGTCTCTATGTGTTGTGGCTGGCAACCTGTCCAGGGTGTACCCCGCCTCTCGCTCAGTGTCAGCTGGGATAGACTCCAGCCCCCTCGCGACCTGTAACAGGATAAGTGGTTTACGGAAAATGAATCCTCCTGTTCATTCTGGGATATTTGTAGGTTCATCCATGGAAGTGCATTAGATTTCCATGGATTTTGTGGATTTTGTCTCCCATTACTGACAGTGGAGGTGTGTCAGAAAGAGATCATCCTGTGTCCGTTATGAACAGGAGGAAAGATAACAGCAACCATAAACTGTTGTCATATACCCGTGGGCACCTGATTATTGTTTAACTCTTTGAAACCTGGAGAGACATTCACATTTCTTTTTCTTTCAGATGCTTTTCACAAGTATTTAAATCTTTGAACTTCGAGCTATTTGGTGTGATTTGTTTCATAATCATGGCAGAAAAGGAGATGAGTTAATTAGTAGGAAACTATATTTATAACTATATGTATTATTATTATTATTATTATTATTATTACATTTTTAAATTATGTTACATAATTATTATAATTTTAAGCACTTTTCCAGGTTATTTCCTTGTTTATTTGTTTTTAACTTTTTTCCTTTCTCTTTTTACGAAATTTCTTGTTTTGTTTTTTTAACATAATTTCTTGTTTTTCATTTTCTCTTTTTACTAAATTTCTTGTTTTGTTTTTTTAACATAGTTTCTTGTTTTTAATTTTCTCTTTTTACTAAATTTCTTGTTTTTTTTTAATAAATGTTCTTTTTTTTAAATTTTCTCTTTTTACTAAATTTCTTGTTTTGTTTTTTTAACATAATTTCTTGTTTTTAATTTTCTCTTTTTACTAAATTTCTTGTTTTGTTTTTTTAACATAATTTCTTGTTTTTAATTTTCTCTTTTTACTAAATTTCTTGTTTTACTTTTTCTTTAAATTAAATTCTTGCACATTTTTGGGTCATTTCTTCTTGCGTTGCTCATTGCCTTCTTCCTGTGTTTTTAAAGTAAATCATGCCTATTTGCTCAGGTTTCAAAGTGTTAAAGACTTAAGTAACTTTATATTGTCATAACAATATACTTATTTATCTTGTTATAAAGTGAAATGTTTTATGTAATAGCGTGATCACGTATCACATAACATGAAAATATCTTGTAAAAACATTAAAAACATTTTGTTATAACAACAAATTTTTCATGTTATTACCAGCTACTGATCTTTTCTTTTCTAGCATGGCAGTTCCACGCTTCGGCACAATCCTGTACAGGGGGCGCGAGTCAGATTAATTTGCAGCACTTGTTGCACTGAAAAGTAAAAGCAATGAAACATCATTAAAGCAGCTAGAATCATTATTTTTATGTTAAGAATGGATTACATGCCTACTTGTATGTCAGAGAGGTCACTGGAAGTGTTGAACCCTCAGAAAGTGATCATCCAACTCTGCAGTTCACCTCAGCTCTACAGACCAATTTAGCATCTTTCAGCTTATTGTTTTAGTTTTCAAGCCGCAAATTAAATTTTTGGTTCACTCTCGCTGCTCTCATTAACAATTGTTTAATACCAAAATATCAGTGGTATCAATGGAACTACTTTCTACTAAAGAAATAGTCCCAGTGCAAATGTTCCATGATGTATATCATTAACAGTGTATAAGAATAATCTGTGGATTATTTATAATAATGGGGACAATGGATCTATCTAGAGCTGTCGCTGAACTGACCCTTTAAGAGTATCAATTTGTCTTTACTTCATACTGATTTACTGTAGTCTATTTACAGTCTCCCACCCACTGCATTCAGGTGCACATAGGCCAGTACGTTTTTATTCTACATAACTATACTGTCGCTCTTTACCCACTAACCTTCCCCTCTGTTCATTAAACCTCTACAACCTACAAGTTTCACAGACATTTAAGGACGTGGGCCAGATTTTTACTTCTCTACTCTCAACGCTCCATGCACTCCATCCACCATTTGCCTTCTCACTGTGTACTTTCACTGCTGTTCAGGTCCACTGCCTGAAGGCTGGGAGAAGGCTGTGACTGCAGATGGAGAGGTGTACTACATCGATCACATAAATAAGACCACCTCATGGGTCGACCCGCGTCTAGGTAGCACACTATCAAATTTGTGTCTCCTGAATTGACAATTCTTGTTTGTCAATGAGAAGCTTTTTTTTTGTTCCAATGTCCACCATCACAAGTTGCTATTTGGCAACGAAAAATAAGAAAGATCGCAAAGTTTTGACAAGTTTTCTTCATACATGTCATTGCTGAAATGTTGAAACTCGTAGGAATGTTTGCTTAATTGTCAAAATGTTGTTTTCCTATGAATTATATGTTCCAGCCCAGAAGATGAACCCCGGCGTCCTCGGCTTGGCACTGCAGCAAAGGCAGGAAAAGGAAAGGCTTAGATGCAAACAAGGCCTCCCTCCGCAAATCACACAGGTCAGGTCACAGAGATCAAATAAAACTGGACTTGGAAGTGTCGCCCAAAAACTCAAACATTTCTTTTTTATATCACACAACACAAGCTGCCTTACATTTAAGTTATGTCTTGAACTATCTGGTTGTATTTGGCTGTATGTTCAGTTCAGATTTAACAGTAATTGAGTTGTTGTTTCATGTAAACACAGTTTGAGTTTTACACGACGTTTTACAAACGTTTGTTTGTGTTATAGGAGGCAGGAGGAAGGAACCAGATGCCCGGTGGGATGGACCATGACAGGAACGCACAGACACTTGTCCCGTCTCTGGATGTCAGAATCAGAGGCTCAAACCACGAACCTACACTAAATGGGTGAGTTGATGTATACACTATGGATTTCTTTTTATTCTAGTGTTAATTGTTACATAGCTGTCACATGTCATTAAAGGGATGGCTCAGATTTTTTGAAGTGGGGTTGTATGAGGTACTTATCCATTGTGAGTATATTACATTCAATAGATGTGAGACCGCATGCCCCCAGTTTTGAGAAGCAGGCAGGAGTATCACTACAGAATCACAGCAATCAAAACAAAACGTATTTTAGCCTCCTAAAAAAGTGCCATCTCAGTATTAGTTTAAGTGTACGACCTCACCATCAGACAGCAATTGCTCTATGTATAAGTACCCCAGACAACCTCACTAAAAAAACATCTGAACTATCCTTTTAAGGGACAAAAGTGGAAAAAGAGTTCATAACCTTTCTTAAAGTAAAAGCAGTAACAGTAAAAGTGTAGAAATAATCAATGTCAAGTAAGTAAAGTCATCTAAAGAATGTTAAAATGCTAAACTAGAGAGTCTATTAGAAAAGTAAGAATTATTGTGCATGTAATTCAAATTCAACAGATGACGATCACATTTAAAGGAATGTATACATGTGTGTGTTCTTGTGCAGCGCTCACTCTCGTAACGAGAGCACTGACAGCGGTCTGAGCGTCAGCAGCTTACCCCGCACGTCGGACCACATGTTGAGCTCCGTGGATCACATGGACACTGGTAATACACACACAAACATGCACACATTCAGAAAGACAGTAGCAGGGTTCCCACAGAGGCAAAGTGTAAAGTCATCACTACAAACACCATTCATGAATGTGTTTTCTGAACATGGTGTCCAGATGTGACATGTGTTGATGTAAAGCTACCCTGCAGCCAATGAGAAGCAGTTTATTTGGGTATTTTAAGAATAAATGTGTCACACATTTAGCCAGTGATGATGCCATAATGTTGACTTTAAATGTAATACTTTGAATTATTAGTCTTAGAGCTAAGAAGTATGGCATGCTGTAGAAACTGCTTGTAAAATCTGACTTTTTCACTGGCTTTCTGGTATAACTCATAGTACAAAAAATGATTCCCTGTGACAGTAACATTTCCCAGAAAAACAATGCAGAGTTAAAGCAGATTTAACACTTGTGCGTCAGCTCTATGTGCTGTCGCCTGTGCACACGTGGCCTACGCCATTGTGAGCATTTATACTAGTGCGGTGGTGTGTCTGTCACTCTGCAGCTACACCTCCAAAACTCCGGTCGGCGGTCGGGTTTCTGTGAAGTGCTGTACAGTTTAGTTGATTTAAAACTCACCCAAAACACACATTAAACATGACCTAATAGCGACAATTTCAAACACAAACACATCGCAGGATTCACAGACAAACACTTGTCTTTTGCTGGACACATTTTCCCCACAAATACAACATGCTAACGTTATTAGCACAAGCGTATTTCATTTTACACTATATAAATTAGCTTAGCGGCTGGCAGAGATTTCCTCCATTCATATGGAGCCAGGGACAACAGCGACATTTAATAAGGGGAACTTTACAAAGTAAGGCTCCATTACAACTCATAAGGTTCACTGACAAAACAGCTGTCTCATACTTAACAGGCTATCCAAACTAACACAACATGCTAACGTTATTAGCTCAAGCCTATGGCATTTTACACTGTATAGATTAGCCTATCGATGAGCGGAGATTTCCTCTGCTCATATGAAGCCAGAATAAATCACACACAAGATCTTAAACTCTATTTTTGTGGAGGCTTTATTGTCTTCACAATTTATTGTTTCTTATCTGTTAAATAAAGTAAATAAAGCTTTGTTTCCACTGAGGGAAATGGTTTCAGCTTACAAATATAGACAGAAGACTGTCTGTAGTTACATTTCTGGGGAGGTGCAGGTGAAGCTACAGCAATGGCATAGGTTACGGCATGGCTCTACATCAACGCAGAACACTGAAGTATAAATCCCATTATTTTATTTTATTTTTTTGATCCACAAAAACAGCATACCCAAACAGGTCAGTAAAAATACAAAGACAAAGGAGGGGAGCTGTTGAATACAGAAAAGTTAGAACATTTAATATGCTGTTTATATGTACAAGCATTCTAATAATCCCACGATGATTCCTATTTATAGATGTCCTATTTATTTATCTATATTGTGCATATGTTTAGCTCCTCCAAGCTCACTGTTGATATTAAAATCCTCAACACAGTCATGTTTCGTCTAGGCGACTCCAGCGAGGCCTCCTCGATGACCTTACAGGAGTCGATGCCTGTGCTCCCGATGTCTGAGGGCGAGGAGCTAATGCCTTGCATCCCAGAGGGTCTGAGTTCAGACCTCCTGATGGACATGGAGACTGTTCTCTCTGGGTCGCACATGGACAGAGACAGCCTGCTCACCTGGCTATAGACACACCCAGCCGCCGCCCCGTCACATCAGACCACATCAGATCTTCATAACATGACTGAGAATTCCGGAGAATCTTTGGTACAGACCGACATTACTGAGAGATTATGCTACTGTTGTGTGATGGATTCCTAACACTACTCGCACCCTGAGGAATGAAAAAACCCTGACGCACGCAGAAGGTGGTAAGCTGCTGGTGTTCTCTCCTTTTTTTGGGCCTGGTTTTACATAGATGCATGACGGAGCATCCATTCTGACAACACTCCTTTCTTTTTAGTCATCGACCTCAGACCGTCACAGTTAATTTTAGACTACAGATTTCTTTCTTTATTCCCACTTGAGTAATAGTGTTTGCTGCAAGCTTTTAAAAACACAGTGTCAAGCCAGTGAACTCTGCATGTAGCAGTTACATAAATGCAAAAAAAGACATGTTGAACCAGCACAAAGGTTGATCGAAAGATATGTAGCAGTCACAACAGATATAAGGAATGGGAATTGACAAGATTATATTGATACCAATGCCATTATCCTGATATACCTGATCAATTTTCACTGTGAAAAAAGTCTGCCCACACAGGTTTTCAGCATCAACACATCTGTTTTATTATCTGGTCTATCTAAGCACAGTGTAGAAAGGGAGTAGAGACAGAGCCGTTATCATTTTACAGACATTACAAGCAGCTCTGTTGTCATCTCCGTGAAATGAAGCCACACTTTGGACCATTTTTTCCTCCCACTCATAACACCCATGACTCCTTGTTGGAAGTTTCCAGCAGTGTGGATAAACAAGTTTGACGTCATTGTTTTTCAACTGTCAGAAAAACCTGTCGAGGTCAATAAAAGGAATTGATTATCTCCATATAGTTTGTGGGGTAAAGGTAAAAGAACATCTAGTGCTACTGTGTCTAAGCAGCCTGAAATTTGGGGGTTTAATGCTCACCGTTGTCTAAAATATGTTCTTAAAAAGCATCATGACAGTAGGGGATGAATGAAATAATTTAACACTACATTAGTTCCATAAACCAAAAAAGAAACCCCTCACATTACCAGGTTACACAGAAACACCAGAGGAGAGAGGGAGAGGACGCACCCTTGTGGTGAGCACATAAAGGATTAAGAACACTAACGAGAGCACAGTTTGCTCTCAAACCCTCAATTACAAATTCACACAAGCCAAAAAAAACAGTATTAACAGCCTTGTCAGAGTCACATATAAGCCTGTGTGGAATATCTTTAAGGTTTTTAGTGATTAAGTTGAGGGTAAGCTTTCACAGTGGAGACGATCAAATCGAAGTCTGTCAGAAGCCTTCACATTTAGAGGAACAAAGATACAAGATAATGAGCTACAATAAAGTGTGTTTTTAGGACCTCTCTTTACACAAAGGAGCGCTGGAACATAAAGTGGATCTACAGTAAATGAGCACGTGTTCAGTATAATGCAATCCAACACAACTGAGGGTTTCCCCCCTGAAGCATCCGGTCGCCTGATCAATTTAGTTAGTGAATGACAGCCTGACTATAGCTACATAAGATATATGTGAACTAGCATCTCTGCTCTTTTTCCCTTGAGTTTTATTTTATAAAAGTGTGTTTAAAACACTGCAGAAAAACCCGCAGCAGTCTTGCTATAGAAACACATTCTTTAAACAATACTGTTTTTATTGTTGTGCTGGATTGCATTTTATTGTGAAGTGTTGCAGTCATTTTTTCCACTCCAGCATTGAATGTAAGCTTCACAAAGATAGTATTTATTGGAGATTTGTATTACTGGATTGCATCAGATTGTACAGTTGTAATATTATCCTGTCCACCCCTTGTTTAAGAAATGATGCCACACAGTTGCCATCAGGGCCTGGACACTCTCTCTGCTATGTGTGCAGCAGATTTTAGCTCTCATAACACATAAAATTAAAAAAATTAATTAATCAATTTTCTTACTTTTCTCACTATTGGCTTGATACATTCCTAATAATTTCCTTTCTTCACATCTGAAGCGTCTGTTCATGCAGTGGCATCACAGGCTTTGTTTCCTCCACAGAAAGACAAACAAACAGTGACCGCCTCAGCCAAGTTTGTAAAGTTATAGCTCCTTAACGACAAATTATATTTCCATTCTTTTCCAAAATCAATTAGCAGACTCTTGAAACTTGTTTGTTGTGAAATTTCTCAGTCTGGTTTTGTACACATGCTATAGTGGATCACAGTATCATCATCCTTTTCTTTAAAAAAAAAATACACCTTATATAAAAAAAAATATATATATAAATGACCATAAATAAAGTACAAAACTACAGTCATCTTTACAGCAGTGGCTCCTAACTGGTCCAGCCACAGGGTCCAGATTTCTCCTTAGTTATTAGGTCTACACAGTTTAATATATTCACTCATACCTAAGTTTGCTGTCTCTGTCAAGTAGCTGTTCGTTAATCACTCACTCTACAGCAGGACACAGCACTTCAAAATAAAAGCTCTGTGCTGGAAATCCACTGTACTTAAAGTGTGTTTTTTACCAACTTGACACGTTCACGAGTCACTTGCGGTCGCTTCAGAATGGACCCACGACCCACCAGCTGGGAACCAATGCTTTACCGAGTATTCTCTAGCAAATACAATCTTTCATTTTAACCCAATAATGGATAAAAGAGCTTAATATTCAGGATTCCCACACATTTTCATGGACAAAATTTCCAAGCTTTCCCATGGCCTTTCAAGGACCCATATTAAAGTTTTTTTTCTTGTACCACTTGCCTAGCAATTTTCCAACATATCAGAATGAAACTAGTCAAACATAATTTCAGCTAGCTGGCACACCTGAAGGGAGAGACGAAATGTACGTGATGGTAAACAAAACACAAACATTGACGCATGTTAGAGCTGCGTTACGTCGACAGCTACTGAAAATTATTGTGTTGTTATCTTGTATTATGTTGAAGGTTATATGCTGAAGTTAATGATGCAGTTCATGATACACAAGAAAATTCCAGGACTTTTCCAGAAACTGTCAATGTCTTTGACTGATTCAGTGACTCTTCCAGGCCTGGAAAGTGTGATTGTGAAATTCTTCAACTTTTCCAGGTCTTACATGATCATGGGAACTCTGAATATTGAAAAAAAAAACAGTGTTAACTCCCTTCCATGTTTTAATATTTATAAATAACCCAAACTAATTTAAAAGTCAGCCTTTGGTAATTATTGCACAACAGAAGCAAGTCTCAAGATCCTGCTAATATATTTTCATATTGTATGAATTAAATGGTTGAAACAGTAGGAGAACGTGTTCATGTTTCTAAAGCAGAGCAGGGTTTGCTTTATACTTAACAGTGGCATAAAATACGTGTTGTAAATACACTAAAAGATGCTGGTAGAGTCCTTTAAAAACAATCCTGGTCGGTGCCTTTGAGATATTAGTTTGCTACCACTCTGTAGAGTTATAATTTCCTCAGTTTTCCACTCTTCAAGAGCTGTTTTGTAAGAAGAAATCAGGAAATTTAAAAATGGATTTCAGTCAAAGGGTCATAGCATAAATCAAGGACTGTTCTGCCTCTTCAGAAAAGCGACATACTAATTGCGGATGCTGTGTTCTTGGTGTATTTTGTTCTTACTGTCTACGTGCTATCTGGTGCTGTAATACAGAAGGCAATCGTCAATAAGGGGAGCTCTTTAACTCTCCTCTTTTAGTTAAACTTTATAATAAGTATATAACCTGTTTTTGTTTTGTTTTTGTTTTTTTAATCCGCTGGGTTGTTTCTGCAGTGTGTTTCTATTTTATCTGAATTTGAAGCTGTTAATTATCGGTGAGAGCATTTCTTGTAACCAGCTTCCTGTTTATATATATATACAGTATTTAGAGGCAAAGACTTCAATCACAACATCCCCACATAAAGAGCCAAGTCACCTGATCTTCTCTAAGTTAAAGTACCATGGGCCTGGAGCGACTTACTGCTCACACACGCGATGCAACACACTACCTAGCCTTTTATTTATCTTAGCATGCATGACACTTGCTATGTATGTGACATATAATGATGTTTTATTATCCCATTTACAGAGAGTTTGGAGGCAATCAGATTTGTTTTGTACCTTTTTATGCATGTGCTTTATATAAATATATTTCGTCTTACTCTCACTGTAATCATTTTAAAGGAGTTTCTGTTTAATAAACTTTTAAATACACACGGCAAGTAGTTGGTTCTACTTTGTAGTGATGTGTGTAGTGTGGATTGTCCATGCTGTGATTGTAAAACCAGCCCTGGTTGTTTTTATTAGATGATTGGCCTCTATTGTGTTTGTGTTTACATGACATGTTAATTTCATTGATGTCATTTGGGTATGGCAGGAAGTGACACCCAGCTAGTGGAGAGTTGTGTTGTACTTTTTATAGCCACAGTATGCAACCTTTCATACTTTAAATTTTTGGAATCTAAACATCCTGCATCTGAGCATCATGCCATGAAACGTTTGTCTTCAAAAAATCTAATTAGGAAACAATTCTTTGAATATGCAGATACTTTAATAATAAAATTTATTGTTAACAGTGCTGTTCAAGCAAGCTATTTAGTCAATCAGTAAGGTACTTTATCATAAATCAAAAATACTTTATCGGCCATTGGGGGAACTGTGATACGTTAAGGTCGCTCTGATGTATAGCACAGAGTTTTATAAGAAAGTAAAAATAAGAAACATAAAAAAAATATTAAAATATGTACGTTATGCTGCATTATGTGTAACACTAGTATGTAAAATATTTAAAAATAGAAAAATATGTATTATACTAAGTGTGTAAAGTATGTAAAAAATACATGCATTATGTTACAATATATAAAACTAGTGTGCAAAGTTTTAGAAATTTAAAAATGTACTTAAGATAAGATAAGATATTCCTTTATTAGTCCCACAGTGGGGAAATTTCGATGGATAGACAGAGAGATAGGATATT
Organism: Cephalopholis sonnerati; assembly: GCA_019142605.1. Lineage (NCBI taxonomy): Eukaryota > Metazoa > Chordata > Actinopteri > Perciformes > Serranidae > Cephalopholis > Cephalopholis sonnerati. The sequence continues at coordinate 24,271,458 of JAGQAX010000017.1, read as the reverse complement.
TGATATTTATTTCAAACATTTAAAAAAAAAAAAAAAAAGACATGAACATATAAACAAGCAGACAGAAAGAATAGTATTTACAAATAATCAGAATTAGAATCAGAATAATGAAAAGCAATTGTCAGTGTAAAGTCAGTTTGATTCACACATTCATAAAGCAGTGGGAGGAAGTGTTAACTAATTAAATCCCACCCCTTCTCTGTAAGTCACTGAGTGAAATGAAACAGACAAACTCCTTATGTAACTAAAGCCTATACCCCAGACTTTTCTAAATGTATCATTGTTATTACTTTTTAACTTGGTAACACAAAAATAACCCATGTATATGTATATAATATTAACAAATTACCAAATATCTTACAAAACCTATCTTAGTATATAATATAAATAACCAATTATCTGTGACTTACAAGTAAACACCAGTCTAAATGTATGACATATGTAATACCAATTGTCTTTGCCGGACAAAAAATAAATATAAATATTAATATTACATATATATCTTCATCAACTTGTCCTGTTATCTTTTTATATTTAAATAAGTGAGCATATGAATCATACAAAGTATGAATATATGTTCTTCTACCAGTATATACATTAATGCATGTTAATTACAGAGAAATCTAATATATATATATACATATACACACACACATATATATATACATATAAGTAGAGAAAGTAAACAGTAGTTCCTGTGAACAGCTGGTGAATGTCAAACCCCTTCTTCAACCCTGTACCTGTAATTATCATGTTGCACAGAATTATTGTACCATTAAGTCACTACTGAACAGATCAAAATATAATAAATAATAAGTAATGTAAGTACAGTAAGTAATGTGTTATAGAATTATAATTTATTTCCCCAGGATTATTCACTCAGTGTCAGGTGCTGTCTAAAGAGCCCTGGATTTTATACATATATTAAAATCAATCATCACGCAATCAAGTGTCCAGACATACATATTTTGCTGTACATTTGAACACTTGTAGATTGTTTCTCGCTCTTGAATGCATCATTTTAGGCTGCAGGGAGAATTTGGGCTCTCTGTAATGATAAGATTAATTTTCATATATGACTGACTCAGTCCATAAAGCTGAGTTTTAAAGAATTCAGTGATGGAAAATTTTCTGAACTTCACCCTGGGGGACAGGGGTAGAAATCTTCTGAAGAAATGACAGGTACTTTACAAAAAGCAGTGTAGGGAGAGATTAGCCACCCGTTTTTGAAAGTAGATATGGTATGAGAAAGGTCAGTAAACCCCGTCAGCAGAGAGAGGCTGGCAGACACATTGTTAGTGTTTAGGGGGAGTGGTTACAGAGGAGGAAGTTTGGGGAAGTACGTGTGAGGCATTTTTTTGAATGACTTGAGTTGTGTGATTCATCTTCTCTAACAAGGACTCTACCTCTGTAAGTATCTTGTCTTATGAGAACCTTCTTTGTACCATTATTTTAACTTAATTATATAACCTATGTGACAAGTTTTTAACTTTTGACAGAATATTATTGTTGCTGCTATAGTTCAGACAGATTCATATGTAGTTTGTATTATATATTATCAGACTTGGCTCTGATTGTAATATATCAGCAACATCTCTTTACATTTTTATTGTACATTTATATTTTCATGTGTCCTTGAGTACTGAGTATGTTTACTCAAGAACTGTACTTATGTACATTTTTGAGACACTTTACCTTAAGTTAAGTAGTTCAGTTTTATGTTACTTTATAGTTCTACTCTACTGTTCAAATACAATACTATTCAAATACATTTATCTGAAAGCTGGAGTTACTTTAGATTAAATCATCCAACAGTATGTAAAGTGGTTAAAATGTGCTTTATCTCCACTAGCTGTAACATTTAAATGCTGCTTGTGTGTTAAACTATCTGTTGTTATATTTAAATATGTTATATATATATATATATAATTATATAACACTCAGAAAGGGATCATTTGGGCCAACCAGTACTTTTACTTTAATACTTTAATTTTGCTGTTTGCTGTACATTTACTCAAGTGAAATCTTGAATGTGAGACTTGTCACAGTGTTTATACAGAGTGTTACTGCTACTTTAATTAAAGTAAAATACATGATTACCTCTTCCAGCACTGCATATTTAAGTATGTTTATTGTATGAAATTATTATCTGTTCACATGTGTAAACATTCGCACAGGCTTTTAAATACACAAATTTCAGTGTTACAGAAGTCTGCAGGTTGCTGGAATTATTTAATGTGATTTGACCCAGCAAATGGAGATTTTCCTTTATTTTTTTATCAATATAATACATGGCTAACAAGTGAATAAGACTGTTTGATGATCACAGAGGCCAGTTGTGTAACCTTTATGTGTAACAGCCTGTGAAGATCATTACACAGATGTTGCTCAATGAATCCACACTCATCTTATCAAAGTATATGGGTTGGACAGATCAATGCAGTTGAGACAAAGTTAACTCTTACAGGGTTGGTATTCATTTTCTTTACAAAATATGTAAAAATTACAGTGTTTGCTATAGTTAAATGTCCCAGTTTCCCAGTAGATGATGCAACAACAGAAGCATTCCTGGAAACTGCTATGCTGATTGTGATATATGAGTGTACTGGTGTTTTATGAGTGGCCCAATTAATCCATCTGAACAGGGGTTTTACCCCATAAGAAAATGCAAAAACCAGGTGTGAGACAGCTGACATTACCTGAGGGACTTACCTGAGAGATTCCTAACCTATTTATACATCTGCTCTGTTCCATTTTCATTTCACTGTTAACCGGAAGCGGGGAGACTGTGACGAGTACCTCCGCCGCGGTTCTGGGACTTTCCGTACCCTGTGAATTGCGAAACGGTGAGTATGGTGCACGACTGGAAAGGACTTGTTAGTCAGCTGTCTCATTTGTTGACACGGGTGTTTGTGCCTCTCAGACCGGACATTTTCGTTTTCCTTTCTCCGTGCTGCTGCACAGATTAATGAGCAGGGCGGCGGAGTAAAGTTTAACAGCTGTTAGCGTTAGCAGACGTTAGCTTGCTAAGCTAACGTCCGTTGATCTTGTCAAACTTGTTTCTCTTGGGCGTTGAATGTCAACGGCATGTCATGTCATTCGGCAACTGCTAGCTAAATGTTTGTTTTAATTAATATTTGACTGCCCAAACCGATTTTGGACCAGTCTAATGCCCTCCAAAATATGAAACGACATTGCTAACGTTAGCTAAAACAGAACTGAACCACTTTAAACACAAAGCTAAAACCGGAAGTGCCTGGTGGCTAACCATGTTGAGGAAAGTACCTAGCATACCCTGCTGGAAAAACATACCAGACATATGTAACAAATATTGGTTGTTTTTCCCCATGAAATCTTGTAATGTCATAATCACCAGTAGGCCCCCTGCACTTACAAGTGATTATTCAGATTAAGTAAGGAAGTTAATTGTCACCTTTGTGAAAGGGGCCCTCCACTGATTTTTTTACATAAAAGTTAGGTTACTCATCATGAGTACTACACATCCCGTGGAAATAGTTGTATAATGTCGTCAGTGGCTCTGGAAAACCTGATAAAGTCTGAGAAGATAACCCTAGTGATGTCATCAGGGTTATCTTTTCAGCTTGGGCATGGAAACTAATCATTTTTAACAAAAGGTTTCACTTTACTCCTTCTAAGCTGCAAAGGATGGGTCTACTGGCTGATAATATATGTCGGAAATGTCAGACATTTCTACACACAATAGGAATGTAAACTGGTTAACGCATTTTGGGAAAATATAGTGGATGACATAGGGAAGTGGTTGGGTAAGGCAGTACCTAAATCACCAAGGTCACACCTTACGGGTGACTGAACAGACTTTCCAAATGTGTCAAAATATGACCTTGTGATAAATGTAAGGGTTGTCACAGCTGCTTGAATCATCCTCAGACTCCCTCCAGATTTTGAAAAATGAAGGAAATTTATGTTAGAAATTGTGTCACAGGAACACAGGTTAGTTAGCACCATCTATGAAGCTGAAAGCTTTTTTTTAAGGCTGGCTTTTTTGTTTGTAATATGTCTGCTGCCCTGTAGTGATTGGTGTTTACTTGTACTGCGGTGGTTGCTAAATTACTATTTTGGGTTTAAGAGGGTGTAGCTACCACAGGCCTGTGGATGTGTTGAGTTCCAGTAACAATACTCTTGGTTTGTTCAGATTTGTCTGAATAGATGAATAAAAATTGAATTATTTAAAAAAAGCCTGCATTAAAAACAGGGGGAATGAATATTGAAAGGCATATATCAGATATAGGGAGTCAAATATAATGATGTTATCAGTTGCATTGTGAGCATAGACAGCAAAAATAATGGACTTTGCTACTATGATGTCATCCATTGGTTTGTGGACTCCTATCGAAAGCCTAAAGTTCAGCATTACAGCTGTTGCCATTTTGTTTTTTTTAGAGTCAGAATTGATCATATTGGACAAGAGGCAGGAGCTGTGGTTGATCTGATTGAGAAGCCGTTGACACTGTTGGCAGACTTAAACTCAAAGTGGCCCACCCTTAATTATGCGTAACTAAAAGTCTCAGTAAGATGTAAAGAGATGATGGATTATATAAAAGTAGTTCTCATGAAGGGGAATATTAGCTATGGAGGCCCAAACCGTTATTTCTGCTGTACAGTTTGGCATATTATCATTGGGGTCAGTGGAGACTGACTCGCTTTTGGAGCCAGCCTTAAGTCTCCGCAGTTTTTGGCACTTTGCGTTGGCTTTATTTTTCAGCCCTGCAGGTTGCAGGCTCGTGTATAACATATGTAGGATCCAGTGATCAGGATATCTTGGTCTCTGTTGCTTTGATATTGACCATTCTTATCAAAATCTGTCCCCTGTGACTTTCCCATCTTTGTGGAAATGCAATACTATGTCACATGATTACCCCTGTAATTAATTATAAATGGAAAAATGAATCATTTAAGGTATTTGTAAAGCAAAATTCCTAAACAGTCTTTGTTTCAAGCTTCTTAAACGCAAGAATTTAATGCTTTTCTCTGTTTTATATAATTATAACTTGAGTATCTAAAGTTTTTGGACTCTTGTTAGACAAAATGAGTAACCATGTCACATTGTACTCTGGGAAATTGTTGAAGTCATATCTACTTTGTAATTATTCAACTGTGAATGATGACACAAACTCTTGTACATCCGCTTTGCTGATGTGTGTTACCTCTTTCGTTTTTACATATTGGAATTGTGCTGTTAAGCAGCTGAAAAATATAATACTTATTTTTAGTGAAACACAAATCCTGTAATCTCTACCGTTATATGAAAGTCGTCAGTTAGGATCTTAATGTATTTATTATCCTTGTCCTTGTCTTGAATTTTTAGTAGAATAGAAAACTAAGATATAAAGATTTGGACAATGCTTATAGTAAAAATGAACCTGGTGAAGGGTTGATGAGTTTAAAAAATATACAGACTTAAATAGGTTAAAATCTTCTATTAAGAATTTCTACATAAAAATAATTAAAAACTTTTCTGTCTTTGTCTTTTCTTTATTTCTACAGATCTTGCCATCATAAAACCCAAGTGGAGCATCCATTATCCTTGCCAAAGGAGGATTAAATTTTTCTTATTGGGTTTTTAGTGTTCAATTATGGCTGCTTAGACACCTTCAAAAGGGATGTCCGAGATGGGGGGAGGGGTTTGAGAGCATATATCCCTTGGTCTGTGTGTGTGTGTGTGTGGGCTTGAGATATTTATTTAATTTCTAATGTTGGTACACATAATCACTCACCACATGTTTAAGTTTAAATGGTTAGATAATTTATTAGACATGTCTTTGCCAAATATACAAGATAATAAAGGTTGCACTGATCCTGGGTGATCTGACCACAGTGTGATATTATGATTATTGATTTAAGGATGCGTTTTAATAAAATTTTAATAGAATAGTCCATCCTTTTTTACTGCACAGGATGTGTTTTGTTGGCCGTACATCCACTGGGACTGTTACCGAAAGGTACAGAGGTAGCACTCACTACGAAGTACAGGTAAAATGGATCCAGGTGTTAAGTCAAGGCTACATGTAGGAAAAATGGCGATGCATCCTTGGCACGTCATGCAGTTTGTATTCAACACAGTGTGATAATGGTGGTTACCGGACTTGTTTATTTTTTGACGCACCAAGTTTCGCACTTAGCCAAGCTTCACTTTCTTTTTTACGGTCTCTCTACTGTTTCTGTTTTTTTGATTTGAGTTGATTATCTGTTGCAGTGTGAGTGTGTGTGTGATGGTGTGAGATAGCGAGACCTTGGGTTTTTCTCAAACCCCTCTCCCTTTGACGGACATCTCTTTTGCCTTACATTTCTAAACTTAAATCCAAAATGGAAACTCTTGTTCAACTCAAAAATAACCAGTTCTTAATGGGGCTGTGTCGCAACGGGCCCCCACCTGACCTGCAATATGATAACTCCTCAGGTATCAGTCTCTTTTATTTATTGTTTTCCTTCATCAGACATATATCAAGATCAATTTTGCATCTAACCATCTGATATGTTCTCAAGGAAATGTGTTCATATGATGTTGTTTCCATCCCCAGAGCTCTTCCGCATCTCTACCTTTGCCCGATTCCCAGCTTCAGGAGTCACAGAGAGAAGTCTGGCGAGAGCAGGCTGGTTCTACACCGGCGTGGGCGACCGGGTGCAGTGTTTCAGGTGTAACGTGACAGCAGAGGGCTGGCAGGCCGGAGACTGTCCAACAGAGAAACACAGACAGCTCTCTCCCTCCTGCTCCTTCATCCAGAGCCTTCCATCTACAGCCAACTTGCTCTCCTCCTCTCACTCTGCCTTCTCCCCACTCCGCATTGCCCCAGCCATACCAGTAAGATCAGCGATAGTTTAAGAAAATAAGAGATAAACTTTATTGAATTAAGTTGCCCTTATGTGTTAGTAGTAAATAGTTTTGTTTTTGAGAATCTGTTTGCTTAAACTTCTGTAGTCACCTTTCCTAATAGCATCAAGCTACCTGAGTAAATTCATAAATTTTGCGTCATTTTCCTCCAGCTCTCTGGTCCAGGCCCGGCTGCTCCTAACCCAACAGTAAGCCAAGGTGACGAGCCAGTCTACCTAAATATGGGCTTCTCTGCTCCCCCGCCCTCCAGCCCTCTCAGCTCTCGTGGTGTAGAGGACATGTCCCATCAGAGACCAACATGTCACAACCCCAGCATGCGCAGAGAGCAGGACCGCCTGGACTCCTTCCACCCCTGGGCGCTCTCCATCATAACTCCCGCTGAGCTCGCCAAGGCGGGCTTCTACTACCTGGGCCAGGGCGACAGAGTGGCCTGCTTCAGCTGCGGAGGACAGGTGCGGATTACAGGCACACAAACCCAGCTGCTGTATGGAAGTGTGTTTCACATTTCGTAGTGCACAGGGTGCAGTGTAAATATCTGTGGGCTGTAACTCAATGCAGGCTGTTACCTAATGCTTGATTCAGTTTTTTGAGAGACAAAGCTAGCCAACTCGGTGCCGTCTTCTCAGTCACATTCAGGGGCGCACATTTTAGAGTTCCTATCAGTCTCGATTGGATCATCTTTTTTAAAAAATTAGTACATTTTGTCGTGTTTTGTGGCCCTGCTCTGCTTGTATATTGTATCACTAGTATTACTTATTCATGTCCTTGTTTAGTTTAAATTGTCCTTACTCCGCCTCAAGCTTTTTGTTATCAGGTTTTGACAGGAATACACAAAGAGAGTGTGGCTGGCTATAGTACACCTACCTTACAACCACAGACATGTGTGTCAGGGTGTTATTTCTTGAACAGTAGATATGACAGAAGCTTTTGTTTGTGTTTGCAGTTGAGTAACTGGGAGCCAGGTGACAGAGCCGTATCCGAGCACCAGAGGCATTATCCAAACTGTCGTTTTGTGCGGGGTGACAGAGCTGACAACGTGTCGCTGGCTGGAGCTGCATCCGGAGGAGTAACCTCTCAACTGTCTTCTGGAGCCCCGGCTCTCAGTAATGTGTCCAACCCTGCCATGCAGCAGAGCGAAGAGAGGCTGCTCACTTTTGTCAACTGGCCGTCTCGTATCCCTGTCCGGCCTGACCAGCTGGCTAAAGCCTGGCTTCTACTATGTAGGTACGCACAATATCAAAGCGCCACAGTTACTCAACCACTGTGACCTGAAAGAGGACGCATTTAACAGCTAGAAGAAGGGTGAATATTGGACTTACATTTGTCAGGTGGCCAAAAACAGAACTCTACTGATGCTGCTTTATGTCTGCTGGATGTGTGAATAAGCAACTGTTGGTGAACACATCTGAAATATTAACTTTATATGGTGGTAATATGTTTACAGCATGTTGCTTTCTTCCCAAGTGGCCAAAAAAGTAAATTATTGCAGGTTTAAAATCAAAATATGTTTCTATATTAATTCAGAAAAAAAAAAAATTGACCCCTCCCTGGGAAAATGTACAAAGTTTGAATTTATTTTACGGTTAAAACCTACCAGATTTTGTTATACTTATTTCTCCAAAACTAAACTTATCCTAAAAGCTTAATGTGAAGCTGTCATTTAAAAATAATTTAATATAAAGCTGTCATCATTTAAGTGACAGCTTTCAGTGAAACTTTCAGGGTAAGTCCTTAACAAAATTTACTGATGATGTGCAGATGAAAGATTGGAATGAAGTCATTTATTTCCCCTTTCTTGGAATAGTTTTAATTCCAGTCAAAGTTTTTCCCCCCGTTTGCAGATATGTGTCAGTATTAGTATTTGTCCAGCTTTCATTAGCGCTGGAAAGTCCTGACAGAAATCTTTTTAGGGACTCCTAGTGAGAAAAACCATCTCGTAATAATACGAAATTTAGCATCCAGATGTGATCAGATTAATACAAAAGGTTTCAACCAAAAGCGAAACTGAAAAATGAGAAACAAACATGTATTCAAATTGGTTTCAAACAGTCATCTTTATTACAATCCCCGTGTTTTTCTTCTCTCTACGAAAACCCCCCAAAACCGCTCGTCACACTGAAAGCTCTTTGTTTGCCCTCAAGGTCGTAACGATGATGTCAAGTGTTTCTGCTGCGATGGCGGCCTGCGATGCTGGGAGTCCGGAGATGACCCTTGGGTGGAGCATGCTAAATGGTTCCCTCGGTAAATGCTGCTGTTTAAAAAGTTGCTTTATTGTTTCCTTATTTAGTTTTGTGTTAAAATGTGTTGTCCAGAGCACTTATACTGTAGGTGAAAGTATCAACATTCGTATTCTTGTTCTTGGTTGATTTCAGGTGTGAGTATTTGCTTCAGGAGAAGGGACAAGAGTTTGTTCACCAGATCCAGGCTCGCTTCCCGCGCCTGTTTGAACAGGTCAGTAGAGATCTACATAAAAATCTGATATTGTTTCAAACATTTGGCACAAAACAAGTCATTTGAAAAATGCTTATTTTCCTGTTTTCTCCCCAAAAGCTCTTAACAAATGGAGACAGCAGCTCCAGAGAGTTTGTGGACCCACCTGGTGAGTTTGAAATGATTTGTTGTGTCCCAGTTTGAATGCAGCTTATTGAAGTGGAGTTATATAATATAAAAGGTTTAAAGACAGACATATCACCCAGCCTGACATTTGTACCCTCTCTTTCCCTCAGTGGTTCACCTCGGTCCAGGAGAGGAGCGGTCAGAGGATGCTGTCATGATGAACACCCCTGTGATCAAGTCTGCCTTAGAGATGGGCTTTGAGCGTAGTCTAGTCAAGCAAACAGTCCAGAGCAAGATCCTGACCAGCGGAGAGAACTACAGGACAGTCCAGGAGCTGGTTTCAGACCTGCTGAGTGCCGAGGACCAGAAGAGGGAGGAGGAGCGAGAGATGCTGGCGGAGGCGATGGCATCAGGTACAGCTGACAGTGAAAATATGATCTCTGTGATGTATTGCCCTTGAAATGAAACCACCAGTATTAGTTGTATTGTCAGCTGCTCTCGGACCAGTGAACGTGTGAAGACATTGAACAATAAATTGCTTTGTTTCAGATGGTTTCACGTTTGTGAAGAGACACCAGGCGGCACTGATTCAGCGTCTGAAGAGTGTGGAGCCAGTGTTGGACCATTTAAGAGAGCAAAATGTGTTGTGTAAGTTTCTCACTTTTTTAATCTTGAGACTTGCAGATCTGTTGCCACATCTGTTCACTGTAGGACAATTAATTAGTTACTTTGGGATGCAAGATTTAGTTTTTCAACAGCATTGAGACTGAACTACTAAGTGGAGAAATAAAGTAAATAAAGTGCCAGATAATTTTAGTAAATGAGAGCACTTTTCATAAATCATCTGACAGTTTGTCACTACAGTGAGGCAACTACATCAACAATGAATCTGGGTTTTGTTGAATAAAAGTAAAGAGTTTTCTCCTAAGCCTGTGGGAGCTGTACAGTTAATGGTATATAATAATTGTGGTTGTGCAGGGAGCGTAACATGTTCAAAAGGCACACTGTAGTTCAGTGGGTAATAATAATATAATCAGATAATATAGATGCTCATCATCATCAGTCAGCAAAATCATATTTTTAAAGAGTAATTGGCATAATGATTAAGCAGCTGTAGCATCTAGAGCTCCCCTCGATTGTAACTAACTCCCCTGTTAACCTGCAGCTCCAGAGGACTATAGCGGTCTCAAGGCTCAGACATCAGCTCAGCAGCAAACCGCCAGGCTGATAGAGCTTGTCCTCACCAAGGGAAATGCCGCAGCAGAGGTCTTCCGCAACTGGATCCAGAAAAATGACGTGCACCTGCTCAGAGATCTCATGGGTATGACTTTCCCACCATGTCACAGAAAAACACACAATGTGAGCTCAGGCTGCACACATTGAAGTAAAAAGCATATGATATTAAGCATTTAGCCACTAAGGACTTTGGGTGGATGCAGATCAACTCCAGGAACACAAACCATCAACCTGGACAAAACAAACTTGAAACCACTAAGTCCAGACTGCATCCACAGCACAAAGCCTGATGTTGTTTTGTCCTAAAAAACCCCAAATTAAGCATTAAAATAGATTTTAAGAGTCCAAACTACATATTTTTATTGAGCATGTTTGTTTGCAATAACCAAGACTTGAGCTAACTACACGTTGTCTTTCACATTTACAGCCCAATCAAACGAAGCGGCATCACCAAGCCAAGACCTTTCAGGTATAAAGACACACCTGAGCCTCAGGCACAACTTACTGTGCTAACAGTTTAATGTTTGGTGCTTAATTGTTTTTATTCTGAAGCTCTGTTACTTCTATTTTAGTCGTCAATCTTTACTTAATGTCATGATGTGAAATTCCTTAATGTTACATGCAACAATATATATATTTTTGTCAGATGTGTAGTGCAGTATTTTCTGCCTGAACTGGAGGTACAGTCATCAGTGCTGTGTGGAGCTAGTTAATATAGAGATAAACAGTTATGTAGCCAGCTTTAAAACTGTGGGTCGTGTAAAGAATGACAGTAAATAAAACAGTTGGACAGCAGGTTGGATTTTAAGATGTAAAAATATCTATTCTCTGCAGACTTGCCCATGGAGGAGCAGCTGCGGCGCCTGCAGGAGGAGCGAACCTGCAAAGTGTGTATGGATAAAGAGGTCAACATTGTCTTCATCCCATGTGGACACCTGGTGGTGTGCAAAGAGTGCGCACCGTCACTGCGAAAGTGCCCGATCTGCAGAGGCCTGGTTAAAGGCACGGTCCGAACCTTCCTTTCATAACCAGCAGTCTCATGCGTCACAGCGAATGTGATCTAATGAATGTAAGCAATACCATATAAAAATTTCTATTTATTGATTACAGCAGGACGGATGTTCAGCTTTTCTTTTTTTGCCTCTGTGATCTATCTTACCATGTTAAGCCTTGCCAATTTTCTACTTCATTTATCTAAATAACCAGATACCACTGAGCAATGTAACTTCATCCGACAGAGATGTAAGAATACACTAAGTAATACTCTTAATCTTAATCATCACTATTAATGGGTATATTTCATTCATGTCATTACAGTGACCCTAACACCTGTAAAACAAAACTTGAATTAACGTTCCTGATAAATATGATTGTATTATGCTAACACAATTTCCTTACAAGTAGTAACAGCTGCTCTGCAGTAAATATCAGTTTGATAAAGGTCTAAAGGTTTTAATTGTTGGACGCGTCATTAAGACTCGTGTGTGTTGAGCAATGGCAGCAGCTAGTGAGGTGTGATTTCTTGTGACCCAAGGTGCTGATGCACGTTCTGGATTACTGTTGTCATCAATATGGTAAAGGAAATTTTCAAATGACGCAAGTGTACATAACAGCGGTCACGAGTACACCCAGTGCTGACTAAAGCCCCCAAAAATAGCGAAGTTACATTAACATCTGTGTGAAAAAACTGAACTGACCAACTCAACTTGTCTTTACTGCACAGCCTGTCCTGATTATCTACTGTAAGACAGTCTAATCACATTGTAACCACGTCACCAAGAAACAAAGGGTAATGTAAAGCATATTCTCATGTTCTGTATGAAAAAGTCGTGATACAACCCAAATATCAGAGTAAACTGACATTTATCTTACTGTGTATCCTACATCTCCAGTGTAACTACAGCTATTGTATCTTATATTTTAAACAAAACATGGATATACTCTGTTGCTCTGCTTCTGTTGTAAACACTAGATACCAACCCTGCATTTTCCTCAAGCTTTCACACCAGATGTTGGCAACAGTGACAGCTGTCAGTTAGGTGGTCTGCACTTGCTGTTTTTTATTCAATGAATGTAGAAATGGCATTAATAAACTTGGAAGTTGACACCAACATGTGCTCCATCTGTCACTAATGCGTGTGTTTTCATTAAGTCTTGTGTACCAGTTAGTAGTAACCCTGACATCACACCAAACTAAAAGAAAAGGAAAGAATTGTATTCTGTTCAAGGTGGAAAAGCCTCTAAAGCTGCATTTTACAGGAAAAAAAAAGCTACTCAATCTTTATCTTGGTCCTGAAACCTGGCACCTCTTATCCCTCACAATTACATCACAAATTGTGCCAAGTCATCCAGCGAGCCAGATTGGACCCTCTGCAGGTCAGTTCTGGCCCCCAGGCCATATGTTAGACATCCCTGCTTTAACTGGAAACCTTGGTATGTAGTCCCGATGTCTAGAAAACACCTTGCACAAGGTGGCATTGAATGTTTTCCGGATTTTCTGACAAACACACTCCTCTTAATCAATATTACATTATTAATCAAAGGGTTCTTGGAGGAAGTTGCACACATTTTAACTGCAAGATGTAACCAACAAGCTGCCTACTCTTTTAGTAATAAATCTAACTTTGAATTCAACACAGCCAACAAATCTTACAGGTTTGCTCTGATTAACTCAGACAGTGATGGTAAAAGCATGTAAAACCTCATTTGCTGTATGTACTTGTGTGTGAAGTCGACTCACAAACACACCGACACTGAATCAGTTGTAGTTTATACAAATATTTATTCTTCCACAAGTCTCTTCAGCCACAGTTTAGATGATGCCAATCTGTAGAGAAGAAAAGGACATGATTTACACAGTGTTCACCAACAGAGTGAATACATCTTTATCTGCGCTATCTGGCATCAGTGGTTCCTTTGAATGCATCACAAACATTCAGACTTGTAAAAGTTTACATCACTTGCACAGGGTTGACAACTTTTGACAGCAAATACAACCATCATGTTGAACTGAACTTGCTTTTGAAACCCATAAATCCCTTTTACCCTGCTGAATGATGAAAGACTCACCTTGTTTGCAACATCCAACGCATCATAATCTGGTGCAAGACGAACGTACGCCTTCTTCTCACCATCAGGCCTGTACACAGGGTTAGAACAGAACAGGCGTGTAAGATGAAGAAATGAATGAAGGTGGTACATCGACTATATTAAATTCATATTCACAATGGAAGACATGCTCTTTAAGGAACTATGTTGACCAGATTTTCAACCAATATTCTTATCTCAAATTTTGTTCACATTAATGACTTAAGCTCTGCAATCACCAACTGTGACTGTTCATTCCTGAGTTCAACAAACTCTAAACACAGATGTGACTACAGTGAGCCGATACACCACTGGCCACAGTTCTGCCTTGAATTATGAATGGGCTGCTTTAAAGGATTGCACCCTAGTGTCATCAGTCCAGTAATCAAGTTTCCAACAGGACAGCATGAAGCCGGCATTCTGGATTAAGTTCTCTACCTGATGAGTGTGTTGACTTTGGCGACGTCGATGTCGTACAACTTCTTGACAGCGTGTTTAATCTGGTGCTTGTTTGCCTTGACGTCCACGATGAACACAAGTGTGTTGTTGTCCTCAATCTTCTTCATGGCGGACTCTGTTGTCAAGGGGAACTTGATGATGGCATAATGATCCAACCTACAGGAAAAAAATACACATTAGGACAAAAACAAACCCAAAACCATGACACTTTAAGAAACAAGTCTGATAATATTTACAAGAACATCATATAGCATACACACGCCTTTGCTTGTTGTTCTCATGTAATAAATATTTTTTCTTGGGTGCATCAGTAAATTATAAAGCTGGAATCATGCTTTTTCATACTTTGATCGCTTAAACCATCATGTGCACCAGGTGTCAACCCTGCATTTTTTAACAGCATGCAGCCACTGGCTGTAACTCACTTGTTCCTGCGAGGAGCACTCTTGCGAGGATACTTGGGCTGTCTGCGGAGACGGAGGGTTTTAGGGCGACGGAAGGTGGGAGAAGTCCTCATTTTCTTCTTCCTCTGGCTGTGTACGCCCTTGAGCACAGCCTTCTTGGCCTTGAGTGCCTTTGACTTGGCCTCAGTCTTGGCAGGGACAGCTAAAACAGAGAAAACCCACTTCAGTTCAATTTATTCACAAAAACAAGTACAACGCAGGAGACTTGATAAAGGTGTGAAATGGGACACCCTGATGAGTTATTTAAAGCTTGAAAATAGGGTCCCACACATGAAAGCAAATGTATTTAAGATATTACTAACATGCTGTCTAGATCTAAGAAAAAGAAGTTGCATGTACTATACTGTAGCACTTAAAACCTACAAACTTCTCAGACTAATCAAGAACCTAAAACTGAACTACCCTAACGCTAAATACTAAATGATCCCAAGACATCACTTGTAGAGTGCAGGTCAGCTTGTTCATGCTCCTCCAATATGTGCTTTGGTAATAAGCCATGAGACATTTTGATAGATGCTACAAGCAACACTTTCTAGTCTCTCTAAAACATGTGCCGTGCTGTGTGTCCACTAAAATTAATCTTTAGATTAGGTTTATAGCTGACCAGAGCTTGCTTGTTCTTAAAATTGGTGTCAAGGGTAAAAGCTTAATTTGAATTGACAAGCTGAGACAGTTTAACAATCTTCACTTTTGTGTGAAGCTACAGTTGACCTGTCTACATCAGAAGGGTAAAGTGGTGTAAACATATCACTAAAGCACATTTTCCATAATAAAGTTTTAAAGTAAACTATCAATAGCAACCTATAAATCTACACATCAGTTTCTTTATACATGGTGAAAGTTTTGACTCAATGCCTTAGGTATTACAACCAATGATATGTCCAAACTAGCTGGCCTAAGTAGTCAGTTTTAAACACTACATCCAGTTTTCATATAACCAACAACTTAAATTATCACGTGTAGCTACTGAAACGTTTCAAACACCGCTGAGGTGCAGCATGTGCTAACATCATATAAACAGTTAATCCACACACCTATCACACAATAACGTTTGGCGTTAACTAGATAAGGTCCATCTATACAGGATGTGTGAAGAAACCACGACGGAATAATAACGTTAGATTATAAATAGACAGCGTATAGTCGGCAGCGTCAACGCTAACATGCTAATATTAGCTTAGCATCACGCTCTGGGATACATGCCGGAGACACAGGCTGCGTTATCTACATATATAGGTCGTTGACAACATTATGGAGAGGATATTTAGCCACTGACAAGATACTTCTGTAATGGACTGTATGAGGAAATCGGTACAGAATACTTGCATAAGCTGATAAATACACAACGTTCAATGAGCAGCGTCAACGCTAACGTGCTAATATTAGCTTAGCATCACGCTATGGGATACATGCCGGAGAAGCCGACTGCGTTATTAGTATATTTAGGTACTTGACAGCGAAATAATAAGGAAATTTAAACCACTGTCAGTTTCTCCACACATTTTCGGGCAAGTCTAATGAACCTTAGAGGAGATACTGGTGTAAATCTTGCGAAATATTCATTTAAAATCGTAAGGTTGACAAACCTTCCTTCTTCACCTTCGGTGCCATGTTGAGAAAGGAAGGCTAAACGGGGTTTCCTGCAGTATAATGCATGGGCGAGATCTCGCTGCAGATGTATCGCGATAGCTAAGGAAACTGAAATGAATCTACCCAGTCAATCAGCGATTCTTACCATGTGAACTGGTAATAATAACAATAATAAAGATGTAGTTTAGTTTATATTAATGCCGTAAAAGTAAAAGTATTTCTCCTTTTGTGTCAACTTTTACATCTTTTAAACCTCAGCAGTCAGAGCCTATAACTCCCAGTGGACACAGACTCACCAACAAATACTGATTAATCGAAATAAGTGTCTTTCATCTTACCCCAGAAGTTTATACATGAACAGATAAACTATTTGTTAAACCCTCTGTTTATCAATCAACTTTGGAGTGATAATCTTTTTTTTCCAGAAGCTATTTGAATATCACTCAACACTCACTCAGTCTGGTGACAGTCAAAGTCACTACATTAAGTCACTTTACCTGTCTTTAAACTAAACAGTTTGCACTTCTGTATATACATGTTTATTTACAGTTGCAAAGCATATACATTTTACCACAGCACACTCCTGTTATACTCTGTGTATTCATGCTACTGATTTATATTACCTACTTCATGTTTATTACATTTTATATTTTATTGTTACTTTATATCCTTATATTTATGTCCCTTTATCTTTCTACTTTTTTATTGCTGTTATTTTTTTACACATACTTAAATTGCATTGTTGGATGGAGCCTGTAACCAGTTTTTCGATGGCAATGACTGCTCTCGCAATTGTTGTTCATTTGACAGTAAAGAACCTTGAACCTTGAATACAGCACCACAACTGGTTATGTTAAAACAAAAGGGCTGAAAGCATATGTTCGCAAGTATTTGTTGGATGTGGCACTGTATATGCCTTCAGTAAGATAAAACTTGTTTGACGCTCCCATACCTTAATTAGTCACAATGTACTGTTTTGCAGTAAGAAAACAGCTTAAAGATTTTTTTTTTTTGCTAATATAATTAATTTCTCCAGGTATTTTCCTAATTATATATACTGTAGGAATAAAAAAAGATATCAGTAAGACACAAAATCATCTAGTATTCTTTCCATTAGGCCATCACATGAGGTAGAATTTACCTTATCAATAGTCTGAATATTTTTCTGATCAGGGCTAGTGAGCTGTGTGGAGGGTAAAATTCTCATGTCAAGTAATGGATGGATATTAACTTGTTTCCCCATCTCACTTACAAGTGCCTTTAATTGCAGTTTTGTTTATATAACAAATAGTTTTTACGTTGAAATTTAACGCCCTTAACTATTCAGTATACAAGTCTAGCTTGTTGGCTGAATGTAATCATTTATCAGTCGAGCATAAAAGCCCTCATTTCTCTTAAAGAATGTTTGTTAAAATGTTAAATCAATGTCACAAGTTACAGGTGATCAGCTGCAACTAAACAAGAAACAAAATGACAAATATATACAAATCTGTTTATTTTATACTCTGATAATACAAAGCACAACTGTGAAAATTAGCAGTAAATCAGACGGCAAGCTGCCAAAGACAATATAAAAAAAAATCCATCTCCACATCAGTCTGCTTGTTTCACTCTTCTCTGTTTGTCTTGTGGCTTGTTTTTCTTCCCCTTTTTTCTGGTGGACAGAGATGAAGAAAACAGAAAACAAAATTGTGTCATGTCATATTTTTGAAGCACACGGTCACTTATGGCGTAAAACAGATCATTATACAATGAGACTTTATGTATATTAGCAATAATACTAACAATGAATACTTGAGAGCAGTCATTGTTAGTATTACACACTTACTTTTTTAATTTGGCTCCAGAAGAATCTGATCCTGTCTTCTGAGATGCCTTCTTTTCTCTTCCCCCTTCTTTCTGTGTTTTATTTTTCTTCTTCAGCCCCTGTCCTTTGGTTTTCTTTTCCGCTTTCTGCTGCTGCGCTGCTGTTTGAGTTCCACCTTCTCCTTTCTGCTTCTTCTCTTTCTGTCCTTTATTTGGTGCTATGCCTTTTTTCTTCATTAAGAAGCGAGGAGTTGTGCAAATGGTGCTTCTCTTGGGAGGTTTCTTCTCAAGTCTCCGCTTCACCTTACTAAAAACAAACAAACAAATACAGATGGACTCTTACAATCATATTACCGAAAATGAGACTGATCAGTTTAAGCTAGAAATAAGAGAGCAAACGTGTTTAAATGTATTGGTTACTGTAGAGTCTTCTTTACCTCTGTATCTTCTTGAAGCCAATCATGTAGTCAGGTACCGGGCAGCCAGCTTGTTTTATGACATTGGCGATGCTGTTGGAAACACATGCAGAGAGAAAGAGATTCAGAGATAATATGTCAAGTTGTAGAAAATTTTGGGAGCTTGCAACACTAAGTGTCCTGCACCTGTACCCCCTGGGGTTGGATGTGCACACCATTTGGGTTCTCTGCTTTCAGCCACTTGGCCGACACCGTGAGGTAGCTAACACTGCCTAACATTGGCTTATAAAGTGCTGAAAGATTGTGGTCGTAGACATATCCCTCACAGCAGCAACGTCTGGCCTCGTGCTAACTACCACCAAACATAACATCTAATGACCTGTCTGCCTCAGCTGAAATTTCCTGTGTTATGATCGGTCATACTTTGACATAAAATAATTTTCCAGAGTCACACACACAAAAACAAGCTTTATGTGTTTCATGGCTAAGGAAGTCAGTTTGCACTTTTTGTATCCACGTACCTGCGCAGCAGCGGCTTATCATTTTCTGTGAAGAAGGTGATGGCCTTCCCCTGATGTCCAGCTCGACCAGTCCGACCTGAGGAGCAGCAAACACAATGACATATGAGGGAACTGATGAGCAGACGGGAGAGAAAGGAGAGATACGTGACTGAGGGACAACACAGAATTAGGGGTGCTACTAACAATACATATCATCGACATTTTTGTCGTCTGCTATTGCTTATCTTAACAAGCACTGACCCTTATAAATAAAAACTAACCAATTCGGTGGATGTACTCCACAGCGCTGGTTGGGAAGTCGTAGTTCAGCACGAGGTTGACTCCTTTGAAATCGATTCCTCTGGCGAGCAGAGCCGTGCAGATCAACACCCAAATCTTACCGGAGCGAAAACTGTTGACCACGTTGTCCCTCTGAAACAGAGAAGCCACAGAGCATGAGTACAATGAGTACACTTCTGTGACAAATGAAGGACCTATAATACAGTGCATTAAGTGTCTGTGCGCACCTGCTGCTGTGTGCGGTCTGCGTGGATCACATCTACATTGATGCCTTCATACACCAGCTCATGGAAAAGCTCCCGTGCTCGCTCTATAGACTGCACAAACACCAGCATGGGAGGAAGGAAACCCTGAAAATGGCAAGGAGGACGTCCTTTCATTTAGTCTTAGGTGGTAAAGAAATAGAACTTGTATTAATGTATTCATGACAACAAAATCAATTTAATACAAGCTTGAAAAGTGACCTCTCTGGAGTGTGCTTACTTTTTTGATGATGTCCCTCATGGCTACCAATTTGCCGTTTTCCGTCCCAACAAACAGCAGCTCCTGTTCCACCGTCTCAACCGCTGTATTTCTGACGAGATGATAAATTCAGTGTGAGAAAGACATTATATATATCCATCAACGTAAGGAGTTTTACATGTAGATTATTACCTGTGTCCAATGTTGACAGACACCAGGTTATCGAGGTTCAGACGGCACCACTGCTCTACATCTGGCGTGCAGGTGGCGCTGAAGAAAGCCCTGCGCACCTTTGAACCAGAACAGGCCAGAAAAATTGTGGCGAGCTGCTCCCTGAAGCCCGTCTTACCGCCCTCAAACAGCTTATCGGACTCATCCACGACCAGCCACTCCACACTGAACACCAACAAAAGACAACAATCAATCTCCATTTTATTCAAGATTGTTTTTGACAGCTGACAGCGGAGACAGAGGGGAATGAAACACACAATAAAAGGTCCCCCAACAGAATCAATGTTGTGGTTATATGTGACTTGTCTCAACCCACAGAGCACTGGAGCCTGTAGCACTGTTAAAGGGTTGCCTATTCCATCACTGCAGCTAAGAATAACAAGAGTTAACGTTAATGGTGATAACTGGAAATAAAAAGTATATCCTCTGTTGCCTTATGGGAAAATAATCCACACAAACAATTAGAAAGACAGACTAAAATTAAATTGCTGAGTGGCACAGTCCCTGAAGCCTGTGCCATTAACCAAACACCTGCTATTATTCAAGTCTTTCATACAGTTTAAAAGTAGGAGTGTTTCTCCTTCCAGTCAGACATGTGGCTTTTATTTTGGGCATGCACCTCTACCCCACAGTCTTGCATGCAGTTAGCTAGTTCGCTTGTGTACAACCTATCCTTGACAACATACAGACCCGACTGTAAACAAGCAAGAGACTATCTGTTGCAAACTGCAGTAAAAAGTCCAGGTGAGACGAGTATTCCAAATGCGCTGTATACATGCTCAAAGAATGCTCCTAAAAACCAAATAATATTGGTAAATCCTATGTGTTTTAATGGGAAAATGCTTAATTTGGAAAAAAGGCCAAATTCAGAATATGCAAAGGAATGTGCTGTTTACATGACCTGTACCAAATTCTGAATATTTTCATATTGAGTGGTGTGTGTATAAAAGAGGGATACACAAAGAGGTACATTTTAACTGCCAATGTCTGGATTGTGTGGACTGACAGATAAAGAAAATTGAATTAAAATTCAATTATTCGGATTAAGAGTGGAATATTAGTGTTCATGTTAACATAGTCAGTATAAACGTAACTTCTGCTAGTTTACAAGACAGCTTCATGGGGCACCTTTGAGAAAAAATTCCAGAGAGCAACAAATTAAGCGTTACCTGCTGAGGTCGAGACCTGGAGGATCCTGCTTGAGAAGGAAGACGAGTCTATTTGGAGTACTGACGAGTATATCTGAACAGGAACACAGGTGGTTAGCAGTGAGGGAAAGCCAATTCATGTCTCATATTTTGTCTCTTCTGTGAGAACATTTTTCTCACCATATTTTTTGTTTGACTGTGGTCCATATTTCTTGGCAGCCAGAGAGGCTTTGTCTATGATGTGAACTCTAAATCCCACTCCCTCTGACAGGCGGAGCAGCTCCCTGTAGGTCTAAACACAGAACAACAAAACTGATATGTGCAAATGTGTGTGATCATTTAACAAAACATAACTTAAGCAACAGCTGAAACTCCACTAGAGTTCAATAACCTGGAAGCTCATGTTTTCAGGTCGGCTTCTTTGACATCAGTAAATCTGCTGTACATGTTGTTATAGCACAATAAAAATGGCCCTTGTGTGTGTGGGTTTTATACCTGGTTGGCCAGTTCTCTGGTCGGAGAGATGACCACAGCTCTGAAGCCCAGGTTGGCTGGTTGCTGCAGGTGTGCGAGCAGCGGGAGACAAAAAGCCAAAGTCTTTCCTGATCCTGTGGGAGCGCACGCCAGCAGCTCTCGACTCTGACAGAGAAACCACACACAGAGAAATCGTCACATACCCAACATCTTTACCAACCACTGAATGTGTGTGTGTGTCTGTCTGCACTCACATGCATCATTAGCGGTATCGCCTGCATCTGTATCGGCGTCGGGGAGTTCAGCCCTGCGTCGTTGAGGTTCTGAAGGACACGCGGGTTTAGACGATATTCGGACTGTAGCTCTTCAAACGTGCACATGGGGTCAGGTACGTCGCAGCCGTGTACATTTATACGATGTTGAGAGCGAATGCGATTCACCTAAAATCAAATACAGAGAAAAGGATGTTACAGAGCTCAAAGTCAGATTAGCATTTGTCAGAATCATATAAAATCTATTTCAGTCTCTTGTGCTGTGAGTTGTGCCTGTGTGAGGACCTTTTCCTGGTGAAGATGCTTCAGCCTCTTCAGAGAGGATTTCTCCTTCCCGTCACTCGGCAGGTTTTGGATCTTTCTGTCCAATGAGGACGTCCAGGTGATGCCGTTTCCCTCCGTGTCTTTCAGAGCTCCACCTTCAGCTTCAATAAGACACAAGAAAGCAAACAGCAGTGAGTCTCTGACATGAAGAGCTACATCCTGTTCATTTTGGATGGCATCACACACCACTGTTGTGATGTGAAATTTACATTTTAAATACACTCCTAGAAGCTGTGTGGGCCTGGACGAAATAGATTATATCACAGTACATGTCACTTTGCATTACTGTATCAATATTTATTTTCATTTATATATTTACTTTTTTATATTTATTTGATAACCCATACCCAGAAATATGACATCAAGAACAGCAGACTTTCATAAAGCCAGACAAGTGACTTATTTTCACACACAGAGTCACTGTAGTCGTTTTCAGCAGCAATGAGAAACTGGAGGAAACCAGGTGAGACCCTTTTTTAGGAATGGCAGAGTTGGCAAAAGTTGCATCATATGAACAAATCTCTTTCAGCTGTGAGGACTGGACTGAGAAATATGTGGCGAAGTGGGGAGACTACTTGGAGTGCATCACTAATGAGGACAGATCTTGAAGTAAGTCGCACACAATGAACATAATACTCACATTTGCACTCTGAAAATTAATTAACTGCTTAGAAATTAGGTTAGAATATGGTGTGTGTCAATGAAGGAATATAATTTTAATTTGTTTGTACATGTACCTTTTTTTTTAAAGATATATGTATTTATTTTTATTTATACAATTAAAAGAAATCTATTATTTTACTGTTTATATAAGTTGTTTGATTTTTTTATATATATATATATATATTATTTTTTTCTGGCCTTTGCTTTTATTTGACAGGACAGATTATTGGTGTGAAAGGGGGGAGAGAAAGGGGGAATGACATGCAGCAAAGCACCGTGGGGTGCAATCAAACCTGCACCCGCTGCAGCAAGGACACTGCCTTTACACATGGGACACCTGCTCTACCTACTGAGCTACTGGGTGTCCCAAGTCGTTTGATTTGTTGACCAAAAATGACACTGTTTATGTAAGAAAACAGTTCAATTAAATATCAATAACAACAAAAAAATGTTTAGCAGCTATCGTTTTTATCTATCCAACACTAACTTTGAGATTTAATGTGGCACATCACACTAGGGCTGCAACTAATTATCATTTTCATTACTGATTAATCTATCAATTACTTTTTGGATTTATCATTAATAAAGTAAGTATAAAATCTGTTTTTCTTTAAAAGTAAAAAACACCAATTACAAACTCTCTAGGCCTAAGGCAATGTCTTCAATACTTGTTTAAATAAGTTTTCATTTAATAAAAATATAATAAAACCTGACAATAATCAAATCACCATGATTTAACACACTAAATCAGCAAATTCTCACTTTAAAGACGAGAGAATGTTTGACATTTTTGGCTTAATAAACACAGATCATACATATAAAGAAATAAATATCTAGAAACTTAAAATAATTCTGAAATAACCACACTCAGCTGCTGATCAGCTTGTAATGCCTGATATGATAAACAGCCACTTCCTTTACCTTCCACCTGGTTGCCTTTTATCTTCTTCTTTTTCCTCCTCACGTCTCTCTCTTCATCCCTCTGCTTCCTTTTGCCTCCTGCACCCGAATCTCCACTTTCACTTCCCACCTCATAATCTTCCTCTCCTTCATCTTCATCCTCCTCCAGTGAGCTGCTCTGGGATCCATTATTTGCTCCTGTGCCAAAGTAATCGATCGCAGAGAGAGCATCTGTGGACGCTTCCCCACCGTGAGACCTGGCAACCTGTGAAATAAGACACGAGTACAGTCACTGTCGGTGTTTATTACACTCGTGTCCCATCGCTTATCCAATTAAATACAACATTAAAGCATTCAATCTCATTAAAACACCAAAACATCTCCGAAAAACAAACACCACGGCACACTTCAACTCTGGTGTAAATCGGGGTTAGCTAAATTCAATGAAACCGGGGCTCGTGCTGTTATCAGTCGCTATTTTTCGGGTTATATATCACCAGCTACACCTGTTCAGTTTACCTTAAACCGAGCAGCGTCTTGACCAAACCTCTTCAGGTCAAATTTAGCTCCAGCTCCGAGTTTCCGAAACAACTCAAAGGCGTCCATTCCTGCAGCAGCGTGGTCTGTCAGCACCCAGGCATCACTAATCAACCATCGCATCATCCACCAGCAGCTCCTCCCCTCCGCCCTGAACCCTGCTGCCC
Source organism: Cephalopholis sonnerati (assembly GCA_019142605.1). Classification (NCBI taxonomy): domain Eukaryota; kingdom Metazoa; phylum Chordata; class Actinopteri; order Perciformes; family Serranidae; genus Cephalopholis; species Cephalopholis sonnerati. Next base: position 24,246,995 of record JAGQAX010000017.1, on the reverse strand, counting down.
CCTGCTGGCTGCATAAAACAACACTGTAGCTTGTGCAGCTGCTGCAATCATTATAAATCACACACAATCAGACCACCAGCCACACAATTTAAGTGTAAATGCAACTGAAAATATTTATTATTATTACATATTCATACACGGAACAAAAAACACCACTCATTTGTATTGCATCTGAATTTTTGTTCAGTATAGGTAACACCTTCACAGCTGTTGTTTCAGAACTCATTTTCTTCAATTAAACCTGGCAGTTGTGTAAATACATATTCAGACTTAATTGTGTCTTTCACTTCATTGTCACCTTCAGTGGCTTGCACTTAGGTTCGTATTTTAAGTCACTGGTGGTGTGTAATGTTTATATGTTGGGGGATTTCCATTGCTGTGTTCACACAGACAATGTAGTGTACTTCATAATCTGAATTATGGCTGTGCAACATTATCAAAATTATGATCATATAAAGAATAGTTATATCTCATTATGGCAGATATGTGTAAATTACAACAGCAGCAAGGAAAATAAATCAAATACCATGTCCAGACAAAACTCCAATTTTTTTTTTTTTGTCTTAAATAACTTGGACAACAAAATTTTATAACACTATTTTCATCACTGAAATTATTTTGTTCTCAAAACATTATATCATGACGTCTTTGTATGTCAGATGTTGATCCATAAAAGAGTGCAAGTGCAGTTAGATTAATAAAAGGAAAATAGAAGCCACTGTGACCTTAAAAATATCTTGAAATGTACATAAGAAATAAAAAGGTGGCCTCTTTTAAGACAGTCTTGTGGTTCCTGGTGATGTCCTAAAATCTTACTATGACAAAGCTGGTTACAAAAGCTTTGCCTTCAGTCATCAGTAAGTTTGAGGCTGGATGTTTCACGGACAACCATCCAACTTGGGCGAGCTGTCCTCATGATCTCCACTAGTTTTCTGACTGAAACCCAGCGCTACAGTTGGTAATGAGAGTCCTCATTGCTCTTCACAGGTCTTTAACAAATCCTCCAAGAAAGAAACCACCACCTCCTTACCGCTCTCCTCCTCTCTCCATCCCTCCCCTTCAGCCTTCAACTCCTTCAGTCTGATCAGGGTCTGCTGCAGACCTCCGACTCTCTGCTGAGGGGTGAAACTGTCCCCCCCAGCGTCTTTCTCTCCCTCCGCCCCCTCTCCTCCTCCTTCCTCCGCTTTGAGATATTTGATCAAATGCTCTTTGATGCCCCTCCCCTCCTCCCCTGCCAGCGATGCCCCGAGAGCGGGCATGTCCTCAGACTGGCTGACGCTGAGCAGGTGTAGGAGAGCTTGTGAGAGCGTGTGTCGCAGGCTGGCGCTGTAGCGGTACTCTAAGAAGTCATTTGTGTCTTCACTGTTCTCAAGCGCTCTGGCCAGGGAACGCCACACACAGCTGAACCGCTCTGGGTCCCCGTAGCAGGCGCGGCTGGCAGGAACTGACAGGGCAGCGGCAGACTTGATCCGCACCTTGAAGTTCTTGCAGGAAGTGACAACATGGCAGAGGGAGGAGAAGGCATCAGAAGACCACGAGGCTGAGTCTGAGAGGAGGAAAGAGACAGACGTGAATGGTTAAGTTTGACATGTGAGCATCATTAAAACAAAAACTAAAATTCAGATCCATCACTGTTGGGAACATTTTACACTCTTTCAACAAACAAACCGTGTGAATGATACCTCATATCAGCCAGCTGCTTGATACACACTTGTTTCTAGTCTTTACGCAAAGCTACGCCAGCCTCTTGGCCTATTGAGGTTGTAGCTTAATTTTTAAGAAATAAATATGAGAGTGATGTTCATTTTCTTCAACTTTCAGCAAGCAAGCAAATAACAATAGTTCCCAAAAGATCTTCTATAAATCTTTTCCTTTAAATCCTGATTGAAAGAAAGGTCAGAGAGTTTGATTTAAGAAGGTGAATAAATGAACACTTACCGAGCGGCAGGGCTGGATTTCTGAAAGCATTTCCCAAGGCGTAACAGGCATTCCACCTGACCTTCATAGTGGCCTCTGACTGGACGGTTTTAACCAGAGCACGGACCGCATCTTCCAGCGGACGCTGAAACGCAGACCGGGTCAGCTGACTCTGACGCAGGAAATGAAGCAGATTTCCCAGTGCTCGCACCGCATTAGACTTCACCTGAGGGGGATAAGGCGAGGATACAAGTTCAGAGAGGTGAGAGACGATCAAAAAGAAAACTAGAAAATTCTTCACAGGGGCAGATATTAATAAGTACGTCAACAGTTTTTGAAACTCCCCAACGAAGGCCTCAGATCAGAGACAAATTGGTGCACAAGCACTGTGTGTGAACTGTACACAGACGCAAGCCGAGAGGCTCACCGATGCAACATAGATGCTCCCCAGCATGCTACATATGCGGACCTGTTGGGGACTTTGATGGCGAGCTACAGCCAATGAGAGTGCAAGGCTCAGGCTGGGGACTGAGACAAGCGGTGCGTTTGTGTTTGGATTCCTCCTGGTGAAAGATCTTACAGTGTGTGACCCCATGTTGCCTGTCAGCCGTGTACTTCTACTTCAACACTCCCAGTTACAAGACAGCAGGTTGAGTGGTGAACAGTAAAGCAATCTGACGATGCTCTCACCCTGTCTTTGTCGGCCGATGCTCGGGTGGCTGCCTGCAACATCTTGAGCAGCAGCATGTCGGATAACTCTTCCTGGAAGTCCACACCTACACTCTCCCTGAAGGAGACAAGATAAACAGATAACAAAAATAAAATCTCTAATAACAGACTATAAACTCTGATTATACTGATTTGATCCAAATTAGTTAAGTAAAAAAAGTTTTTCTTTTTCATAAAACCTCTTATCTGTCTAATATTTTGTAAGCTAAGCAATTCAGGCTTTCATTTTTCAATAGATTTCTTTTAGTGTGTGTGTTAAAGATGCATTCAGTGTGTTTTCCAAAGCATCCACTCAGCTCTTAACATCCATGTTTTCTTACATATTAACAATAAGTGTGTCTGTGAGGTTGCCCAGGGACCAGGCAGCCTTGGCACGGACATTCGGAGACCGATCTTCGAGGGCAGCGAGGATAGTGTTTGCTGTATCTGCCACGAACATAACATCCTGAACAGAGAAGAAGAGATATAACAGATGGTCGTGGGTGAGAAACATGTCGCATGGTGCTCAGTGCGCTCATAGTTGCTGGTCAGAGCTCCTACCTCTCTCAGACAGGGGAACAGTATGTAGACTCCCAAAGCCCTGACGGCTGCGGTCTTCACCAGATAGTTGTCACTGTAGGTCAGCCCCAGCAGCACGGTGATGCACATCAGCTGCATCTTATCCTGAAAAACATTACACACATCACACCTACAGCTGATGACTGTGAAGCTCGGTGTTAGCTGTGCAGAAACAAAGGGGAACTCACAGGCAGCTGTGCGAAGGCCTGAGGCAGGATGGAGGAGAGCGTGTCGCATGCACTCGTCTGCAGTGTGGGGTGTTGCTCGTTCTGCAGTGCTCCATTCAGCGGACCCCTCAAGACTTCTGACCAGAACAGCACCACCTATTTCATGGAGTGAAAACACATTAATATATCACAGTTAATTGAACCTAAAACTCTCTTATCACACAGTTGAAATATTGACATTAACCAATATTTTGGATCTCCTTCTCCTTTATTAAAGTCATGTTTTCAGAAAACAAACTAAGGAAACAAACAGCGATAGAAAATCAGAAATAGTCTTGTAACAAATTAAAACAAGTCTACCCCGATACAGTATAAAGACAGTCTGTACTTACTTGATTCATGGGGACCCTGGAGCTCTCAGGTACATTGTTCTCTGCTCTGTACTGCTGGATTATTCCTGTCCCCAACTCCTCCAGTAACTAAATAAAAGACGATGACATAGACTTCAGTGCACAGATCTCAGCCTTATGATTGTTACTTTTACAGTGTACATTTACACCATCTATGCTAGTGAAGCTAAAAAAGAAAGGGACACACAAACCACAACTTGTGTGGAATCACTTAAGCCTGACTTCTGGTTTGGCACTGGACACTTTCGGTGAGTATCACAGTAGACAGAAATGACGTATTTTCTACGAGAAAAAGCACCGCTCGACAATTTCCTTTCATGTTGAACACCTGAAGAATTTTGTTCTGTTGCTGACACCTTCGTATTTTGTTGCGCAATGTGATTGAATAGTCACGATGAGCCTCTCTGACTTCGAAGTAGAAGTTTAACACCTCTTCCTCTTCAATTAACTCACATTTGATCAAATCCCTCCATTATCAAAATGCAAAAGGACTCAACGCAGCGCAAATATACAAAACAGACAGCTGCCAGAAGGATACATAGCAGGATGGTATGATGTAACTAACCAGGTCAACTAGAGGATACCGTCTGGTTACCATTGAGACGGCTGAAGCTTTTTGAGGAAGCAAAAATTGAAAACGTGTGACTTTTTATTTTCTGTGCACCATCTCATCACAAGTGTCGAGCGCCCTACAATAAATCAGGTTTTAAAGAGTAAGAGAAACTACAAGGCGTTACCTTTGCGCCGTGGAGTTGTATGGAGGGGTCTGTCTCTCCAAGGCAGCGAGCACTCACCTGCCCAATCTCACACAGAGATACCTGGGCTAGAGAGAAGTAGCCACGCACCAGGTGGGACATGACCTGAAAGAGACAGGAAAAACATCTTCAGATTTTAGAGATATCTGTTTGGGGCTTTCTTTGTTACTCTCTGTCTCATCCATCATCTCTCACCTGTAGAGCTTCTAGTCGGACAGGGGAAGGCTCTAAAGCGGCGCCTCCTCCTGTTCCTGCTCCCTCGCTGTCTGACTGGTCCTCTCTAGGCTGAGTCACCAGCGACACACACAGCTGTAGAAGCCACGGTGGGGTGCTGTCCTCCTCCTTCGGTGTGTGAGAGACCTGGGGGGAGTGTGTGTGCAGGGAGGATTTGACTGGTGTGCGAGAGGGCGAGGGCACTCCATCTCTTTGTCTCCAGCTGAGAGCCGAGTCCTGCGGCGTGAATGAGCCAGTGCTGCTGCTGCCGCTGCCCTCCGGCTGTCGGAGGAGGAGCTGCACCTCGGGAAGAGGCGCCTGAGTCGTCACCAGAGCCCCATAAAGTGTCAGGACTGACACACGGACGTTCACATCTGTAGACAGGGAGCAGCTGTATTAACAGTGTTCTGCTCCCTTTAATTAATATGTGCAGTTATTTAAATGCACTGATGGTATACAGACCTCTGTGGCGCACGTAGGGACGCATCTGCTTCCAGAGCGAGTTGAGTAGACCAGGTCTGAGACGATGGTATGGAGCATTCGCAACCAGGAAGGCCAGACACTAAGAGAACGGAGAGGTGGAGATAAGCTGTTAGAACCAGTTAGTGCCAGATATCACTTGTACAATAAAGCTTGAACTATCACTCTTACATAACAGCTGAAAGCTTTTTAGTCTTAGACACTGGGGATGAGAACAAAGTAGCAATAACTCAAAGGAGAAAGATGTCAGAGGGTAAAGGGGTCATCAAAAAACTGTGCGTGCTCTTTTACCTTTATGACCTGTGTGAGCGTCTGAGGGGACGTCTCAGCCAGCAGAGCCAGACTGAGAGCGCGGTGCAGCTCTCTGACAGCAGTAGCCAGCGTGAAGGAGAAAGGGGTGTAAGACGTACGAGGAGACGCCGTATCTTCAGCCACAGCCAGGAACTGACGGGAGCCATCCAGCATGGCCGACAACACCTGAAGCGCACACGCACGCACCTGGACGGAGAGGAAGGAGAGGGATGCTACAGCCATACAAGTTGATGGGAGTTGTTACATGAGTGAGGATGTGTTGTACCTTTGGCGAGGGGTCCTTCAGTATAATTGTGAGAAGAGTGAGAGGTGGTGGCCCCCCAATGGGGGAGTCAGGGACGAAGGAGGACCAGTAGCCGTACAGAGTCCTCTTCTCAACACCTTTCACCACCGCTAGCAGACAGTGCAGCGCTTTCTGACGCACGCGACCTTGGTAAAGCCTGAAAGAGAAAAACACTGCTGACTGATTTCTCACCTGTTCATGAAGCATTAGGAGGAAAAATAAACATAGCCATCTAATTTCTAAACATGTAAAGAAAGCATGAAGCTAATTTTTTTCTCAAATATTTTCAAGACATCTGAGGTTTGCAGCAATAAAAAGCATCTTCAATTTTCAGTAAAAACTAAAACCAAATAAACCAAAAAAGCAGATGGTGAGATGGATAGGCACGGTACCTTAATTTGCTCTGTGCACTGCCTTCTGGGTCTGAAAACTCAGAGTCAGAGCTGGCTCTTTTCCATGAAGGGTAGAGAGACAGGCCACAGGATTTAGACAAGAACTCTCCTTCACCTCTGCCTCCCTCTCTCCCCCCTCCTTTCTGATATGCAGGCACTAGCTCTCGATCATCTTCCTCTCCATCATCCCCTCTGCTCTCCTCAGCGCTCGTCTTCTTCCCCTTTCCTCTTGATTTCCTCTTCTTATTCTGAAAAGAGACATTGAGCACTGATTGTGAAACTGTCTTAACTTAAATTTCTACCAACAAAAATGAAGACTAGGCTTACCGTTGAGGTTTTGCTTGGCGCAGCTGCATCCTTTGTTGGTTCAGGGTTTTGGTGGTTCAGCGGGTTTCGATGCAGGGAGACCCTCGTACTGAGGAAGAGGTGCTGGGTAAAGCACTGCCGGCCACTCGACACTCACACCTGGAGCTCCCTGAAACATGAGCCTCTGCAAAAAACATGTACAGACCTCCAAATTATTACAATTATATAGCTGTCATTTTGTTTGTGCTGGAAAAGAGATAACAAAAGATAAAGCAACAGATGTTCTACAATTTGGTACCTTAAGTGCAGCCAGTACAGACCCAAGCTCCTCCCCTCCACCAAATTTCCACTTCCCTCCTGAGAGACAACACTGAAGTCCCTTTAGTGCTGCCTGGATCACCTGCACAGAGGACACATGGACAGGCGAGGGTCAACTAACAAAAATGTATTTTTCCTCACTGAAATATTCTTTACAACACACCAATTATCCGCACCATGCAGTAGAAGAGCTCATCAGTGTTGGGAGGTTTGGGTGACTGCAGTGTTTTCAGGAAGACTTTGAAAAATAAATTTCTGTATTGATCATCCAAAGGCGGCTGACCAGGGATCCTGGAGAGAAACAATACAACCAACCAGAAACAAGGATTTAAACCTGCAATAACTGAACTGAAACAACAATGACATATCGCCATTATCATTTGGGTTGATATGGCAAGCTTGACTGAAGACAGTTGCTTATGATACAGAGTAACATCATTCATTTGGAGATGTGTTTCTGACCACTTAGTGAATGTCAGACCTTCTTAGTGCCACCTTTCAAACTCTTGAAGGTCCAGTGTGTAAAATTTAGGGGGATTTAGAGGCATCTAGCAGTGAGGACTGCAGATTGCAACCAGCTGAAACTTCTCACAGTTGAAATTCTTTATTCAATTTCTGCCAATATATCCCCCTAAATCCTACACACTGGACCTTTAAGAAAAACATGTCTCAAGTCAACGGCTAAAAAAATTATCCCTGGAAGCATAGCCACCTTTTAAGCCTACTGGTGAAAATCCTTAAACACCCTCTTGAAATGCTGAGTCAATACAAATTTTCCACAGGACCTGATAGTCTTATTTCACTTCTTGTAATGTGCATCAAAAGTTATTGTCACACTAATAAAACAATTATGACTAAGATTAGTTGCTTGTTTCACCTCTGCTTCACCCCAGTGTCTGGTTTCATTTTGACTTCAACTTTGGGAGTGGTGAACCCTAACTTGAAGTTTCAATACACCTCTTCAGAAACAGATCAGACACACCATGTCCATGTTTTTACATCATCTAAAAAGCAAGCAAACAGAAGCCAAAGACTGCACAATGAATAAGCATGATAAAGTACCTGAGACAGATGTTGGCCATACACCTGAGAGCAACACGGCGTAACTCCATATTTGGCTGAGATGGAGAGCTATACAGCAGAAGGACTCCATCTTCACCCAGCAAGTCGCCGAGGTGCTTTTAATGAGAACAACCTTCATGTTAAAATTTAACAGTTATAACTACAATACACTTTCACAGAGCTTGTACAAAGACCTACCTGTTGGTACTGAGGTCCATTCCCATACACTACTGTGGAGAGTGCCAGAAGGACATCTGAGTGTGTCCATGTACTGCACATTTTCAGCGCACTGGCGGTGTACTTCACCAATACATCCAATGTGTGCTCGTCCATTATTACCTTAAGAAGAGGTAAGAAGTGAAAGTGAGAAAAAAAGTGCAATACATCTCAGGTGACTGCATAACCAGTCATAGTCAGTGTATGAGTAGATGTATACAGTTAGCAGCATAAGGTCTACTGTTACTAAAGGCTGCTTGTTACCTTGAGCTGATTGAGTAGATGATGTATTAGCTGGCAGAATTTGATGACTAAATGTTCTTGACTCAGCGGCACAAGAAAGCTGACATGTTTCAGCAGAGTGCACACGTCCTGAAATGGAAATTAAGAAGCTCAGCACAACCAAGTATGTCTGTCACAGCAACAACACAATTAATCCTGAATATGACACATATTGACGCTAATGCAGAGATACAACAGAAAATTCAAACTTTTTTTTTTTTAAAGGACATTTAGGCACCAGAGCAAAATGTGTTTGCACTTTGTTTTTTGCTGGGATGTTGGTAAATTGTTGGTGGGACACTGCTGGTGCTGGATAGGTTGCTAACAAGTCACAAGGTGGCTGCTAGTTTCCACGGTGTTATGGGTAGCTGTCTCTATGTGTCAGCCCTGTGATAGTCTGGCGACCTGTCCAGGGTGTACCCCACCTCTCACCCAATGTCAGCTGGGATAGGCTCCAGCATCCTCGTGACCGCAAACAAGATAAGCGTTACGGAAAATGAATCAATGAATGAAAATATTAAAAAAAAATAAAACAGTAATATGTAGTAGTCTGCTCTCTTCTATAACTACTCTAGGAGTCCTCAAGTGTTTTCAGTTCATCACAAGAAGAAGAAGAAGAAGATATACTTTATTGATCCCTAGGGAAAATTATTGTCTGTTGTGTGTTGTCAAATACACACAGGCCCAAAATACACACACATGAACAAACAGGGCCTATACATGCATTAAATGGAGGGACATCAGAGTAAAAGGGCTGCCCAAGGACAGGCGCCCAGGCAGTTGAGGGTTCGGTGTCTTGCTCGAGGGCACCTTAGCAGTGCCAAGGACTGCTGCCCCATGAGCTCTGAGACGAGACGTTGCTTGTTTTCCTTTCATTAGTCTTTAAGCACTGAGGTGATTGTCCAAGAGGTCCCTTTTAAAAACAGAGAAAGGGGTTTCATTTTCCACCATTTGAGTGTGTGAATGAAATATATTGCCAGTATCAGGATGTTCAATACCAGGTAACTTTTCATGTCCTTTATATCAATACCACAGACAATATTCTCTCTTGTGAGAGGAGCAAGTAGTTTGATTTGAGTTGACAACCGCTCCTGCAAATCCTCCCAGAATGCTGCAGAGTACACACAGTGGAAAAACACATGAGCATTAAATCTTTAGGGGGAGGCACTATGAGGGTTGATCAGATGTTGTCTGATGGTAAGGTGTTTGGTGGCTGCTATGGTGTTTTGCATGGCTGCAAGGTGGTTGCTAGGGTGTATGACGTCGTATGGTTGCTATGGAGTACTACTTGGTTGCTAGGATGGTTTCACCTGGGAGAAAAAATGGCTTTACGTTGCCTGTATTTTTATCACACGACCTGATTTCATTAGTTTGCGTTTTCAGTTGAATAATGTCACGTTACAGTCGTCACAGTAAGAGCACAGCGAGTATGAGTTACCTCTGGTCGGATGTTGATACTGGACTCGTAGGTTTTGTTGTAGTTTTCGGACAGCAGCTGGTCAAACAGCAGGTTGAGCTCCTCTCTCAGTTGGCCTGAGTCTGCTCGCAGGGCTCGGAGCTTCGCGGCGCAGCGGGAAAACTGTTTCTCCGCGTCTCCAGCCGAGCCGAGCCGCCAGCCGTCCGTCCCGAGCGGGGTGAACGGGGCGGCCTCCGCGGACAGAGCCACTGGAGGAAAGGTAGGGACATCACTTCGGCTCACAGAAGCCGGTGCCAACCCGGTTTGAGCCGCCATCTTGTTGATCCCGGAAGTATTTCACTTACTTGTGGGTTCACGTTCCTCGTTTGAAGCTTGACGTCAAAATGTCCGGCTCATTACTGCCCCCTACAGGGCAGCGAAGAAACTACAATACTTTTAATGAAGCAATATAACTATGCAAAAATATCACTTTTTTGTTTGTTTTTCTTTATTTTTTTCATTTTACAAAAGTGTAAATATTTAAATTACGTATTAAAATGTCTATTTATTCGGTATTCTCTTATTTTTTACATTTTTTTTGTTGAATTTGTGCATTGGTATGAAGGGATACAGAGATGGCATTGTAAGCTAGCTGTGACACTGATCAATGCTGTATATCTATGAAAAAGCAATAAATAATTATTGATCCATTAATGTGTGAATAGCATTCTAATGTTGCAATTGGGCTATGTGGAGCTAGTTGCGATTATTTTTGCATCATTGTTTGGATGACATGTCTTACCAGGTACATGATTTTCACTGTGGATGTCAGGTAAATGGAGGAGGGAAAAAATACAATATTTCCTTTAAAATTTGGGCGAGAATGGCTATCTTAATATTGTAGGTTAACAACAAAGTGTCCTCTGATGGATGTTCCCAGACAGTCTCCCTCATTTCTATCTCTAATGCTGGTTAATGAAATTATTTTAGAAACTACATTTTATTTCAAAAGCCTTCTAGCAGTACCTAATATTGATTTCTGGACATGGGCAGAGACTTTAATATCACGCCTGCCTGTTCTGACAGTGCAGGTATCGCCCCTGCATCTCGAAACTGTTATTCGAGACAGTGATACTCATGTTATGGCCTGTGGGCCGAATCTGACCTGTGATGAGGTGACAGGTGGCTCACTAACAAATCCCTAATTCAGAATGAAAATATATTGTCTCACAGTTTTCTTTTTTGTACTTTGAATGTCAATAAGGGCCAGTGTGCATACTAATGACATCAAATTGAAGCTTTTTATTACAAAATCAAAGTGCAAGGGTGTCATATGTGGCAAATACTGTAATCATCTAGAGGTCGTCTCATTCTCCATTTTTCTCCCAAGTCTTTATGAAGTAGTACGGAGTATAGCATCTGGTCCAAGAGATGTAAGCGTCTAATAGTAATAATTGAGAGGTTAGCAGTGAACCAGTATTCTGTAATGGTCTTGTCACTTGCTGCCAGCAGGATCTTAAATAGATAGATATCACATGTACTTAGCTCACCAAAAATGTGTCTTAAGAGTAAGTGATAAACACTGTACTAATAGTGCAACCCAAAGTTTTTGAAATGATTGTTGTGATTTCCCTTAAGGAAATCTGAGTAGGACAACATAATTTCTCCACCGCTTGGCAAAAGATGAGTGAGGACAGTAAATGTCCCTTTTATCTGATAAATAGTATTAATGTTTATCAAGTAGCCCCGGGCCTCCTGCCTTTTCACAAAAGCAAGATGAATATCCCTGTTGTAGAGGACGTAATAAACCAGGCTGAAAGATTTTGAGTGGTTTGTAGCCTCAAGGAACAAAATGTGTCTCATACTTCACTGTATTGTTCTAAATATGAAGACATTTGATCTTAGTACATGCAAGTGTAACAAATTCAAGGCACACATCCACACAATACACATTTTGAACCAATTTACTGTGTCAAAGTTGTTTTGTGCTCAACATGTTGAAAATATCACAATACCAAACTGCACACTAAATTACATTCCAGAGATATACAGCAGTAACATTGTAAAGATTCACAACTGAAGTGGAAACAGGAATGTTCAAGCATGTACAAAACCTGAAATCTCTTGGCATGTAACTCTCTTTATTAAGTGTAAGCAACAGTCTTGGAATTTATATTCAATCTCAGTCAACACTGAAAAGTAAAGGCATTTCAACAAAAACTGTCTGTTGCTCTTTTTAATATAATGAAAAATAAGTTATTATACAACATATCCATATGAAACAATGTACAAGGTCCGTGCATCAACGCACAGCAAAAATAATATGCGGAAATTATGCATCATGGTGAGTCTGTCAGATGTGAAAATGCTGACTGAGTGCTGGAATGGAGAGTAGTTTGAAATTGGCATTTTCTACAAATGGCACATCACCAGTCCAGGCATGACTAAAGCGCCATTCAGCGATGGTTGTAGTGTTGTAGGTGGCAAACAATAACAGACTGACGCAAGCAGGACACCAGGAGGTAGGCATGTCTGCAGAAAGGTGGGAGCCAATGTACAGCATGGCACAGAAGTATTGAGGGCTGAATTAAAAGTAGTTTTGGGAGGGGTTTGGATTTCAGCCCGACTTGAACAGCAGAATGGCCACTTGGCCCAGGTAGAAGTAGATGAAATGCTTCGTCTCATGCGTCACATAGCTGCCAAAGTTCCTCCCGACTATGCAGTGCCATGTGGGGTTGTACTTCTTGTCAAACTCCTGCAGAGGAAACAATAATAGTTAGCATTATCATAGATTAAAGGCCATTCACAACATGTTTTAATAAATTGCACCAGTGGTTCCCAGCTGGTCAAGCCCCAGAGTCCAGATTGCTCCTTATTCATTAGTCCACACAGTTAAAAACATTTAGCGTCTGCATTTGGCCATGTTGCTAGTTTGCTGTGTCTGTTAAGTAGCTGTCCATTAGCCACTCACTCACTCAACAGCAGAAAGCACTTCAAATTCACTGTATTTCAAAATAAAATGGGTTTGCAAGTCACTTGCAGTCCATTCAAAATGGATCCGCGACCTGCCAGTTGGGAACCACTGAATTACACCTTGGTACAACTCATCTGATATTGATATAATGTACCTTTTTGACAAAGGCGGCGATATCCTTCTCAATGTTATACTTATCCATAGCCTGCATGGCACAGTCCACAGCATCCTGCTGCATCTCCTCAGACATGTCTGCATTCTTTATCACTGCCTTCCTCTCAGTCATTTTGGCTTTTTGTCTGCACAGGAGAAAAAAATATATTACAGGTCATTTTCCACATGTCTTATTAGTGCTGGTACAAACAGAGAGCCTTGTTGTTTCATTTCTATGTCTACAACACTGCTGCAGCCATTTACTCAGCAAAGATGGGAAATGCAAGTTAGTCATTTATTTATTTGACCCAGTAAGAATATAACTTGTGTAAAAATTAGGCTATGTGTAACATATCCATCATGAATCTTGCAGTTTATCTAGCTCTGCCAGATAGTGCAGAGGCTGTTATGGCACTCAGATTTCAGCACCGAGCATGCAGGCACAGCACAATGTCATCCTGTCAAAACAATACTCATAACTTGGATTCATTTTTATTAAAAGCCCTTTTGTCTCTTTCAATCTAAAAAGGGACCCTTACAGACTAAAGGAGCATCAGTAACTTACAAGGTAAGGTAGCCATTAACCCGCTTTTATACATCAGAAGAAATTCTCTAAGAAAAATAAAGCTTGGCAACCAGACCAGGCCTCTAATTGAGACAGGCCTTTATTTGTCAAATGTGTAGATACTACAGGCTAGAGACAGGGACTAGGCATTTAATTGGAACCAAGCTTTGAATTGAAGTTTTATGGTAAGTGACACTGACATCTATCCAAACCAAGTAAACTGAAAGGAGGCACCAGGAAGTAGGATTGCAGAGTCATCTCAGTAACTTGGAAATCTCCATCCCACTTACCTGTATGTGCACAGATAGAAGCAACCAAGTTTATAAAAGCAACTGAATACCTACTGTTGAGATTTATATACCACCAAGATCACAATATTGCAGTATTTTACTCTGAAACCATGTATCTGAATGCTATTTTCTTAATTCAATCCTTTAAAATGATGTCAATGTTCACAAATTTAGATCTTCATTGAAAAAACAAAACAATGAAAGACAAATCCAGGAAGCTCAGACTCGATGGATCAGATTAAAAAAAAAAATACATAAAAAATTCAGACAACTCAGCACTGTGTGTTGTGTATGTACACACAATGGGTCCTGGTTCACAATGAGCCATGTAAGACTGTGACTGACGCATCTCTCATTTCTACACAGCATTATAACTTTGATTTGCTGCTGCATGTGAAGCAGTATTCATCATGGACTAACTCAGACCCAGATTACGCCTATAATTTAAGTCAAGTTGTCAAACGTGTAAACTCCAATGCAGAGAGATAAGGAGGTTCATTCACACAGATTCTCATGACAAACACACCAAGAGCTTAGCATGCAGACAGCTGCAGAGGACTCTCACCTGCCCACAGTGTGCCAATTATATAAGTATTACACACAGTGATATCAGTAGCAGATATGCAGATGCCTGTGGATAACACTTACCGTGTATCGGCGCAGTAGAATAGTTAATAGTAGCACGTTACAGGACAGCTGCACAGTTTTTGGATCATTTATGCAAAGAAAGCGTGCGTCTCAGTTCCGCCCTTAACATCACAGCCGCCGTCTGATTGGCTGGGAGAAAGCCTCCACCCCGGTGACGGCGTTTTTCACTTGCGGACACTGCCTGCATCTTATTTCCACCCAGAATGCACCGTTTTCACCCGCACCCTCCCTCCCCTCAGAGGAAGTGATTGATCCGGGAGGTGATCAGGTTGATCGATGGTATCGATCTGCAGAACTTGGAGAGCTTGAAACGCTGTGTTAGAGCCACAGAGGGAGGTCAGACACTACTGAGGGTGCAGTGTGAGGAACACTGATCCTGGGTCTGACACTGAAGAGCACACCTCTGCACAATCATAATTATAAACAATTTGATGTATCTCACACTGGTGTTGGGATTGTTTTTCTTTTCAAATAATTACCTGATCCAATATGGCCAAAAACTGTTTAAGCACTTGAGACAAAGGAATAATCATCATCAAATATTGATGATGTTACAGTCCATAGTTTTAGGAAATCTTAAATCTTTATGAAATCTTGTTTAAAATCTCCATGAAATCCTGTTCTGTTTTTATGGAATCTTGTTATATCTCCCTAAAACCTTGTTATAACTTCATTAAATCTTGTTGTATCTTAATGAAATCTTGTTACATCTTTATAAAGTCTTGTTATATATCCATGACATCTTGTTATATCTTCATGGAATTTTGTTATATCGTTCATAAAATCTTGTTTTATTTCCATGAAATCTTGTTATATCTCCATAAAATTTTGTTATATCTTTATAAAATCATATTTGTGTTGAATAATATTCTAAAGACAGGACGAGTGCTGGTAATAGGACACAAATCAAGACGCTTTAAAAATACTATTCGACTGTTGGGGTTTCCTTCTGACAGGCTCTGACCTTTCTTTATGTGGGGCCAAATAAAAATTGAAGGTAATTAGCACTTTTAATGAATCTCTGGTGACAAGAAAATTTAAAAACCTTGCTCCTGCAGAGGTGAGATCCTTATTCCTGTTGAGTACAGATGACAGTAGCTGACAACCAAAGACAGAAAATTCCACAAATTCCACCTCTGCAGCAAAAGACTGCCTCAGGAGGAAAAAAAACATTCAAGTGTTACATTCCTTTGTCGCCTCTGTCTTCCCTCCTCCACTGTGCATGGTCGTCCATTATATACCGCTCTGCTTGTGTGTGCACTTCCCAGCCCTCCTCATGGTTTTGAGCCATATATGATCAACCCCAAAGAATTGGAGACTGCTTTGGATACTACAAGTTGCAGAAACACCAGTGACTATTGGATCCCCAAACAGAAGTAATCTACAGTAGGCCTTGATAATAACTATTCTAATTTTGTCCAGATCCAACATAGCTTTTTATTATGTTTACAACAAAACTGCAAGACCTGTGTAAAGAACCGCTGAGCTTCAAAGCTACACAGAGGGCGAGTAACTTTGCTGGAGCTTGCTTTGATAAAGTACAGCAACCATACCAGAACACAAAACATGTATCGGCTCAGAACTGGAAACTACAGGTCTGTCCGCATAGTTTCTGACTGCTCACCCTTTAAAGATGATTATGAAGCAGACGAGCGCTCAGAGGGTTCAGCTCAGAAGGTTTTAATTTTAAAAATGTACATAATAAGAGGCACAATATGGTGAGGTTAAATTATAGTTAGTGTACATCAATCTGATTCAAATCCAATGTTCCCAAATTCAGACGTTTGCCCAGTTTTTATACATGTAAATGCAGATTATATTAAAGTGAAATATGATGTCCCAGCTTCAGAGACCAGACATTTCCTCACAGAAATAGAGGTAGGAAGCTTGTGTCTACATGAGTTTTATATCTGGGACGATTTGGTAAAATCCCAGCTGTATGCTTATAATAAATATACAGTGATACATAGATATTATGTTGGATATTGTATTGTAACTTTTTATATCTATGGCAGATTGAGATTCTGAAAGGCAACCACAGGATCTCTCCCTACATATTTTCAACTATCAAACATTTGAGCAATGTGCACCAGGATGTTTTTTAACCACACCAGTTTGTCCACGTTCAAATTTAGTATCTCAGAGCACAGTGTTCTCGCTCTTTGCAATCCTGAAGATACTTTTCTAGCAGGTGAGTCATTTGAAAACCCCAGCGAGTTGGCTTTCTCATACACATAATGTCTGACCTGTGGTAGAAAGTTTTTATACTATATATTATGTATTGTTCAGGAATGCTTGGAGCGGGTGGATTTGCTGTGAGAATAGAATAGAGAATAGAAAGAACTTAACTTCAGAAATTCAGCTGTCCAGCAGCTAATAAAAGACAAAACACAAAGTAAAATACATTAAAATAAGTGCACAAATAGAGATTAAGTTAATTAGAATAAAACTGTTTCGCAGTCCAGCCAGTTGTGGCTAATGTGATGTGTGTAAATGTGTGTGTGTGATTCAGGAGGTGTTAATCAGTCTTATTGCCGTGGGGACGAAGGATCTCCTGTTGCTCCAGGAGGCTGTGGAGAGGGTGTCTGCTATTGTCCATTACAGCTTTCAGTTTGTTCCATGTGCCCCTCTCCACCACAGCTCTTAGTGGGTCCAGTCTCCTGCCGAGCACTGAGCCAGCTTTTTTAACCAGCTTGTCCAAACGCTTGGTGTTTTTGTCTGTCAAGCTGCTTCCCCAGCACACTGCAGCGTAGAGAAGCGCACCGGCCACCACTGTGTGATAGAACATGGTCGACGTCTCCACATGTGGAGGCACAGGAAGGTAACTCAGGGCTGGCTGACAAAGACAGAGTGAAGCAGGTGTGCTGCAGATCATGAGATGAGGTTACAGAGGAAGGTTTTCAGGGTTATGAGAGGAGGATGCAACAAAGGAGGATCTTCATGACAATTCAGTGACAATACTCAGCTATTTTCAGGTGTGTGTTCAGATTAAAAACTTTATTTTATGCCGATTTCGTTCTTGAGGGGCCACAGATTTGAGTCCTCTTCCTCCAGTTTCTTAAAATGAACCTTAAAAACCTCAAATTGAACCCACTACAATAACATGATAGCTGGAGTTAGTAGTTACTTTGCATATTCAGATTCCACATACAAAAGACACGATGAGCTTATAAAATAGGACAAATTGTTTGAGATTAAATAAGGGCCTTTTAAGAGCAGTAGCAAAGTACATCTGCTCAGCTACACTTCACTTTGTCCTGATGGGAAAGTTACAAACTAGAATGACCACCATGTGGCAGTATGCCTCTGCGAACCAGTCAAGTTGTAGTTACAGTTTGCCTTCACGTCTGTCCACACATATCTAGCTGTGACAGTAGTGCTTCAAATATGGATGTTGCTGCAAAGAAGAAACAAATTCTAAAACAAAGATGCTTCACATACATCTTCAAACCAGCAGCACAGTTCTATACAATCAGTTTCAAGGAAGACACCCAAGATTAGTGTCACCAGTTCAGTATCTGACCAAATGTCTCCTCTTCTGTTCCTGAGTTATGACACTGAATAATGGCTACAAGTGTTTGTGCACAACATTTTGTCACAGTGACACTGACCTTTGACCTTTTGGATATAAAATGCCATCATTTCATCTTGACAATTGTGTAAAATTTTGTCGTAATTAATGCATTAATTCTTGAGTTATGGCCAAAAATGTTTTAAAAGGTCACAGTGATCTTGACATTTGATTACCAAAATCAAATCAGTTCATTGTTGAGCCCAAGTGGAGGTTTGTGCCAAATTGGAAGAAACTCCCTCAGGATGTTCTTGAGTTATCCAGCTCACAAGAATGAGATAGAGGAGATCACAGTGACCTTTACCTTTGAATAACTTTTAACGTTTGTGCCAAATTTCAAGGGATTCCCTCAAGCCATGAGATATTGTGTAAACGAGAACATCACAGTGACCTTGACCTTTGAATACAAAATTTTAATCAGGTCATCGTTGAGTCCAACTAATGTTTGTGCCAAATTTTAAGGAATTCCCTTCAGCAATTTTTGAGATATTGTGCTCACGACGGACAGAGGTACAGCCTGAAACTAAAATGCCTCTGGGATTTAATATTTAAAACCTTTTCAACAATGTTTGGACTGGCTGGTTGCCTCATCTATGTCCATGGCAATATCTGAACTAACACCTCTAGATGTTAAGTAGAGCCCAAGCGGACATCATCTCTTCAGGACGCTTCACCTCCAACATATGGACACTGATCAAGGGTGATATGTCTCATTTACGATTGGAGCCACCTGGCAACAATTTTTTGACTGTAATGTAATGAAACATGTTATACTCCTTTTTCTTCTTTACTGGATTTCCTTTGTCTGGTCTGGTTTTCTCTGTTTGTTCTTGTGTTGATGGTTTTCTTCTTGTCCTTACGGTTTCTGTGTTTGTTTATTGATACTCTGTATCTTTATTAAATTGTCAATAAAAATACTTTATTGAAAAACAGCACACAAACCATCATCAGGCATCAAGTCCTCTAGAAACAATCTGTATTACGTACGACTACCCCAAACACAACTGCTTGTGTTGTGAATGCGTGCAGCCATTTTTGTGCCCACCCCTCTGTGGTATCAGACATACTGGGAAAGAAAAACACAAAGACTTAACTCATGTTACTGAACGTTTTATTAAAAGAGAATAAAGCTTTAGGATACTGGAGATTATACTTAAGAAAATCTGAAATCCTCTGCAGCAAAAGACTGACCTATGAAAAAGATACAAACCACATTATGTCACATTCCCTTGTCGCGTCCCAGTCCTCCCTCCTCCCCTCCCTCCTCCGCTGTTAATGGTCGCCCACTATTTACCACTCTCCTTAAGCGTGTGGATCCATCCTGCACCTCCCAGCCCTCCTCCTGGTTTTGAGTGGAGCTTTGCTCTTCTTTTTTTTTCTTAACAATTTTGAAAAACAAAAATCTGAAAAATAATCGCTCATCACAGTGTCGTCAGCGATTGTGTCTCTGAGGTTCCACACAAAATGGAAAAAAATTATTTGGATTATTTGAAAGCCAATTGGGTTGGATATTTCACTATTTCCAGTTTGATGGGGTTATGTGGACAGGGCCGGGGGTCAGGATCCTCTCCCGGTAAAATGCTCCCATGCTCCATATCCATGTATCCATCCTGAAGCCTAATCCTAATCCTGATCTGATCCTGAATCCTGATCCGGCTCCGGAATGGGGGGACAATGTGCCCAGTCCAAACCTTCAGAATACCAGCAGAACCAAAGAGAAGGAGGCAAGTTAGAAACACACCTTCAGAAAATACTAAAATAAAATGTCAACAAATGCATCTACCAGGGCGTTTACTTTGAGAAAATCAGGGAACACTCTCTACAATCAGTCCCAAAAAACTTAGATTTACTTTGGAGACTTAAAGACAAACAAAATAAAAAAAAACCACGAGCTTTGGGTCTCCGAATACAAG
Organism: Cephalopholis sonnerati; assembly: GCA_019142605.1. Taxonomy (NCBI): domain Eukaryota; kingdom Metazoa; phylum Chordata; class Actinopteri; order Perciformes; family Serranidae; genus Cephalopholis; species Cephalopholis sonnerati. Next base: position 24,227,085 of record JAGQAX010000017.1, on the reverse strand, counting down.
GTGGCAAACACAACTTGTAACAACTGAAAACATTCAACAACGGCACTCTATTGTCAAGTGTATGTAAAAAAAAAAACTGAACAGCCTTATAATGCAGATTTCAAAATTGACAAGGCACAGCCATCATACCATTGGTGCCATATTTGACTCCTCCTCCTGTTTATCTTAATATGAAATGTTTCCTCTGTTCCCCATCCTATCCTGTTCCTCTGAACTCTACAGAGAGACACACAAGAAGGTCAAAGGACAGCAGTATATGCTTAAAGAAGTCAAATCTTTCCAAAGGAAACAAAACATAAAGCGCACAACGAGGACAAGAAGAAGAAAAGTACAGAGAGGGGTGGGAGATGGTTAGCAGAAAACTGATGTTGATGAGATAGGGAAAAGGAAAAACGACGGGGAAAACGGGGCCGTGTACAAAAATGAGAACTAAAAAAAGAAAAGTGCAACAAAAAGTGGGGGAATAGGAAACACACAAGAAGACAGTGTAAACAGGTAACATGAGGTGATCCGTGGTGAGTATACGGGATTTGCTGAGTGACGTGAAGATGTCCTCTCCGGCTCTGCAGCACACCATTGCTCAAGTCAAGCTGGATCTAGGTGCGGGAGCGAGAGCGGGAACGGGAACGGGAACGCCGAGGAGAGTAACGTGGAGACGCTCTTCTGCGACGTGACCCACTCTTGCTTCTGCTACGGCTACGACTTCGGCTTCGACTGCGGCTACGAGAGCGAGAGCGGCCATAGCTGGGGCTGCGAGGACCGTCCACCTTCACATGGATGTAGGCTGTCTCTCCCTAAACACACACACACAATTAAGCATCCATTACCATGTGAAACGTTGCTGCATGACACTCAGGTAGACAGAGGAAGGAAATAACTGCAGTCACAATAAAAGATTGAGGAATCATATCAGAGTTTAAAACTGCATTTGTACATTTAATGTGCTCGCAGATGCTGATGTGGAAGTAGCACATGGACCAGTGCTTTGGTCCATATCCTTGATTGGCAGTGCATGCATGCAAAGATGTTCATTTAGCCACATCAAACCTCAAATTGGACATCATCTTTTAAGCCCAGTTCAAACCAGTGATTCACGACAAGGCAAAACCGTTTTAGTACGACGCAAAGAAAAGTTGCAGCACTGTGAACTGGCCGTCTGAGCTCGACTCAAGCCAGCCACGTCACCTTTTTCCACGGCCAATCGGCTGTGAAGACCGCTGGTCAAGTCAAAATGACCGCAGACGGCGTGTTCGCTTGCTGCAGCAGGTGCTCCGTCCTGACCTGGCCCTCTGTTTCTGTCCTTACGGTGTGCCAGTGTCAGATGGTGGGTCACTGCTGCCGCTCGCTGTGCTTATGTCCCCTCACACACACACAGTCTCACTGACTGATTAATCGGCTCTGTTTATTTATATTATTGTGGCGTATTGACTATGAATACAGTCCATCTGATGCTCGTCTTGTTTATGCTTTTCGCCATTTCATCACTACTGCAAATGCAGCTGTAGCCTGTATCTCACTATCACTATCCTCATTCATATTCTAAGAAGCTACAAATTATATTCAGCCACAAAATAAGCCTGAAAAGCTGGAAATCAGAACGGAAGAAGAGAGAGCTGTTACATAGAGATGATAGACCGTCTTATCTAGCTGCATTGGTGTGAACCGGCAGGTTTGTAGAACGCTGCAGAATGGCACATTGCAAGTAGCTGCAAGTTTCAACTTGTCTCATTGCGAATCTTTGGTCTGAACTGGGCTTAAGACTTCCTCTGTGGTAGCTGCTTATATATTAGGCATGTTGCAGTACACTGAAGTCACAGGTTTTGGCGTCACCGCCCCGTGTGAGTTCTGTATAGCACGAAAAATATAAAGCCAAATGCGTAAAGATTTGCTTAATTTCATTTGTTTTGACCAGAAAGTAGTGCAAGAGTTGAAGACAGATAAAATCCTCTTGCTGGGAACTGAGGTTGCATTTTGCCCACTGGCAACTTTGGTGTAAGTTGCTAGCATTTTCATTACAAAAATAAAAAGCATTTTAAACACCTCTGTATTACACTGTATGAACACTGAACAAACACATTCCCAAAAGGCAACAGGTTACAGGGGACTTAAAAACTGAAAAGCATCTCTTATGCCATGAGAGTGAAAATTAAACTGCTTGAGAGCAGCAGGAATAAGGAGTTGGGCTCAACTCTCTATCTGTTGCTGTTGACACTGACTGGGAACCTGCAGGCAGGTTTCTTTTGCCAGTGTTTAATTTGTGCTTCTCAAAGCGTGACTGACTTGCACGCCTATCGGCTTGTTGTACTAACCTCAGGAGATATTACTAACGGCATACAGATAAAGGTTTCCGGGTGGGACTTGCGCTTGTGGGCTTTTGTCCCACATCATATGCAACAATCTGCACACTGTGTATATGCACCGAACTCTGATCCTCATCTGTGATTATTCAGTATGAAAACAAAAACTGTTACAGCTCTATTATATATGAATATATATATTCTGATCATTACAGCTTATTCTTAACATGCTACCATCACTGTCATAATCACTCCATGACTTACAAGTATAGCCAGTAATATGATGCAGAGCAACATCACATAAGCATTCAGACTTTACTTACTGCCCGGTCATTTTCACCTTCACTGCTGCCTTCTTCATCTGAGAAACATTTAAATTCCAAAATGCAGTCCCACAGCCGTTTCTTACCAAGTTATGCTGAGGCTGTAACCCTTTACGTACCTCATGAGAGCGAAACTTGGTGTTATTCAACTGACGGACAGCGTAGGTCATGTCTTCTTTGCGTACAAACTCCACCACTCCGGTGCCATCACGGTACACATCTGCGTAACATACATCACCTGCCTCTCGCATGTGATCCTTCAGGTCCTGCCAGCTTCCACTGGAAGGAAGACCTGACAGGAAAAGGTGGTTTAAGACTCAGATACACATCTTAGGTTAAGAGATAAGCACAACCTGCAGAGGGAGGAGCACATCACCCACCTGACACAAGCACTCTGTACTCTGAGCGACGGGAGGGGGGACCATGTCTCCCCCTCTGAGGCCCCATTGGTCCCCCACCACCACCACCACCACCACCTCCCCGTCCACTTCTGGGAAACTCAACACGCAGGCGGTAGCCATCGTAGTCGTAACCATCACGCCCGCTGACAGCATCCTCAGAATCTCTGAAATCATCACATTTTTAAATCAGCCAAATGAACACACACAGCGTAACTAGTTAAGGACCTCAGACATCAGTTACGCCAACTGGTTTATTTTGGCCACAACATGTTGTCATACAACTACTGGCCTCTACCTATGAAACCTGGGAGAAAAATGCATCTTGTTGAATTAGTGTACATCCTGACGACGGAAATCTGGGGTGGGAGACACCAAGTTTTTGCGCTACTAAGTTGAAAAAACATGAATCGGGACTCTAATCAAAAGCACAGCAGCATTAATTATGTAGGTTTAGCTGTACGTAAAAAAGAAGGGGAGCTGCTGGATGCAGAAAAGTGTGCAAATGTTGAGCATATAAATTTTGCTTCCTGCAGTCAGAGACTCTGTTCCTTCCATTTGGCGAGTCTTTTTCCACAGTTTTAATGTGTATTCACGGATTTATCCATTAAACTATTAGGTGATATAATGTCATACTTCTTTTTTAAAGGATGCCGCAATGAAAGAGTGTTTTAGTGTGTTTTGTAAGACTATTCTACTTGGGCTCTTTGTTGAACTAAGAAATGTGTGATTAATTAGTTGTTTTAGTAGTCTTTGTGGGAGGAAAGAGCTTAGTGTCATTCATCATTGATTTTATTGCGATTCATTATTTTCACTGTTGATTAATTTGTTAACTACTGCCTCAATTGACTGATTTCCTTTTGAATTATTTCTGTTATTTTTCTATAAATCATCAGATAATAACATCATTTTCCTATAGCCGACGGTACTATAATGTCTCTGTGCATCTTGTTTTGTCCAACAGTCCAAAACACATAATATATTTAATTAGTTATAATGGCTAAGAAGAAAAAGCAGCAAATGTTCACATTGGAGAAGCAGGAATCAGAGAATACTGAAAACTGACTTAAATAATTAATCAATTCATTTTTATGTCGATCAACTAATCAATAAATGCAGTTCTAAATGTTAAGCCTTCATCCTGTGGTTTTATGAACAAACTGGTTTGCCAGGTTGCAGGTAGCACAGCATGTGTTTGTTAAGAACAGGTTTAGGAGCTACCAACCCAACTTAATCTCACATTATGGTTTATTAGACACTCCCTAGTGCCTAGATAAAACTAACTACAGTCTACAACAGCTCTCGAGGGCAGCCTAAATATTAGAAACACCTCTCAGTATAATGCAACACTATTCAATAGCACCACAAACTACTTCCTGAAAAATGAAATTACCACTCTAAGATCAAATTAGATAGTGGGTTTATTGCAATATTGCAATTCACTTATTTGCAGCAGTACAAGGACAGAAACAATACAGATAAATAGGCTATAGATGGTAACAGAGATAAACAATAAGAGAGATATATAAACTAAGAATAGAATCAAAATAGAAAGAGCATTTGGAGACAAATGACGTGGTAAAGTGACAGTAAGTGGTGGTGTTGAAGTGACGGTGGTGTAATTAATAGCAGCGAATTGAGATAGTACAGTATAATATGGTACATTATTATATAGTAAAGGTTCTGAGACACAGTTTCAGGTAAAGTATGGTGATGTAGACTTGTAAAACATTTCCAACCCTATTTCCAAAACAGTTGGGACGATGTATAAACCGTAAATAGAATGCAATGATTTGCAGATCTTTCTTTACCTTAACTCAGTTGAATTGAAGACAAGATATTTAATGTTCAAACTGATGAACTTTTTGCTATTTCTAAATATACATGTTCTGATTTGATGCCTGCAACATGCTCGAAAAGAGATGGAACAGGGGTAACAAATTGTGGTGAAAAATTATAGTATCATGACTGGGTTTGAGAGAGGCATCCTCGAAAGGCTCACTTGTTCACAAGCAAAGGTGATCACAAGGACAAAAAACTGTGTGGGCAAACTGTTGCTTAAAAACAATGTTTCTCAATGCACAATTGCAAGGCATGTAAGGATTTCATCAACAATTCATAGTATCAAAAGATTCAGACAATCCAGAGAAATCTCCGCATTAAAGGGCAAGGCTGAAAACCAACACTGAATGCCCGTGACCTTTGACCCGCCAGGCAGTGCTGCATTAAAAACCAACATAACAGCGTAAAGGACATTAGTGCATGGTCTTGGGAACACTTTGGAAAACCACTGTCACTCAACACAGTTCTTGCTGGATCTACAAAAGCAAGTTAAGTCTCTACAATGCAAAGTGAGAGCCACATATCAACAACAGCCAGACACAGCGCCGACTTCTCTGGGCCCGAGCTCATCTGAGATGGACTCACACAAAGTGGAAAAGTGCGCAGTAGTCTGACAAGGCCACATTTCAAATTGTTTTGGAAACCAATGGACGTTGTGTCTTCATGGCTAAGAGGAAAAGCACCATCCACATTGTTACCAGCTCAAAGTTCAAAGCTAACTTCTGTGATGGTATGAGAGAGGGCCAGTGGCATCAAGGGCAACTTGCTCATCTGTGAGGGCACCATTAATGCTGAAAGGCACATACAGGATTTGGAGCAACATATGCTGCTATCCAAACGTCTTTATCAGATGTCCCTACTTAATTCAACTTGACAATACCAAGAATCATTCTGCACATGTTACAACAGCATGGCTTCATGGTAAAACAGTGTCGGTACTAGACCTGTCTTCTACTGAAAATGTGTGGCACATTATGAAGCATCAATTACAACAACTGAGACCCAAGACTGTTGAGCAGTTTAAATCGTATATCAAGCAAGAATAGGAAATAAACTTTACTGTACAACCCCTCAAATATTAGTGTGCTCAGTTCCCAGACACTTACAAAATGTTGTTAAAAGGAAGTGTGATGCAACACAGTGGTAAACACGCCTCTGTCCCCAACTTCCTTGTTACGTATTGCAGGCAACAAATTCAGAATGAGTGTATATTTACAAAAACAATCCCAGTTCATCAGTTTGAACATTAATTATCTTGCCTTTCGACTGTATTCAAATAGGTATAGGTCAAAAGATTTTGTGTGTGCCTATTAGTGTGATGAGTGTTAAACAGCTACATCTTTTGGAAACAGGTGTGGGTGTATGCTAATACAAGTTAACGTCAGCGTTGAGACACGACAGGACACTGCAGCTCACCTCGGGTCGTCGAACTGCACGAAGGCAAATGGTGGCCCTCCTCTTCGGTTTTTCAGATCAATATCACGAATGGGTCCATATTTGTAAAACAGGTCTTCAACGTCCTGTGAGCGGATGTCCGGAGGGAGATTCCCCACGTAAATCCGACAGTCGTTACTCCCTGCTGGTCCTCGAACTACACCTCCGCCTGACATGTTAGCATAAGCAAGCTAACAATAACAGTTAGCTACGGAAGTTAGCAAGCGGGCTAAACACGTTTCCTCCGACCAAAAAAGCGACAGAGTGACGCTTAGGTAGTTCACGGAATTTAAGATACTGTCGGAGATTTTTTCGTTAATTATTTCGCTTACTTTACAGCTGAAATCCCTCAGGTTGGTATCGAAACAGTCGAGCTAAAAGTTGTGAGCTGCAGCTCCGTACAACTACCGCGTTCTTCTTCGGTGGTGCGACAGGTCGCTTTTAAAGGTGCGCGCAGCGCCACCTGCTGCACTGAGTGTGAATAACATCCCACAGCATGAGTGTATGTTGAGCTGAAAGTTAATTTAGTCTTGGAAACAAGTTTACAAAACAGTCTCACCTCAAGGTCCATTCAAGAGCTGTTGTGGAGCTGCCTGTCATAACAAATAATATGCAATCCGTACAAAAATGTTAGCTTCTTCATTGCAAAACAACTGCGCAAACACCATCTGCTGAGGGACTGTTTGTTACTTATGAGAGGAGAGGTGGTGGTGCAAAAAGGGGGAGGCATGTCAAATCATTTTACAGCACTGGAGAGGGACTTGTGTTTTTTATTTTGGCTCAGGCACACAAACTTAAATGGTTGTATTTTGTATACATTTTATCACAGATCTCTAGAGAAAACGTGGGTCAATTTAGAAGGCATGTTTTCTTAGAAAATCACCAAAATTGCACAATTTATCGTTCCTCAGAAACAGTAAAAACAGAAATAATCATCTGATTTCTATAATGTAAACTATAATGCCGCCCTGATGCGTGTTCGATTAATTTAAAAGCGAGCTATCCTTCTGGTAACAGCTTTCACTTCCGTAAACTTAGCAGGACGCCGGGAGTTGTAGTCCTTAATTGTAGTCGTGGTTCATGTCTGCGACCCTGTGGTGAATCAGGTGTATTGCAGCCTAATACACTAGATTTGACAAGTGTAGCTGGAGTGTTCGTCTTGAAATTAAAAGTATAATACTCTGTATAGCTTAAGTACGGAAGCGTATTGCTGCCACATCAGGAAAAAAATAATGGATCAGTATTACGTTACAACATGAAAAGTTTATCAGTTCAACATGAAAAGTTTCACGTTATAATGTGAAACTTTTCATGTTTTTACAATATGAAATAAAAAAAAAATGTTAATGTTAACTGTTAATGTTTTTTTCCTACCAGGTCCATCATCATCCCACACTGAAGCTGACTCATCTTCAGCTCCTGAGGTTGGCTCCAGTGTTACATTTGGTAAGTTACATGTTTGCTGCCAAATTATGGATGTCTTTCTTTGAAAATTAAATTGTTACTAAAGCTGTTCAAACTGATTTTGCTCCTCAGATCCAGTTGTAACTATGGCCCATCATGTTGATAGAGGTAAAAACTAAATGCATAAGGTTTATATTTGCATACAATATCTGGTTTTGTGTATCTTTAACTGCCTATGTATGGCAAAGTAGGGGCCCCAAAACTTATCCTGCTTAGGGCCCCCAGATGTCCAGGGCCGGCCCTGCCTTGAGCTCGTTTGTTTGCGTCTTCTACCTTTTTTTTTCTCCCCTTCTTCTCCGCTCCTGGGGAATATGGCCACTTTGACATCTTTGGAGACGGTACTCCACATGCTCCGTTCAGTGAACAGCACCTGGCCCCTGGTCCGTGGGGTCCACGCCCTGCAACAGGTCACGTTATGTATGTGACTCAATAGTCATCGCTGCCAGTTTTTTGGATCAAACAAACATGAAGATCCTCACATGCCGCCTTTGAAAAACTAGGCTGCAGTTCATTGTAAATAACGGGGTTGCCAGGTCTGCGCAGAGGTGTGACAGTCAGTCAATTCAGTTTATGGTGCAGCCATCTGGGGGCCCCCTCGTGGCCGCGGGGCCCTAAGCACCTGCTTAATTTGCTTATAGGGAGGGCCAGGCTCTGGGCATAGGACCCCAAAACCTCCTGTTTAATACATATTTGTATACCCTCACAATGCTGAACCAAAACCTACGCCCTTGTTTACTGGTCTCGTGTTGAAACAAATGCATCCTGAAGATGGCAACATAGTCAGTGTTTTAGTTTGACTAGCAAGACAAACAATTCAAAAACCACTGAGTCCCAAACTGATGAAGACAGTGAGATGCAACGCTGTGAAAAGATTTATTAGGTGGATCTTGTGTTTATGTTGTTTTTAGTGCTTGCTAGACTTTATATAAATCAGGTTATTCTTATCTTCTTACCAAGCAAAGCGCAAAAACATGAGTTAAAATTTAAGTCTTTATTTGTTAATAACTTAAAATAGAAAGCGGAATTCAAATATAAAACTTGTTCACATTTACAACAATTCAAGCTTTCCAGTATACAGTGTCACACCTCCACGGCAGCTGTTCATTAAAATCTTACATAAACACAATCCCTTGCATCAAACAATAAAAATCATACATGACTGTAATTCCACACCCCAATGCTGCAAATGAGTCTCTCTTCATGCATACCTTTTGGCCTAAATGTCAAGGCCACTGATAAAACCATTTGTTCATGGTTTTTTTTTTTTTGTTTCTCAGTCCTTCTTGGCTTGCTTCTCTCTGCGTCGCTGTCTGGCCTCAGACACTATTTTGAGCAGTGACAGCAGAATGGGCACACACATGGGCAGGAAGAGTGGTATGTAGATAGCAAACTTCTGGTCATCAGGAAAGTAGAGGAGATGGAGGAGTGACGGGTCAAAGAACGCCCTCTCTGATGCCAAGATGGCCTCTTTGCTGTACTGCAGAGCAAAGCCGAGGTTCCCGGCCTCCAGCTCAGCCACAGCCAGCTGCAGAGACGTGACAGGCGCTGGACACCTGAGGGGCAGCAACGACAATCACAGGTTGGATACAGCCGATGAAATTATGCAATCTTTTAAAAACAAAAAAATGATTGACGGCAAATTCAGAGGTCTGAACCAGGCTGGTCAAATACTGTTTTAGTGATCAGATGTTCCAGAACAGAGCCCTACATGGCCAGATATGTACAGCCACACTTGATTTTTAAATGTTAAGTCTTTGTTTGTTTGTTGGTTTGTTTATTTCGTAATGTTTAATTACAGTATTTCCAGAAAAACACAGCTATATTTGTTGTGCCAGTAAACCTACTGAAAATAGAATAAAATAAATGGAGATTTAAATGGTAAATAGCTGCAAACCCACACCTTAAAACAACCCCAGACTGAAAGTGCAGTCACACTCATATATGCTCACAAAAACATTCAAACCTACTGATTGATGCAGCTGCGTCTTACCTGTTCAGCAATGTTGTCGTTGATAACAATGTTTCCTATCTGGTCCAGCAGCTGTGCCAGTGAGGTGATGGTGGTGGTTGCTGTTGCAACATTCTCTACGCTCCGACTCCACATGAGACGGTCCAGCTCCCAATCAGCTAGTCCTGCACTGCCACACGGCGCCACCATGAAGCCAGGGGGAGGAGTTGACGACTGCACTCCCAGCAACAGTCTGACGGGAAATGGTGTAGGAAAGTTATCTTTTGTCTACAGGGAAATAAATATCTGTCATACTGGAGGCGTTCGCTTACCGAAGCTGTGCGAGGAAGACTCCCATGACTTTGGCCATGTTGATGCTGATGTCAACAGGGAAACACAGCCTCTGGTCCATAGAAACCATTAACATTATACACCTATAAAGACATGGATATTCACTTATAATCAGCTATAACCATTCATAGTATTTAGACTACTGTTACCCAGCGTTGCCCTTAGATTATCTTACCATAATTCCACCCCAACGTGGGGAGTGAAACGCATTAGAAGGCACTTCCTGTCTCTTGTGGTCATGAATGTAAAGGGGTGAATGGTGGGCATCCGGGACGTACAGAAGGAAATTCAACACCGGGTTGGAAGATGCAGCATTTGAGCCTCAAAAGCAAATGCAAAAAAATATAAATAAACCAGAACAAACTCCATCAAATTTGTGAAAAACCTTCAATGTGTGTGTGTTTTTTTTTTACCCAGTCTGGCCTCCACAGGGTTGATGACATGTGCCAGGCTGTCGGAGTTGAGTATGTAGGCACTGCGGCTGCTGTCAAAGCGTGGGTTGACACCCAGCATGGCAAAGTACAGGGTCTGTGAGGAGAACATGTTTATTAACATATAGTAGCTGAGCATCTTGTCCTCGCACACATTCACTCACTTGCACACACAGTACCTGAGAGTCAATGCTAAAGTTGGCCACAGGAGCCAGTTTTGTAAGCAAAGGTTGGATGTAGGTCTGCATGGCACCCTCTATGTCCCAGTATAGCCGGTGTGACTTTGGGTCTGGGTTCAGCAGACTGAATGTTATCTCGTAACCTAAAGAGACGATAAGAATAAGCAGAGTGTTCACATAGTTGAAGTATATACTGACTGGAACAGAGGCTAGGTCCACTTTATGGCTGTGCTGAAACAAACCTGGGCTGGATTTAAAGGCCCTCATGCTGTCAGCGATGCTCTCTTTGTTGCCAGGGCTGAGACGGACTCTGTCGCTGAGGGCTGCGGTGATGTCGGTGTGGCTGAAAGACATCACCTGCAGCACCTGCTTGATCCGAGGCTCCAGGTGAGCCAGCAGTTGATCTAGTGTCTTGCCCACTCTCATCTGAGCACCAACACGCAGCAGGGCTGTCCGTCGCTGACCAATATACACATCCACATCCTGAAAGGAATGAAGATACAGGTCAGTATTGGGTACTGTATTATCTTCTGCTTATCCAACTGTGTTTAGACAGTTCGTAGTTCAACTCTAAGCAGTAATGGCAGTATATATACTTGACTGATTATATCTTTTCAGTAGATTCGCTGCTTGAAAAACTAAAGACATAAAGAATAAGAAAGGGTTATCAGTAGCCAAACATCACTCTTCAAAACTAAGTCTAGAAAAAGAAAATCCAGAAACTGATAGTTTTAACCTCTGGCAGAAGTGAGGATGACTCTGGGATCACATACACAACCAAAGAGCCACACGGACTCTCACTGAGCGTGTGCAGAGAAAGATCTGCCTCTGAAGAAGAAGAATGAGAGAAAAAGAGATACTACTGCCTGTATTCTTACACTGAAATAGCAAAATATGAGCCTCTGAAGAGCTGAAAGCTGGATTTAACAAGCACACAACACTAACCTGCAGCAGTGGGCTGGTTCAGCGCGTCCTCCTCCATGATCGTGGCTGTGCGGTACCTGGTCTCATACCTGTACCTCAAAGTTGTGTCCTCTGGAAACACGAGAATTTGAGACAAGAATTACCCTGCAGCCTTCATATTTTGTTACCAGCAGATCATAGACAGCGTTCATAAATAAATCACCATCTACTGCGTGTTCCTCATCCTGTGTCTGTGTCAGCGGGACCTTCTTCTGCTGCTCTGGCGTCACCGTTCCACGTGCAAACACAACCTCCACATCAGCACTCAACTGTAGCTAAAAAATTAAATAAACAAAGAGAGGGACATTTTTTATAAAGTTACACTTGTGTATTACACCTGGAGGATAAAATGGATCACAAGATGGAGGATGTGTAATAAATAGCAAGAAGCATGAACACACCTGCAGATCTGCCAACTCATTTATCTGACTGACAGGCAACCAGGCGCGGTATGTTTCAGTTGTTCGCCACCACAGAGGGACTCCTACGATGATGACCACTGCTGCTATGGACAGAGCAGCAAGCTGGCCACGTCTACGCTCTGAGAGACAAACAGTGAGTCAGATTAGCCTCAGGGCATTACATATACATACTGTGTATATACTAGGAGTGGAGGAAAAATCGATACAGCATAGTATTCTGACATTTTGTGTGGCAATAGTTTATCATTACATGGGTGCAAAGTATCAGTTTTTATTATGTGAATCAACAGATATTGCAAATACAAATTAAACTTTTGGTAGCCTACTAGAATAATGAAATCAATTGCTTTTTCAGTCCATTAGATACATGTTGCTGCAATAAAAATGATTACACACGTGTACACACACATACAGTGGCATGCAAAAGTTTGGGCACCCCTGGTCAACATTTCATTTATTGTGAGTAGTTAAGTAAGTAGCAGATGAACTGATCTCCAAAAGGCATGGAATTAAAGATGACACATGTTTTTCAACATTTAAAGCAAGATCAGTGTGTTCTTTTTGTTTTGTACAATTTTAGAGTAAAAAGAGGAAAGAAGCACCATCCAAAAGTTTGGGCACCCCCAAGACATTTGAGCTCAGACGAATTCTACCACTGTCTCAGACCACACTAAGCTTGTTAGGGCTCTGGCTTGTTCACAATCATCATTCGAAAAGGCCAAGTGATGCAAATTTCAAAGCTTTATAATTACTCTGACTCCTGAAACCTTGTCCTGTAAATCAGCAGCCATGGGCTCATCTTAACAGCTGCCTAGCACTCTGAAAACTAAAATAACTGATGCCAACAAAGCAGGAGAAGGCTATAAGAAGATAGTAAAGTGTTTTTCAGGTAGCTGTTTCCCCTTTTTGTAATGTAATTAAGAAATGGCAGTTAACAGGAAATGTGGAGGTCAAGTTAAGGTCTGGAAGACAAAGAAAACTTTCAAAGAGAGCTGCTACAGAGGATTGCAACAAAGGCAAATCAAAACTCCCGTCTGACTGCAAAAGACCTGCAGGAAGATTTAGCAGACTCTGGAGTGGCTGGTGCACTGTTCTTCTGTGCAGTGACACCTGAAATTTGCTGTGTCCTCACCGCCAGAGATTTTGCCATGGCATTTAGACTGTGGTTGCTGTCCCTGTATTATCTCTGGTTGTGTTAGTCCATATAATTTTGCAGATCAATGCACAGGGCTGTTTTATGGCAATAATGGATATTATATGTGTTTTACATCGTTGTGACGATTGGATTAACCAAAGACAGGAATTTCTGACTCGTGTTCTACACATTAACAGTCTGACAACCTAGCTGACAGACTGAAGCTGAAGTTGAGCTGAGTTTCCAGAGGAGATCCTGTATCATGACATACAGTATATATACTTTTATTGCACATTACGTGTAATTACACACACTGTGGCAGAGGGTTTAACCATTGGTTAAAGTATGTTTACATACATCTGTTTATTCCATAACGAATTGAGCTAGATGCTATGTGACAAACCTACTCAGGACTTTGTCAAAGTATTACAGTGCAAAGATGCACAGTCTTGCAGAGGCAACATCAATTGGTCAACATACAGGAAATTGCAGCAAGAGTATAGTTTAGTTTTAAAGCTATAAAAATACAATACATGGAAAATATGGCGTTTTAGTCTGTCTGGGGAATTTAGGAACTGTAATGTTTCCGCTAACTATGAAATAAAACAAAAATACTGAACACTAAAGACACAAGACAGCAAAAGACAGTGAACGCTTGGGGTGAGCATCATTGCTGCAACTGCTGGTGCGGCTAGGCTAGCTAGCTGCTAGCATCAGAGGGTGTTGGGGAAACAGTTTCGTGCTCGGGTCGCTACGACCGTTGTACGTGTTAAATATGCTCCAACAAACTGATGTTAACGTGTGTTATCTGGTGTAAACGCTGCCTCTTTCTGTGGGTAGGAAATAATTCATAAAGAACCCAGTTACGATGACTCTACTCACCCACTTCCGTGGTAGCCATTTCTGTCAATGAACTGAACGGGGTGCGTTTGTTGTCGGGACACACGCAGTCAAACGTCACATGACCGCCATTGAAAAGAAAGCGGGCGGTGGGTTTGGCGACGAAAACAACAATAACTCGGGATTCAGATACATAGCTACTATTTCATTATATTAAACCAAATATCGTAATATACAACTCTCTGTCTCTCCTCCCTGACACGGAGAAGGCGAGAAGACAGTACGTTGGTTTGAGACGCTGTGAGCGACAGTCACCGTCGGGCCACGCCGTGAAAATATCAAACGCACAAACACAATGTGAGAAGTTGGCAACCAGCGCCCTCATGTGGTGGTTTAAATGTTGGCCGACAGATTTACAATATATATTGTAGATATTGTAGATAGATATTTTCAATTAACTAAAAAGCACAGATTAACACTTAGATTTGTCTATAAATACAATGTAACCAGAGATGTAGAAACCTTGTGTCACCTTACTTTAAATGTTTATTGCTAAGTGTTCAGACTTCATACAGTTTCAGGCTTTCTAATGATGCACTATACTGTGCAGGGGTTTCATCATTTTGTCCACTTTGTATGCACATGTGAAGCAGCAAAATTAGTGGAAGCACTTTACAAGACAATGCAATCCAGCCCAACAACAGCAAAAACTACTGACATGTTTCACAAAGGTGGTATTTATTACAGTTTATTATTAGTGTATGTAAATGTAAAAATCCATAAATCACTGTAAGAGACTGACAGATAAACAATTCAAAATATAGGCTTGTTTTATTTCTGCTCACTCTCATTGATGCAAACAAAAGTTGGCGACATCAAATAAGAATTTAATCCTTTTTTGATTTATTAAACTTTAATTATCCAGAGAGATTTTACGCAAAGCAAGACACTCTGTGCACTGATGATAGCAGGTTCACACAACACCCAGGAGCTGCCCAGTATAACCACAGTGTGTTCTGTTGACACTGAGCAGCTTTACTGGAGCAGCGGGGAGTTAAGGGGATTGCTCAAAGGCATCTCAGCGGTGGTACTGCTGTTTTTACTTTGCCCATCCAAATTTATTAAGCTGATCTCAGGGCCCTGCTGGTGACTTTGTGGTCTGACCTTCAAGCCACTAATGAAAGATTTAGCTGTCTTGTGTTAGTGTTGCTGAATGTTCCTTTGTAGGTTGAAGAAATTATCCTGCTTATTAAACTAAATAAACCATTTAAAAACTTTATTATTTTATTTTTAGTATTATTTTTATTGTTTATGTTTTTATTATTTTATTCTTAATTATTTTATTATTTAAAAACTTGGGTCAGCTGGAAAATGCATTGCAACAAAGGGGAAAACATGAGTGGTTTTCTGAGCTCATAAAAGCTGACTTTTTAGAGATACATGCTTCTCACAGGATGTCGTCATGACCTTATAGAACAGCAAAAAGATGCATTTCTATCAATTAAACTACCCAACAGCATTTAAAGGGTTTAAAAATAGCACAACGCTAAACTGCTACAGGTAAAATGCAACATACACACTATTAAACCGGTCATATTGATCCGACACCTTCTTAAACATCAAATTCAAGGACATTTCAAGGACTTTCCAGCCCAAGTCCCTCTAGTTTAGGGACCTAACATGGCATAGTTTGATAAGTGGTTCAAGATTAATTACTGTTGTAACACTTATAATTTTTATAATAAGAAGCAGTGGGCTTGGAAGAAGCTCACAGACAGCAATTAAAAAGAGAGAGGGGCTTGAATGTGTCAACATCTCTAAATTCTGCTAATTTCTAATTTCTGTTCCTGCACAAAATATATAAATTCAAGCACATTCAATGACTCATGTCTATTTGTCATTTATTAAAAAGCTTTCAATTCCCTGCTCTTTTCCTTCCTCAAGTACACCATGTTTCACCAGTTTTGGTGGTCCTGTGTGTAGGATTAAGAGGCACGTACTGACAGAAACTGTAAATAATATTCAAAACTATGTTTTAATTTTTTTATTATCACCTGGAGCTTAAAATCAGTGTTTTCATCACCTTAGAACGAGCTGTTTGATATATACATACAGAATCTTCTCTATGGATGCATAAAGAGACCAAGTCCTGTCCCATGGAGTCTGTCATGTTGTTTCTACAGTAGCCCAGAAAGGACAAACCAAAAAGTGGCTCTAGATGGGGGCTATTTGTGTTTCACACTGGCCACTGTAGTTCTACATGCTTAATACATGGGAGTTTTAATGCTGCAACCTCACCACTAGGTGCCACTAAATCCTACACACTGCATCTTTAAGGACCCGAGGGAACCCTGAATATTTTTACTAAAGCAAAGCATCTCAATACTTCTTCCAACACTGTTTTTCACTAACTGGAAGTAAAGTGGCTGGATGAACACAACATGGGGACCCTCTTCCCCCAGGTCCCTCAGGTCAGCAGACATGGGGCTCCTGGCTGTCCCACGCTCTCGGGTGATTGAGCCTTTGCTGTGTCTGCCCCCAAACTGTGGAACAGCATCCCCTTCCCAATCAGATCTGCCCCCTCCCTTGACTCCTTTAAGTCCAGGCTCAAAACTTACATTTATTCAATAGCATTTGAGCCCCCTGATGTGGCTTTCCCTGTGTGTTTTGTCTCTAAATGTGAGCTGTGTAGGTGACTGTTATGTTGCCTCTCGTGTGTTTTTAGATCTCGGCTTGCTAAACTATGTAATGTGATAAAAGAGAAATACTGCATGACTGTTCAAGTGTCAGGAGAATAAAACAGCATCTTAATATAAATGACTGGGACAGGCATATTAAGACTATCAGCAATAATGTCACACACAGAAAGTTCTTCTAGTTTTTAATGTTTTAGTTTATTTTTCTCCACTATTTGACACACCGAGTGCTTCAAGAACAATATTGACATCACAAACATCACAGTATTCCAGCACAGCAGTGACTGTTTCCCCCGCTGCTAACCCCACGTATTGGTCCACATTATGTCAATAGAAACCATCTCCTGTTATCGTGGGGCGCGCTGGGAGAATCAGGAAGGGGGAATGACACACAAGCATCACATAATATCGACACCTTCACACAACTCAATACATTAATTACTGTATGTAATTTAAAGATAATGTTATACTGAGAATAGACACACAAGATGTTTCTCTGATTAGTGGTGATTAGAAGCGTGTGAACAGAAAGGTTAGGATGGTCTGTTAGGGTGAATCCTGGTGTGTACTGGTTTCTTACAGAGTGTCTACCGACCTCTGCTGGTGCTACGGCTTTCTGAGAGTACAACAAGCCCTCCGCACTTTTGGACAGTCGCTCAAGACATCAACTCAATCTGAAAAGTCAACGTTGTCACACTGCTTGTCACTTAACGGATGTACTGATGCAGCTAATAATCGGTTGGTCCCACTTGTCAGGAAGGATGTTAGTACAACGCTTTAAGGATGAGCCTACACTGCGTTCTGACAGAAGCGAAACACTGACACACACACCTCCCTGCTTGGGAGTGGCTTAAGATTTATCATGTGGGGGAGACAGGAGGCGTGAATTGAACACTGACTGATTATCTTGATCTATGGTTAAAATTCTGCAGCCTCGGACTTCCTGTCTCTGACATTCCACTTCAGTCATCAATTGTCTAAAAGCAGTTTTGATTTGTTTGGTTAAATAGAAAAATAAAACAAGCCTGTTCCCTGTAGTATGGTAATTTCACATTATGTTTTTAAATACATATATCTAATCATGTAATTTCAATAACTGAATAACTCTAAAGTACAGTAGACAGCGCAGGCCTGTGATTGATGGAAGAGTGAGGGGGAATAGCAGAGCAGATATAAGACTATAACTAGGCCACAGCTCAGTGTGGTACATGTTTAGTAGGCGTGGTTGGCCACGTAGAGGGATTTTCCTGCAGCGGCACCGCCTCCACTGGACTCGTACTTGCCGAGGGCAGCCAGACCGTTTGCCTGAAAAAGAGACAAAAAATTTAACTATACTGAACCAAGGAGCTTTGTTTTATTTTACTCTGTCTGGTGTCTGTTTACAGTTTTGTCTGACCTCAGCACGTTTGATGAACTCCTCAGTGGCAGCCTTCTCATTGCTCAGCTCTCCTCTCCATGCGTTCAGGGCAGAGGCCTGCAGGGCGCGACCGTAGGAGAAGGTCAGGGCCCAGGGCTTGGCGAGCGGGCAGTTGTTAATGGCGTTAAGGTTAATGCTGGCCTCTTCTTCGGACTGGCCACCTGACAAGAATGTCACTCCTGAGAAAAAACAGACACAAGCAAAGACACATTATTTATCTTTTTAAAACTGATTTTATACAACATGTAAGCAAAGTAAGCTAAGTCCTGAATGTCCTTAAATCCTAGAACCACCCCTGCCTTCACCTGACCTGTGCAGGGCTGCTGCGACTGTTTTTTCCTCTTGGCAAAAATGAGTTGGGACAAATATCGAAAGGTTGAACTGGGCCAACTGCTCGCAGCTTTTAAGGTGAAACATTTACTTGTAATGTTCCTCAATGCATGAGTTGACGATGTGAATCCATCAACACATCTTAAATGTCACCGTGACAACTTTGACCATCACTTTAGCTTTTATACAACATACTCTTTTAGAAATGAGTGGATCTTCAAGCGTTTAAAAAATTATATATACATTTTGACCACATTATGTCAACAGCATTTATTCTAATCCTCACTAGGAGAAAAAGAAAGCGTCATGGAGCATCGTTCCTGTGGGCTACAGCAACACTAAACCCCTGAGCTTGCCTTGAGACTCTCACTGCAGCCTGTTTTATTGTGTTCCGAAAATGTCGGCGTGCAACCTCGTTCTATGGACGATACACAAGGTGCAGATTTCCATTTATGTCACCAGTGATAAGGAAATACAGTGAATGCTGGACGGAGCAGTGAGTGACAACAACCCCGCCCACCTTTAAGGGTACTGTTTGCGGTAGAAACACTACACAGACCTAGGGTCTAGGTATGGATCTGTGTCTGACCTGTGACGGCAGGAGGCACGGTGCGGCGCAGGGCAGTGACAGTAGCCATGGCGATTTCCTCGCTGCTGTACTTGTGGGGGCAGGAGTGTCCAGCTGTGACCATGTTGGGTTTCAGCAGTGTCCCTTCCAGGTACACGTGGTGGTCTGACAGAGCCTTGTACACTGCAGCCAGGACCTAACAGCACAGACAGAGACGTGTGTTAAGGACTGTGAGAGCACTGTGGCTAACATGTAGTTAAATATGAATATATAATATATATGTCATCAGGAAGTTACCTTCTCAGAGACGTACTGGCAGCGCTTGAGGTCATGGTCTCCATCAGGAAGAATCTCAGGCTCCACAATAGGAACAATGCCATTCTAGGAGATATTACAAAGTAAAAGTTTAAAGGCAAACTCTCATACTCTTCCAGATTCTTCCCTAAATCACAAATCAGTGCTGATGTTTTCCAAATCGACTTTGAACTCCAAATCTGGGATTGAGAATAACATCTTAAACCAAAGTATTTAACATCCTGACACCAACCTGCTGGCAGATGCTGGCATATCGGGCCAGAACATTAGCATTCTCAAAGATGGCCAGTTCAGACGGCGTGGTGTCGCTGATCTTCAGCACGCAGCGCCACTTGGCGAAGTCTGCACCGTCCTTCTTGTACTGCGCGCAGCGCTCAGACAGCCCGTCAAGACCTACACTCCAACACATACACAGGACCATCCATCACAAACACAACAGGGGGGGTTGTAATGTTCGTGATGCTTTGAGAGTGTTTGTTTTAATGTCTCGTACCCTGAGTGGTGGTCTCTCCATTTGTTCCAGCGAGGGGCACAACACCTTTGTCCACCTGTAGAAAGGGAAGCAGACATTCTTGATTTTCTGTATCATGTAGAATACTGGATACAAAATCCTGCTGAATTTCGCTCTCTCAACTAAACACAACTTTCCTGAGCGTACGTCCTGAGTGCTCTTTCACCCAGTTTTCCCTCTAAACCCGATCTGCTGTTTTGGGTGGGTGTCTGTGTGTGTGTGTCTAAACAAGCTGACAACAACTCTGTGTTTTCATACACAGTGTAGAAGCCTCTCTAGTTTTACCAGCCAAACAAATGATAGCTGTGCTTCTGCCTGCTGACCTGAAATACTTGGCTGTAATATAATATCAACACAGAGGCTGTGGGGACATTCGGAGGCAAAGCAAAGAGCCACCAAATAAGGCAGAGTTTCCAGGACTCAAGAGTAAGGAGATTGAAATGAAGCCCACTATTTCCCGACAAAATGACATCTACTCCGTAGGTTTAAATATCACCTCAGCTGCTGCCAACAACACTGAGCACGGCGTACCTTGATTCCAACAACAATGCCGCGGTCTTTGATGAGCTTGGCGAAGGAAGTGCCATCGTCTGTGTTCTGGTAGAGGGTTTCGTGGAAGAAGATGACCCCTCCGATACAGCTGTCGATGCGCTGGTCGGCTGTGAAGAGCAGCTGGCGGTAGCGACGCCTGTTCTCCTCTGTGTTCTCAACCCCGATGGGGTTCAAACGTTTCGCCATACTACCTGTAGATAACACACACACACAGATATTCAGGCATGACTTAAATTAAGACAGACTTGGGCCCAATCCCTTCTCTTATTTTTACCCCTACCCCTTGTTTTTGAGTGACCCTTTGCCCTTTGGAAGAGTGTTAGAAGGTGAAGTGGTTGAAATCTTCCCCTGTGGAGTGGGACCCTGATTTGTCATCAGTATCGTCACATACATTGATGGTGTTTATGTACACAAATGCAACTATGGCAATAATGGTATTATCACAATGACATTTGCCATTTATCTGACGGAGTTAGCAAAGCATGGACACTAGCAATTCGTTTTACAACTTTGCACGTTTTATGCTATCAATCGATCAAACAAGTCATCAAAAAAAACAAAAAAAACAACCAACACTGCTTCACTCACAGTACTCTGTAGGCTAACGTTAGTAACCTGTGCTCCTACCCTGCCAGTTAGAACAAGTCCACCAGAGCATATCTTTGCATATTTACACGCTGTAGTGCCATTTTTGGGGTAATTCAATCTTTTTTTAACACATATTTTTCTAAATACATGCAAGAAAGTCAGTTCATGCTCACAACATGATGACGCTTATTCCAACGTAGGAAGTGCTGTGAATATCCGCAGTCTGGATAATGTTTTTGTTTTGTGCGCTTTTTACTGGATTTCTACAAACCCATTAGTGCAAGGAAACAGCGCCCTGGGGTACGATGAATGCATGATATGTTAGTGTAACTCCCCCCGTTTTATATGCAAAAAGAATTATTGCTCCTTGGTGTCATCTTTGACTCCCAACTATCTTTCGATGCTCAGGTAACCAAGGTTGTACAATCCTGCTTTGCTCAGTTGAGACAACTGTCAAGAATTCAATCGTTCCTCTCTCCCGCACTATTTGAAACAGTCATCCATGCCTTCATCACATCCAGAATTGACTACTGTAATGCACTTTACTCCGGTATTAGTAAGCGAAACATTCAAAGACTTCAGCAAATGCAAAACACCGCCGCCAGGCTTCTAACTCATTCCAGGAGAAGTGACCACATCACGCCCGTGCTAGCTGCCCTTCACTGGCTACCCGTGAGTTTTAGAATTGATTTTAAGATTTTATTGCTAGTTTTTAAAGCCTTGAATGGCCAGGCTCCTGTCTACATACAAGAAATGTTAACCCCTTATGAGCCTAATCGCAGCCTGAGATCCTCTGACAGGACCCTTCTGATGGTTCCTAAGTCCCGTTTGGTCACCAGAGGTGACCGAGCCTTTGCTGTTCGGGCCCCCAAGCTCTGGAACTCCCTGCCAGAGGGTCTTAGGCAGGTAAACTCTGTATCTTCTTTTAAATCTCTTCTTAAAACTCACTTTTACCGTATGGCCTTTTCTTAACTGCTGGTGACTATTTTTTACAATTTTACTGTGTTTTTAAGGATCTTACTGTAATTAATCTTAATCTTAAGGATTGTTATCTTATTTGTTTTTACTGTAAAGCACTTTGTAACTGTGTGTTTTGAAAGGTGCTATATAAATAAAGTTATTATTATTATTATTATCTTATTTGGTTGCAATTCTACTGGCATTTAAAAGTGGATATGCAAATGTGATCGCGGGTGCTGCGGTCGGTCTTAAAGAGCTACGTAGCAGTAATGACGAACACAGCAACTTCACTGGTAGACTAGGGCTGCATAATTAATAATAATATTATCAATATGCCCCAGCCTGCAAATCATATTTCAAACATAGGGTAACACGCTTGTTTGTTACAGACCCCAAAAGAAATCACGTCGCCATCATTTTTATATCTTTTTCAGTAAAAATTAAATGGAGAAATGACCGTTTCCATTAAAATACTGCCACAAAGTCTGTATAGCTGTCCATATTTTGCATATTGTGCAGCCCTATGCTGGACTCAAGTTAAATTTTGGGTGTCATATGCCATCAAAGGGGGGAACATATCATGGAAATATGTCAAAATGTGGAGCTGTCATGCACAAATCAGAGTTAGCTAGTTAGCTACTGAGACATGACCATACTACTAGTGTTTTTTGTCGTGCTTGTTACAAAGAAAAGAACCGTCCATTGAAAAAAGGATTACGATTATTAGGGTTAGGGCCAGGTAGTCCTAACAGAGGGTTGAGGGCTAAGAGGCTAGAAAAAGGGGTGTATTGTATTTGAGCCTTAATGAATGGAGGAAAAAAAGTATTGGGGATTTCTAGCATGTAGAACTTGACAGGAAAGATATGAGTGATGTGACATTTTTGCAGCCACACACAGACGTGCGTACCGGTGGATTCATCAGCTGCGAGGATGCCTTTTCCTGGAGCTACTATCCTCAGAGCGATGTCCTGCAGCTCCTTCTTCTGCTCAGCAGTCAGTGCGGGATACTGGTGAGTCATGGTGGCTGAAAGAGAGAGAAAGCCATTAAGAGGTCACATTGTTTCACGGTGTGTTGATCTGGACGGCTGCCCAGCACTGGCCTCTTTCATGTGTCCCTCTATTGTCTACAACATGGCTACCTCGCTGCACCACTAAGCTCCTCTCAGTGAGGGTAGGAGGATGGGCGAAACTGACAAAATTCCTACAAGATGGCACCTCAAGTCACACAATCCATGGAGCCAGCGTGTGTGTGAGATGTGATAAAACCAGTGACTGTGAGCAGAGGATGCTTCCTGCCTCCTTAGAGAAAATAAGAGCCAAAAATAAATAGACAGAATCTGGGGATGAACAGGACTGTGTTAAAAAAAAAATTCTCTTTGATACGTTGCCTGGCCATATTGGTGGCAGCAGCAGCAGCGCTGTCACGATGTGTGAACACGCACGCACACGCTTCAAACCAGATTATATTGTCCCCTATTCCCTTCATCACTCTGCCGTAAATAAGCAGTTACATAACCCCTCCCCTCCCCACCCCACTGGAAGCACAGAAGACAGAGAGGGAGCGATTATGTAACGCAGCTCCTATATATTTTGCTGCCAGTCCCCATTATAGCCGCAGGACTGGATGCAACACGGCTCGTTTCACTCTCCTCAGCAACACACAGCCCCTCCTGTTGTCCCCCTAATGTCATTATATCTCTCTTTGTGCACTGCACGTATAAATGCATTTTATTTCTTCACCTTTGTCTTCAAACTTCCTGCTGTGATCACTGAGGCTTGCGACGGGACACATACAAGATGAGCAGGCATGGGATTTGTAAATTCCAGTTTTCACTCATCACTTAAACGCATCACTCCCACTAATGCAGGCTGCACCAGGGAACATGCTGTGACTTTCCTCTCTGGACAACTGCTCCGGTTGCCAAGCCACGCCCAGCAAATGACGTCACACGTTATAGCTTTGTTCAGCATCACAAGTACACCAGTATGGGCCATGATATTGGATCAGCTATAGATTAATCTGTCTGATGGGTTGAAGCTACTGATTCAGTAACAAATATCTGAGGATAATAATATTTTGTCACCACAGACAGAGAAATCTTAGTGTGAGGACGCTAGATTCTACAATTTAAAGCACATCAACTGGATCATGTAACGCAAAAAATATACTTATAGGAGTGTTAGCGAAGCTCAACATAAACTGACCACCGGATTCCCAACTGAGGCCGGTTTGCTGTGGTAGGACACTGCCTGACATTCCCTGTATCCCTTGTGCTAATCCTCAGCTTAACGCTATGAGATAACAACCTTCAGAGAGCACACACACACAGGCCTCTCAAAGAAAACAGTGTGCAGATACCACAACACAAAAGTCAAGCACGGCTCACTGCTGATAGTTAAATTCTACACTCAGGTGAAATTAAAGAGGCCAGGCCGGCAGGGGACAAAGTGTCCTCCGAGGGGAACACTTTGACCAAAAGAGAACAACGTTCATGCAGACCTCTCCAGTGAATAAGAGAGGATATTTACACTTGATAAAGGCCAAGCCAAGGGCAAAGGCATGAAGTGCGGGGCTTCAGTATGTTTATGTTTGCACAGCCCTGCTCCACTGTTAGCCAGACAAAACTCATGCTCAGCAAATACCTGCTATCTTTTGTGAAGCACCTGCGTGTCTCAACAATACATTTTCACTAGTGCAGCGTCTGGTTGGGTTTCTGCTGAGGAAACATTGCAAAATACTTTAAAAAAGGCGATGTGAAATCTATTCTATGTAACTCTCTGTCAAACACAAAGCAAAATAAATATGTGAGCTTATACAAAACTTTCAATAAACAAAAACGTTCTTTTCAATAGGAAATACGAAGCTGAACAATGCAATGATGCCTGGAAATGTTTTCGGTCACACATCTTTTATACTGGCTGAAGGCTTAAAAAGAGGACCTTGAAGGACAATGCCCTGCTGTCAACATGGGCCCTGCCTCTGATATATGATCAGCCTGGAGCAGGTTTGTTAGAAAAACACAGACACTGTGGAAAATATAAATAGTTAGGCACCTTTCTATCTCTGAACACACAAATCAATGCGATGGATAAATATCCAATAAGTGATGTCAGAGCCGTTATGAACCAAAAATATTTCAGCTATTTAAAAACTGTGAATGTTAGGCTCGTTGTCAGTCTCACTTCTCAGGATCAAAGACCAGTTTATTTCTTGACAACACGAAGCTCCAGTGTGTCACACACACTCGATAATCCTCACCTGCTGCAGGTGTGACAAACTAAAATAAGGGCATCCTGAATTATATAAAACATTAATCACATGAAGAGTGAAGATCTTTATCCTTTAATGAAACTGGTGATGTTTCTTGAATGTGTGATTGACTGATTGAATTATTAATTATCCTGCACTACACTTCATTTCCTCAAGTGGTCTAAACAGAAAAGCTTCATTGCCTCATTGAAACCAAACTAACAAACTAGTTTGTAGCATTTTAAATCCTGCATGCCCTAAAAATTTGGCTATCCTTCATCACTATTAGTCACCCCAAGCTGGTGATGGCTTTAAAAGGCCTGGTGGGAATGTTGCACAATGTAACTGACTGGTCAATGCTGTCTGGTTACAAAATGGAGGAACATTAACTGTAAAGAAATATTGATTTAATGACAAAATCTATCACCAGATGCACTGCTGCATGAGTGATGATGATGATGACTTTAGTTGTAAGTCACTGGCTGTGTGTCACAGTGTTTTACAGCGGACCCGATCCCATCTCCCCTGAAGTAAACAACGCCTCCACTAATGTCAGAAGACATTACATTTTGATGGAGTATAATTTTAGGCGTATTAAGCTTCAGGGGAAACCAAGTAGTGGTGCTACAGCACACAGCAGAGGCTGCACATTTGGTCTGATGAGTGAGGTGACTGTTTCAGCGATAGACTGTATATAAAGAGGGACAACATGTCTCCACTTTCTTCCACTGTACAAAAATGAAGCCAAAATATCCTGGATATGACATATTGTGCTGGTAACATCATTTGGAGCCAGGTCTGTGCAAAGGTGACTGGAGAATGGAGCTGAGCTATCGAGGTCCTGATTCAATCACGAGTCAATGGTAGCTGTCTGATCTTCAGATTTGGCCTCATTCACTAACATGGAGGGGCAGGCTTCATGACCTGTACTGCAGCCAGCCACCAGGGGTGATCGAGATGTTTTGGCTTCAATTTTGGTAAGCTGTCATGCTGCCCATCTTTATATACAGTCTACTGCTGTGTCTCAATTCGAGTACTTCAGTTAGTACACTTCCACGTGGCACACTGTGTACTCTATGTTCTTGCTTGTGTAGTGTGTTAATTTAATCAGGTTCTTCTTTTAAATGGCAAACTGCAACCAGATTGAGCATAACTGCCAACAGTTGACTGCGACTGTCGCCCACCGAAGTATCTGCCAACTTGTTTGCTTGTTCACCAGAGCTACAGCAATGGCTGCAGCTTCCTAGGCCGCCATTTTCACAAGTTAGGTCGTCCCTCCCCTTCTGCTATGTAGACAAGATGGCCACCACTGAGGGTGAGTAATGTCCAGTGTTCCACACTAGACCTTTTGACCATTATGCGTACACCATCTGAGTACATGTCGTGCACTGCATTTTGCCATATTTGTCCGTGTGAACGCATAGCAAATGTAAATACAGAAAAATATGAATTGAGACACACCGTCTAGCTTAAAGCTAAGCTACTGCATTGATAACGACCAGTCATTAGCCTTTGCTAACGTATTAGGCTAATGTGATCTATGATACAAGTCCTAAAACTTTTAAACGATTTTTGTTGGCCCATTAATATCTTATGATAACAGGAAGGAATTCATCTTTTTGTTTGATCAAGGGCACTTCAGCAGCACAAACACTGAAACGCTTGTTTTAAGAATCATCTTCCTTATCAGCAAAAATGGACCCTGCTGCAAGATGTCACTCTGACATGATTTGAAGCAGCAACCTTCTGATGCCATTCATCATGCACTATCACTGGCGACAAGGTTTATCTTCCAGACAGTGCTGTACAGGGTGCATCATCAGTTGTCTTCTGATGAAGGACATCAGTGCAGATTTGACAACTACAGTCACTTCACCATGACAGGCAGTAAAGTTTTAGAGAGGGCACAAAAAATATGCATTTTGGAATAATGTTTCATTCAAATTAGGTAGTATTAGGATGAAATTTGAAAACTGTGTAAGAGATGATATGGAGAACAACTAAATATTAAACTGACAGCTTAATATTTAGTTGTCTCTCCATCGTGTCCCTCTGTGATTTCCAGTCCAGCCTGTTGCACAGTGGTCGGTCTCCACACCATTTCTGCACTGCGACATCAAGATCCAACAGCCAACTCCCTACTGTGACGTAACTAACTAACTACTCAAAAGTGTGACCACTGCTAAATGTTAAAATCCACCATGAATAAACATCAGTCAAATGCAGTGCACAGCAATCATACTGCAAACCAGACTTACACACATTAATTAAAAGGAAAAAACTGCAGAAAAATTCACATTTTTCATTCAACATGGTTATACAACTATTTAATTCAGGTTTAATTAGAACCCATTTTCAAGTCAGTCATCACATATCTGGTGCTTCCATCTACTTTAGGCTTTCACCTTAGAAAGGACAGGCTGATTAGATCACGCCACAACAGTCTGATGCTGCATAGGCTCACTTACCATCCCATGGTACAGTTAGAAACCACAAACACATAAACATGAAACTCAATCCAGAATCTACATCTATAGCAATCATGCAGCAACAGGTCTTTTTCTGAAGCATCGCTGCAAGCATTTTACTACTTTATTTTTTAAGCTTGCAAACTATATTGCGAAGTAAGGCTGTGGGCAGGGACTGGCACCTCTAACACTTACTGATAGTTAATATTTAATGATAAGTGCCAGAGCGAGGAGAGGATGGAAAAGAAAATAGGACATATTTTGTGCTGCTAGGTGTTGTTGCCTCAGCTGTATCATTATCACTATCTGGAGGTTATACCCACCTTGTTTTTTTTTTCCTCTACATTGCAAGCTGCGTGAGCTTTAAGCGGATGAAATGCCTCCTGCAGGGGCAGCACTACTCAAAAGTAAAAAGCC
Source organism: Cephalopholis sonnerati (assembly GCA_019142605.1). Taxonomy (NCBI): domain Eukaryota; kingdom Metazoa; phylum Chordata; class Actinopteri; order Perciformes; family Serranidae; genus Cephalopholis; species Cephalopholis sonnerati. The sequence continues at coordinate 24,198,986 of JAGQAX010000017.1, read as the reverse complement.
TGCTTGGACTGCTGAATTTTGTTACCAGACGGGCTGGTGATAGCCTTGGCACTGACGGACGCTCCTGTGCTTGGGCTGTTTGTATCCACAGGCCTTGATCCAGCAGAGCTAGCAGGAGCACTGTTTCCCATGCAGCTCTCTGACACAACAGCCTATGGCGGACGTCAAGGCTGCGTGCATTGCTGGTTCAGAGAGAGGGTGACACTGGTGAAAATGGGCAAATTACACTGGGTGACACTGCCCTCTTACACACAGGTGAACTCAACTCGTTTTTTTTTTTGCGTTGGCATTGCAGATAGAGACAGATGATTAAGGTTAAAAGAATTATTGAGTAAAAATACATGATTACAGTACAATCTGTTGATGTAAAACTAGTAAAAAATCACATTCAGCTGAATCATAATATCTGTTAATATGTCCCCTGTGTTCTAGTGTTATGCTTATGAGATTTACATCCAGCCTAATTGTACAAATAGCGTACAATTATGAGTGAACCTTATGAGTATTTCTATTCTCTAGAGCTGAAACAATTAGTCGGTTCATCGAAATGTAGATGTAGAAAATTAATGACCAGTTGTTATTTAAGCCATTTTAAACAAAAAAGGGGCCAAATTAAGTGTTTACAGTAAATAATAGTAATAAACATATGAGAAAATAGTGGCATATGTCCCTCATATTATGTCAAAGCCCAAGTCCACATCTTAAAATGGTTTGTTTAGTCTGATTAACACAAAATATATTCAGTTTACAATGAGACACAGCCCATATTTGACATTTACTGAATGAAAATATGTTATGTTCCAGTTTTATGCTTATAAGATGAGGTCTCATTGCACTAGTGCACTGAAATATGATGTTTTTTTGACATTAGACATTTGGTATTGTACAGTATTATAGTATAGTAACGTTATACTCCTGCCCAGCCCGCCCCGCCTCCCATCACATCAGGGATGGTCTACGTGCTCAGGGACAGATACACACTCACAGGCAGTGTCAGTGCTTCCACAATGATTCATCACCTCCATTTACACTCATTAAACCTATAAAATAACAGGGTGTGCTGATTTAAACAGAGAGCAGACGCAGCAGGCTCGTCTCTGTGCACTTTCATCCTTGAAGGTCATTTTTGCGCACTTCCTGTTGCGTATTTCCACAGTGGGCTCAAATATGCAACTTTAAATGAAAAAAAAAATGAAAAGAAAAGGAACTTTAATGTGTTTTTGTCGAAGGAGACGACGACAGAGGAGCAACAAGTACAAACGGTTACCGTTAATTCACGGCGAACTAGCTAGGAGGAAAAGTTAGCTTTAGGTTGTAGAGCAGCATCACCTCAACATCATCGTCAATATTATCATATTTTTATAATCAATAACACGTGAAGAGAGTATAAAGGTGTCGTGCTGATAAAGTCAGAGTTAATTCTTACCTGCCGATGGGTGTCTGGGCAAAGAGAGAGCAGGTGTGCAAGGTGCGGAGGATGCGGAGCGGTCTCCTGTTTCACTGCTGCAGCGCAACGTGACCCTTTACAAAACCCTCGAGCCGGGGGCGGAGCCTTCCTCCGCGCATGCGCAAGGCAGCATCACAGCTCAGTGAGGTTGCAGCATGATTCTGCATCTTTGTAGCACGGGAACATAGCATCGTGTTTGATGGAGGGCCTGCATGTTTTCTGAGGTTGTTGCAGGGAAGTAGTATGTCTAATGAACAGTCAAACATTAAGACACATGTTTTGTTAAATAGCGTCAACATAAAGGAAAACAACTGTAGTAATAATTGGTTTAAACGTGATGCACTGCCCTGCAACTTGTAGCTGCAAAACTATTGGAAAAGTCACTTTGAGAACATTATTTAGAAATTAGTCTGGACTTACTATAACAAATGTTAAGTCAACATTAAAGTCAGTGAAGTGTATTATAAAGTTAGAAACTAAATCAATCCAACAAATCACTTTCTTTTTTTTTTTAAATATAGAAATAATCTGTTTGAATCCTGTGTGTTGTGATGGCACAGAAACAACTATACACTTATTTTATCACTGCATTTATGCATAATTCCTCCTGATTGATGTTGAACCTGTTTTTGAAATGTTAAGATTATTTTACAGAAAACATTATTTTTTTATGATGGAGAAAAATGATCTGGATAGAGGTTATGTCTTTATTTTGAATTTTCTCATTTTATATGGCAAGTTTTTCATCCATAAACAAATGGTCCAATATTCACTACTTCAAGCATGAACTTCAACTGTACTTTGAAACACTAAGAATACCAACAAATCAGAAAGCGATCTGGACTATGGTCATTAACAAGGCCTTAAAAGCCTTGAAGTATATATGTATCCCTGGGCAGCACGGTGGTGTGGTGGTTAGCACCGTTGCATCACAGCAAGAGGGTTCCTGGTGCTGTTAAACAAGCCATCATATTTTATACGCTGATTCTTAATATTTATGTGTAAACTAAAGCTGTCAAATAAATGTAGTGGAGTAAAACGTACAATACTTCCTTCTGAAATGTAGTTAAGCAGTATCAGCAGTCTGTACAAATGTCATCTGTTAACCAAACATAAGCATGCAATGTTTCCGCAGAAACAATGTGGGGTGACTGATAGGGAAAAATGAAGCAATGTCTCTCTTTCTTTAAGCTATCTCACACAGACAAAACATCCAAATCAGCCGGTCACTGTACAGGAAGAGTTTAATATTCCATCTGTGCTACATGGTAATTACAAAAATACATTGTAACAGAACATATAACATCAAATAGCATCCAAAATAGTCATATAAACTTTATAAATAGGAATTTATAAATAAGCATTTTCAGTGACAAAAAAAGCAAGCTCAGGATCACACGTGTGTGAGGCATTCTGGGTACACATCAGGGCGTATTTTACAAAATCATAATATAATCCGATGGTCAGGTAAGTGCATGAAGGTGTGATTACTGGCTAGGGTTACGGCAGCCTTGGTCAATAGAAAAAGCCCTGTATCTATCAAAATGTTAACTGGAGGTAAACAATGCTGCTGTTCATTCAACCCTTACAGTCCCAGCTCAGATCTGTACAGCTGGGCGCCATCTTAGAGTCAAAATCAAGGCTGACCTGGGAAAACCAGCGAGTGCTCCCCTGAGTCGCAGGTTGGAAATGATTCAAACTAAAGCAGACGTCGAAGGCGTGTGCGTCTTTGTCGGTTGTTGTGATGACTTTGAGTAGAACAGGAGGAGAGACGTTTCTGCTTCTACAGAATTTAGGCAGTAAAGGTTTGGTCAGGGAAAGGTTGAATCGCAGCGTTAACAAAGGTACAGAAAACGTTTCATAGTAAAGATCACAGCATAGTCACTCAGAAAAATGAGGCAAGGAGTTTCTTTCATACACGTCTGCCAACACAAGATGCAAGATGAAAATAAAGACAGATGTGCAGAAACACACTCATTTTGTTCGAGGGGTTTTGGATACTTTTCTACATATCTACATAAAAAAAAAAACATGTGCATGACTTTTCCATGAGGGGTGAATGTGATAGCAAAGTATTGACAGGGCAGCCATGACCAGTCACTTGTAAACTAGAAATAGATGGACAATAGTGCAATCTTTCTTGCACAACTGTTGAGCAAATACAATAGGCTTGAAAAGGTGCTCGTTGGAGAAAGGCAAACAAGTAAAATAAAAGCAAAAAATTGTGTTCGGTACATCACAAAAACCCCAACGTAAAATTTATGTTCTCAAATGTGACTCAAACGAATAATTTCTTTCTAAACTATAGGTCAAACTTAATTAGAATTAGCTACTGGCTCTTACTAAATAAGACGTTTTACAAGGCGCACCACACCTGTGTGTAAGGGTGAATAAGTGTGCAGAGATACATACATGTAGGCCTTTACTTTTAGTGTGTTAGCAACCGCACTGTAAACTCAAAGTCTGTCACACAAACACCTCTCTGCGTGGGCCTTTTCCCTGAGCAGGCTGCAGTGGGAGTAGTGGGCCGGGGAGTGGTGCAGCTGTGTTGGTTTGCGTGCTGGCGTCCAGCTGTATGTCCGGCGTGGCGGGAGGGCTGAGGAAGGAGTCGTAGTCGAAGCCTTTGAGAGGCTGCAGAGACAAAGTGAGGCCTCGTCGAGCTTTGGCAGCTCGGTCTGGTCTCTCTCTCAGCTCCAGAATCACCTGGGCGAGTGACGAGAAAATAATACTGAATATTTTTCCACCAATCTGACTCACGTTTGAAAACTGGCTACATCCAGATGTTAACTAATTACCTCCACAGGCTGGCGCTGCAGCAGGGCGAGGTCAAAGGTTGTTCCACGGAAGAAGGTTTGGCGTTTGAAGCGATCAAGGGTCCTCAGGCGGCGGCAGGGAGTCTTGCACAAAAGCTGGAGAAATGTGTGAAGGTCATGCTACTACATCAAACTAGCCCAACTTAGCAGTTATTTAAACAATTCTGAAGTGTAGATTTTAATGCTTTGCAGCAATATGATCACATTTTGTGTAATTACCTCTGTCATTAGCAAGGCCAGCGGGGAGCTGAGGCTGAGAGGCATTTCATAGGGAAAACTCCTCACTTTCCTCAGCATGCTGCAGTGGTCTTGTTCTGGAGGCATGGGGAACTGAGGGGAGTTTGAGGTGCATGAAGAGAAATAAATCAAGGTGTTTCATTCAAATTTAAAAGGACAGATTTGAGACTTTTACATGGCAAAACATAACGTTACTAATCACAAGATTTGGGAACACTTTGAACCCTTTACATCACTGAATGTAAAAATACCTCCTAAAGAAGGCACCTCCTTCTTTTACAGCATGCACGTCACTGAATGAATGACTATGAGTAATATCTTCTCATCATGCAGGACATGCCGAGCCTACCGGCAACAAGCTCTCACCTTCCCAGTAACCAATGAGAAAAGCAGAATTCCCAGCGACCACCAATCAGCTGCATGGTTGTAGGGTCCGCCACTCAGCACCTCTGGGGCTGCAGAGCAGACAGAGCATGCTCACAGCACAGGATGTACTGTATCTTTGTACAGTAATGTATTCACTTCATAGAATAACAGATTAAAACAATGCACACTATGTGAGTCTGTTATTATGTCTCATCACTGCTCTGGAGATATACATATTAAAAGATGTGGTGGAATATTTCTCACCCATATATTGGATGGTTCCACAGATGGTAAAAGCTCGGCCTCCTCTCTCCAGGCGACGGGACAAACCAAAGTCAGCTAAGCGGAGGTGTCCTAGAACAGACCATTTTCTCTACATCATTACACGCACGTGACATGGGACTCTTCTTACTGATGCAGCTACAACTTACATATTCCCATCATAATCTGATCTCATTAGTGAATGTAATTGGATGCGAAGGCTGTTCCCTCTCAGTGCTAACAGATGTTTGCATTAATGTGTATTGACTGACAGCTGTGCAGATTCAGGATGATCTCTGGAAGGTTCCTCTGCACACCAGAGCTATGCTGCTCTCTGCTGGCTTCTACTCACCATTGTCCGTCAACAGGATGTTCTCCATCTACAATAAACAGAGCCAAAAAGACTGAATTAAACACCCATCTATATTCACCAATGTACTAAACTAGATATTTTGAGATAAATAATCTTGTAGCCGTTTTTTTCCTGAACCTTAGATTTTTTTAAATTTATTTTTATTGCATTTTTAACATGAAAATCATTAACAAAATAAAACAACAATCCAAAACAAAAACAAACAGGCGGGAAGTTTAGCGAATATTGACATTAATACAGGAGGGCCAGCTATTCAGTCACAGTGGTGAGCCAATCATTAGTGCAACATGTCAGTTAGAAGTGTCCTACACCACATCAACAGTGCCTTTACATGATCAAATTCTTCCCTCCTGACATATATCTGCTGAAACTGTCCCATTCTTCTTTAACCATATTATTTTTCAAATTTAATCTTCCCAGCATCTTCTCACACGCAGTAGTTTCCATCATTTGACCTATCCACATAGTCACTGTCGGAGTTTGAGTCTCCTTCCAACACCTTAGAATCATCCCAGCACCGGTTATACGCTAGTTTTCAATATTCCAAATACAAATTTATTTAAATTTGGCACTACACTTCTGTCAACAAGGAGACATAGTCTTGGTGAATTTGGCAGTCCACATTCTAACCATTTACCAATACAATCCAGAACGTTCCTCCACAGGGGAAAAACCCAGGACATTCCCATAACGCATGCATGTATGTGCCACGTTCTTTTCTGCAATTCCAAAATAGATCGTCCTTAAGTAGGCCCATTTTATTGAGTCTTGTTGGAGTGTGATAATGTTTGTATTATTTTATATTGAATAAATTTGCCTCCCACTTCTCTGATATATTCCTCAGTATATTCCTATGTTTTTTCATCCAGTTTACAACACAGGTCTTTTACCTGTATCATCCTTGGACTGAACCGTGAGTTTCTTATCCTCATTATGAAATTGCTAAAATATTCTTGTTCATCAAATTTGTTACCCTCATTTTTATAAGATTTTGGTTGCCAATGTGTGTGCTTTTATTTTTATTTTTATCTTTTTTTTTTTATTTATTTAATTTTGTCTTATTTTTCTTTTTTTTTTGTTGTTCGTCACTTTATTGTTCTCTGTATTTGTCTCTACTGGACTTAATGCTGCCTTTGTGTGGCATTTAGATTGCAGTCTCTGCAATGTGTACATTATCTGTCCTCCAAAAACCCAATACAGAGACTACAGAGAGAAAAAAGAAAAGTCATTAAAAGTAATCTGTAGCTTGTAATAGCTAATTTTTACAATGAAAACTTCAGAAAGCTGCTCAGAAAAAAACTCATAATATACTGTATTTGAACTGCATTGCGACAATTCTGTAGAAAAATCTAAATGTGATACACATTCAATGATTTGTACACAAATGCATCAATGGACTGACTATAAACAGTAATTAACAATGTGTGTTGATACATTTGGAAACTTTTCATGGTAATCAGTAGACCTACACTGATCTAGTAGGAGAAAAATCTATAAGAGAAATCTATAAAGTACAAAGCTTTCAGTCTGTAAAGCTCAGAAGCACGCAATTTCTTGTTTAGTAAGATGAAAACAAAAATAGAGGTGTTTTTTCCTACAATGAGGATGCACAAAGATTGCTGAGTTGGCTGTTATGAAACATGTAAGTAGGGCAGTTACGTAGAGAAAACCTGGGTTATGTGGACAAAGCCCTTCATCAAGATAAACTTTAGGATTGCAGCATTTGTTTTCTTTCTCACACTATTTTCTATAATGCTCAGAGGATGTGTATACATTCCATTTTGATTGATGTTTTGAATTTGATTGTGTATCCATGTTACTGGACAATATCTTGTGAGCAGTGACCTGTGATCTCACGCTGATGGATGCGTGAAATGTTTGACATGACACGGAAATAAAAACTAACTTTATTATTGTTAAGTAAAGACTGATGTTATCTTAAGTCTCTGTTAAAAAGACTCTAGAAAATGGTCATTTTCGGCCCTCTGTTACCTTCACATCTCTGTGGACGATCCCAAAGTCGTGCAGAAAGCCTGCAAAAAAACAGTGAAGAAGAGCAAACATAAAAATTCAACTGTGGAGCAATGTCTCAAATCCTACTGGCATATTTAAAACCCATGACACTGCTCTGTTGCTGTGGGACATCCTTTCAAAGTTCATCTCTTTTTAATGAGGCCTCTTCTTATAATTACTTCAAATTAAATACTGCCAGAAACCTTCCTGTAATCACCTCTGATCTAATTATGATATTTGAGGAAAAAAGTGAGACTTTTAATATGTAAGTACTCACCGAGCGCACATCCCAACTCTGCTGCAAACACTCGCACTGTGTCCTCTGTGAACTGACCAATCATCTGCCAGTAGGTGTACAGGTCTCCGGTGCTGCAGTAGTCGCACACTGTGGGAGAAGAGACAGCATTAAAACATGCCTCTGACATGTAACATGAGGTGTGAGGGGTGGTGAAGGTCAGCGGGGTGTGGAGCACACACTGGTGAAAGATTTTAGGAAAGAGGAGTGTAATCTGGAAGTGAGGACAGTGTGAAATGATACTCTTCTACAAACAAACAAAGGAGATTTGCTGTTGCCAGTCTGCCGAGGGCACAGTTTTTAAAAATAAAGATAAAAAAGTGGGTTGGGGTGCAAAAGTAAATAGGGGTGTGTCGGGAATAACGGATCATCCCTCTCCACCTAGAGATGGAGCGTTCTAGCCTCAAGGAGCCCCCCTCCGTAATACAGGTCAACGGCTTTATATAGCCTCGATTTGCTCCAAATATGCCCCATATCGACATTTATGGCTTAATGATTCAGTGATGATTCATTGTTTAAGCAAGCAGGGGAGTCCTCTCTTTTGAATGTGACACATGTTCCTGTTGAGCTGCAGCAGCGTCCAACATCTGGTCCCCGGGCTAACTTTGCTCTCCTTTCACGGGGGGTGGGGTAGCAAACAAACTGGGTCACACTTTCTGAGTCAGTGGCTGATTTGGAAAAAAGGGCAAATGCTCTGGAGGAGAGGAAAAGGGGGCAAAACAGATACAGGATGCACAGGCAGTGGTGGATTGGGGTTGTAGGGGTCTAACTCTGTAGGCAAAACAACCACAATAAAAAGACTTAATTGGAAATCTCTTTGTCTTTGCTCATCATATTCTAGGTGTCGGGTCAGGGTTTGGACAGGACTTCTGGGGTTTAGGTGAGAAAAGGTGAAGTGAGGGGTTTTTGGATAGTGGATTTGGGTTGGATTGGGTCACTGGTCTTTGGCCAACTCACTAATGTAGAGGTGGCGCTGAGTCTGCCAGCAGTCCTGAAGGTCATGGACAAATGGGTGGCGAACCTGACGCTGCGGGCAAAGGTCCAAGATCAACCTGAAAAATCTCAATTTTGGCCACTGATCAAATAAAGATCTAAACTTTTCTCTACACTGGGTCTAACTAGTTTTCTGAGGATGACTTTACTCACAACTTCAGGCCTTGTTGGTGAAATCAAAGAGTTGTATTTGCTATTTTCAAAAACCTGTCTTTTCAAAGGTGTTAAAATCTGAAAACATTCAAGGCTTATTTTTTTTTCTAAAATCTACAATCTCACAATTATTTTAAGAGCTTGTTCTCGATACTCACCTGAACAATAACTTCTTCTTTTGACTGCTCCAATACTCCGAGTCTTAGGATCTCTGCTTTAGGTATCACCTGTTGAATGACAAAAACACCAAGATGAAAAAAGACTACACAGAAATCCAAGGAATTTGACTTGCACATATTATATCATACAACTATAATTTATGACAATATCATTATTGGTATGTAAATGTTAAAAGCCTCTATGACTACATTTAAAATGACAAGTGCTGACATGGAGAATATTGACCATTAAAAGGAACTTTTTAATTTAGTAAATTTCAAGAACAGCATGGTCTTCAAAATGTTTTGCCTGCATATAGCATTCTCTATTTCTTTCACTTTCAACTGTCTGACTTTGAACTTGCAGATAATTTTCTGAAATCATAAACTGGCTGTTCATTCATGGCTCTGTCCCGTAGCTAGACCTATTTCCACAGTGCTGTGTCAGCCCTAGAGAAAGGTCTGGAAGCACTCATTATCATCCTGATATTGGGGAAAAACGCTCCGGGTTGTTTTTTATCTCTAAACCAATCACAATCATCTTGGTCAGCGCTAAGTGCAGCAACAATGCCCTTGCAAAACAGTTGCAAGCAGATAGTGAAAGGGGAGGAGAATGCTGACTGAAATAGCCGGCAAATGGAAGGTTTATAACCGGTCTACATCCGGTGAGTCAGACTATTCATGTCTTGGATCAAACAAATAAACACATTTAAACTATGAGATTGAAGCAGATGACTCACTTTGACAGCATATGTTTTCTGTTTGGTCTTGTCCTTCACTTTCAGAATGGGTCCAAACGAACCTTTGGCGATGTAACTCAACACCTGGTGAAACAGTTACAGAGACAAAAACAAGGAGCAGTCAAGTGAAAACACCAGACAGGCCAGGTGAAATCACATCAAGCCTTAGATGTTCTTTGTGTCTAAGTTGGAATTGAGGTGTACCTGAAAGTGTTCGTGCCCAGGCACAGTTCTGTGGGGGAATTCGGGCAGGAACATGGTAATGAAGGCCGGCAGGCTCCACTCCGCTCTCAGCTTTCCCGGGCCGACTCCTGCCAACCTCAGGACGTGGTCTGGGATGTCGGGGGCCTTGCCTTGGAGCATTCGCCGCTGGCCCAGACGCAGGGCGGGTGGGGCCAGGCGACAGAGGCCTGCTGGGATGGACAGACCCATGCTGGAGAGGAAGCCACGCCATCCAGATGAGAAGTCCTCATCCTCCTGGCCTTCAGCGGGCCTCTGTTGGGGAGACAGGGGGAAAGGGAAGCACCAAGAGGCGTAATGGTGCAGGTTAGTAGATGGAGCTGCAGGTGTAACACAACATTATGGATCTGTCAGTGGGCATGTTGTAGGGATATCATTAAAAAAACCCTTTCCTAAGGATCTTCTACCAAGACCTTAAAGGCACATAATTCACACGAGAGTTTCTGCATGTTTTCTGGCCAACTCCAGGGACTGTTCATTGGACATTGTTCAGACTGTTTCACGCAATCAACACTTATCAAGGTAGGCGTGCACTGCTAAAAGCAACTTTCCTCTTTTGCTTGACCTTTTGGAAGTTCATGGCCTAGAAACTCATGAGCCAATGGTGCTGGTTTAAGATATGCAGGACAAAGGGAGGCCTTTTAATATATTCTTATATTCACTATCTAAGCAGGTAAAGTTGCTTAAGCATTGCTTCATGTGCTGTGGAGCTGCTCAGAGCAAACACATCTCCTCCGCTGCTGGATTACAGTATGTTTCCAACTCTGTAGCTCCACTTAGACACATACGCATTTTGTTTGTGATACACACTCGTGAATTACAAATTTTCCATCGATCTACTTCAGTCACTGATTTCATTACTTCTCAGAATTGCCTGTGGCTGCAGACCTAATGACAGAGTGAATATAGAGGCAACTGTGAGGGGAGAAATTGCAGTCTCTTGCTCCTACAGGAGATTTCCCGTTGTGTGACTGCTGATTGCAAAAATGATCAGTCTAACTTCCCTTTGTGACCCTGTGCAAACCCCTTAAAATGCAGCACCGGAGCTCCAGTGACCAACAGATTACTTTCACTCAGGGACTGTTCTTTACTAGAGGAGGGGTTGGTCTGAGTGTGACTTCATATTTTTTTTACTTTGACCCTCACTGAAGCTACAAATATTTTTGTTTTGATTTTGACGAAATTTCACTATATTAAGCTGAGATTTGGCTTTGTTTTTTCAACCCCGTCTCACTCTGAAGTTGTCGAAATCTGGCGCTTGGGCAGTGACTTGAGGCGTCAGAAACTGACGGGAAAGCCATGCTTTAACGTCGGCGTGACACATGGCCGGTCGCCGTTATAGTTTAATGGTGTTTGGTGGCATCGGGGGGAAATACGGCGGGACAAGAAGGAGAGTTAAGTTGGTGAAAGTCCAAGTAGAGAGGGTGTAGAGAGAGAGAGAGGTGTGGTGGATGGGTCCAATGAGCACCAACTTTTACCCGGGAGAGCGGTGTTCACGTCCCGGAAGATTCTAAAGCCAAATCCTCCTCTTTTTTTCCCTGTTGATTCGTGTTGTTGTACTGACGTTGTGCATTTAGTTTGAATGAGACTGTATGTAAACAGTAAATTTCCTGTAAAAACAGAAGTGTGTTTTGAAGAAGAGAATGCATGTAACAGGCATAACTTGACACGGCCTCCCTGAACGTCAACATCCAACACACCTAGGGTACCTTTCATGTCGTATCTGGACATGGAGGGTCCATGACCAAATGTGGATATGTGACAAAGTCGAAGAGAGATTGTGTGTGTGTATTTTTTTTCCTAACAGTTGCACATGATGTGTCCAAGGGCCATCTGAATTTTGAAAATCCAATGATTGTTTCTGTTTTTACAGTTTCTTATCATAATAAATGGTGTTATTTTGGTATTTTTTTAAGGAAAACGTGATTTTGAAAGGCATGTTTTCTTGTTAAATACAACCATTTAAATTTGTCTGCCCCTCCCCTAAGCCAAAATACAAAAAAGGTAAGTCCATCCCAAGTGCTTCAAAAATTATTTGACCTTCCCTTCCCCTTTTTGCACCATCCATCCCCCCTCATAACTAACGAACAGTCCCTTAGCCATCCTCGCTCTCATTTCTGATTATCAAGAGAGAGAAAAAAAACGCATGGTCTACATCCAATCTGCAGTCACTCGGTCATCCAACCCCTCTTCCCCCCTCTCTTCCCCTGGGCTGCACAACAGATCTGATGCTCTGTGGTGCAAGATGTGTGTAATCAGCCATGCAGGATGTTATTATCATCAGAGCCAAATGAGGGGCCACATCCATCAGCAGAAATAACTGCCATCAGTGCGACATCCGCCTGACAGCTGACAAGACACTCGGGCAATGTTGAGATTTAACTTGGACAGTGTGTGTTTAAAGGCGCTCAATTGCCAGTAGATTTCAGATGTCAATACCGGAAGGAAGGGTGAAGATTTCGCCTTCAAAGTAAAAGCGTAAAGATTACAGTTAAGACAACATAAAGATTTTATACGGTATAATAAAATATAACTATTATTTATTATAAATAATGCAGTCTGGCCACACTTTAGTTCATTATACTGCAAAGAAAAAACATGTTAAAGCACAGCCACTCATGCACAGTCGCTGCTGCTGCCTAGTGATTTCGGGAACCAAATCATCGCCATGGAAACAGGGAACCCCCACTACATGCGTCACACCTTAGCAACCAGGAATTTCATTCAACTCACCTTCCTGTTTTTACTGCCGTCGGCCCCCATCAGTGTGACAGGACATCAGCATTGTAAACTCAGTGCGACGTCTGCTCCTCATGCAGGCACCTCACATCGTCCTGCGCGCCCTCACAGTGGCCCGTCAACACTTTTACGCACAACACTCAAGACTAATTTCAGGATTGGAGACCCTAACCAGTACTCTGTATCAATAATCTGCAGCTGATCAGACTATCCCGGTGCAAAATGTGATAGATATGGCGACATAAAAACAAGTTAATCCCGAGTAAGGGCAACGTCAGCGCAAATCCGCCCACATCTTGATTTTCGCCATCCAATGAGGCTGCAGCCTAGTGGAGTTCAGCTCCCCCTGCTGCTCTGTGTAATCACAGCCGCAGACATCGATTCAACAAATAAGTGACAATCTTGTTATCGTTTGCATTATTTGCAAAGCGCACCTCGTGGCTGTTTAATTTGTTTGCAGAGAGCTAACAAACGCATGCATCAATAAAACTATGAACACACACTGCAGTGATAGATCTCCAATCGACCTCTCCATTCAGGTCTTCATTTCATTTGTTCTAAAAATAAACCAGGGCATGCATAATTTCTGCTGCCTCAACATGATGTTAAGAGCAAACCCACGGGGCAACACCAAAGGTAAACTCATGCGTGATTATGGCGCAAGCAGGGAGCTCAGCATGGTGCAGCTTTACAGATAAAAATGTACAGAACTGGGTGATACTGGCACCAGCACCATCCATTTCCCCTTAATGATCAGAAAAATCAAATCAAGGAAAGGAAATCAATCAGTCTCTTCAAGGCTTGATCCAAAATTCCTAAACAGATAAACCAACAATACAAACAATATGTCTGAGTGACACAATGAAGTCAAAACAAAATCCAAACAAATAGGTGACAGCCCAAGTGCCTTTTATTTGGGTCTAAGAACACGTAGAGCAAACAGTGCCATCCGTACATTTAACTTTCACATATCTGTTAACCAATGTGTGGTCGTTTCTACAAAATAAACCAAAATGCTGAGCTTTAAATAAACAAGTAGAAAAGGTTCATGTCAATCCATGTGGGAGCTTTCAGGGTTAAAGGGGCATCAGCTGGAGGGCATCAGATTCAGTCATCCTCATCGAAGTCCTTCCTGCCCTGGGGAGGTTTGGGTCCCCCTGCTGGTTTGGCCATGATGATCTGGAATGAGACAGGACAGCAGTCGGTCAGTTGTTTCTGGATGGAAATTAAAAAACTGAGATCCAGGCAGCAGGAAGTTGACTCAGAGGCAAGCAGGGACGTTTAACTATGATACTAAAGCATACCTGTTAGACAATAATTAGCATTTAAAATCCTCCTATTAACAGTTTGGTGAAATGTTTGCCACAGCACAAACAGAAATAATCAAACTGTGGCCAAAATTCTTTGCTTAATCTTTTGTGCTCATATAAAGATTTAAGACTATATATTCTGAAAGTAAAGGAGGTGATTTAAATCCCTACAGATACCAAGAGGGGCCATAAAATATTTATAAGATCATATGGCGACATATATGCTGTAAGAGGAGCTCTGCTACAGTGGAAAAATGCAGTTAATGCTTTTAAAACTGAAGTATAAAATGTCTTTAACAAAATAAAGATCAAACTCCCATTCAATTACTTTCAATGGTGGGACAAATCACAGCATTTCAGGGACTCTGTACCAAGGGTGAAGTTAATGATTGTTGCCACCTTAATGGTAAATAACCTCAGGGTACTTTCACATCTGCCCTGTTTGGTTCGCTTCAATCAAACTCAAGTTTGTTTGCCCCCTTAGTGCAGTTCATTTGGGCAGGTGTGAACACAGCAGTCGCACTCAGCACCACAACAACCGGACTGACACCTTCATGAAGATTTTCTCTCAGTCCGGTTACAAAAAAACTGTGGTGTGGTTTCTTTGTGGTGAGACATTTTCCGACCTCGATCTGAACCAACTGCAGTCACATGACACATTGCTTGGGTTAAACATGAGCATGTTACAGTCCTGGAGGATTATTAATGTGCACCTCCTCCTGTACTGCCTTAATATGCACATTCAGCACATCCAATGCATCAAAACATTGTTTTCTAGTTGGAGCCGCACCTCATGCTTTGACTCAAATGAACAATGACAGCAATATAGTCCACGATGAGCAGCGCTAAAATCAACCTGCGTAGTTGTCCCTCCATTGTGACATTAGAAAGTGTCACATTTATCTTGCAAGTGTACTCTTCTTCAATGTTTTGTTTACTTCCTGGATTTTTCCTGCATGGAAATTCTGACCAATCAAGAGCAGCTTTCTCATGCAGGCATTTTATCTGGTCCGCTTGTAAATGCTGCCGTGAGAACACAAACAAACTCTAGGCAATTATACAACTTTGCAACTAAATTAGTCCCTGATTCAGACCAAAGCAAGCTAACTCTAGGTCTGAAAGCACCCTCACACTCTGCTGGTAATGAAGTAAGTGGGTTGAGATCTAGAGACTCCAGCTTTGTTTCTAATGAAGATAAAAGACTTCACAGTAACTGGAGGAGCTCTGGGGCATCGCATTTCATCTTTTTAACATGATCCATTTACATTAAACTGTGTTACATGCAACATTTTTCAATTCTGTACTTGCCTGAGGACGTCCACTGCAATGAAGAGAGTTCATGAGTGCATGCAGCATGCTATCAAACCATACTGTATCTGTGTTGTGTGACTCAAAGTGATTCAGTCCGCTGCCAGTGACACACTTGGTATTAATACAAAACACCCGAGAAGTGGCTGAATGCTGCAGCTATACATTCCTCTTCACTAAACTCTGTTTCACACCGAGTGTTAGTAGTGACAGGCAAAAAAACAAACACTTCAAAACTTCAGTGTCCCGTGAGCGAGTGAGTACATCTGTGAGCCAAAAACACACACGCATTCCAGGACCTACTGACGGAGGGTGTGTGTGCGCCCTCTAATGATGAGTTTCAAAATTATCAGGCGCTTCCTCCCAATCGTCCTTGTCCCAGTGGCCTCTCTGCTTGGGAGCCCTGGGTCCCCCTGCAGCCTTAGCCATGATGATCTGCATCGCACATATACACACACACTGACATCAACTACCTGGAGACTATGACACAGACCCCTCTAATGACACTTCACCTGCTGAATTTAAGTACATCGTAAGCTTTGTGAGCTCCTCTGGAGGGAGGCTGGAGTCTATTGAGACCAAACCTCATGCCTGACTGCATAGACAGAGTCTATATGTGTTACATTGACACACTTCTTGGACTATAACCTTTGCACATGGCACATATTTGTTTGCTTAATATTTTTGCACATCCTGCACAAACTGTACAGCTAATTCTGACGCAAGCTGCGTCAGAATTGTACATGTTTGTCACGTTATAGTACATTTTGAAACTATCTTTAAGTTCTTGAGTGTTACAGTACTTTGCCTTTTTTTATTCCTCTTAGTATGTTTATTGCATGCTTTTTTTAAATCTGTTTCCAAATATTTTTTTTTAATTTGAGAATATATAGGCCTAAAGTTGAAGAAAATGCTTTGTGTTTATGTGTTGCTCCAATTAACATAGGCTAGTGTAATATTTTTTAGTTCTATAGTAGCTTTATTTTACACTTCAGTCTGTTGACGGGACGCATTTTGTTTGAAATGTAATTTATATGCAAAAGTAGCCTACTTTTCAATGTGATAATGTGATTTTTAAAATATATATATAAATTGTTTTCAAGCACAAAAAACAGATCATATTTGACCAGAATTTCTTCTATTTGTCAGGGACACAGAAATCTTCGAGGATATGTGGACCAGCAACAGACACCCTGCTGCAGTGTTGTCCAAAAACACATTAATATGGTTGCACTGGGCGACATGTTTCTTGTAATATTGGCCATGTTCACTGTAGTTTCCTTTCAATCCTACATACACCTGCCTGCTGCTGTAACACTTAGTAATACAAATACAGTAGATATGTATTCATCTGTGGCTGAAAACAGTCCCTCAAAATGCACTATTCACTTCTGTCTGTGGCATGATTGCAAAAACTACAATACCCAGCTGTTTTAGAAAACAGTCCTAAACATTTAGGCATGAACTGGAAGTTGCACATAGGATATGTCCTTCTTTGTGGCTGCTTCTGTGTGCCATGAGTATTTGTGAGGCTTTGTACACACCTGGTCAACTCTCAGTACTGTGATGGCAGCGTTGGTAGCCAGTTTGACGCCCCAGTATTTGACCAGGTAAGGCTCCAGGATGCCGGCTTCAAGCATGTCTTTGATCGCAGGGCCCTCCCCCTAGAGACAACATCACATCCACATCATGAGAGGCAAACACAGAAACATGTAGTGCAACATATCCAAAATAAACTGAGAGGCAGCATGAATTTTTGTATTTGCACACTTTTTTTTTTTAAACTATGATAGCGACAAGCTAAATGTGCATGATTACACATAATAGGAGGCTACACTGTTGAATGATAAATGCCATTAAAGACTCCGAACCTTGCTTTATTTAAAACGCCTCAGTGACAATGTTTACACTGTATGAAGGATTGTAATGTGATAATGTACACACCTCGATGTCGAAGCCCATGTTTTTGTTTCCCTCGTGATGTGCAGAGTACAGTTTGGAGATGAGCTCGCTTCCCTTCACACCGGAGTTCTCAGCCAGCGCTCGTGGCAAAGCCTCGAAGGCTTCACCAAACTTCTTAATGGCATACTGCTCCAGTCCCGGGCAGGACTACAGAGAGGGGGAGAGAAAAGAGGTAATGTTCTGCAATTCATCGGCCAATGATGCATTTAAGACAAAATGGCAAAACCAAGAGGAGAGACAGGCATTAGTCTGAACCTGCTGCACTTCAGTTTAGGTACTAAAATCTGCATACCTCTCCATATGAGGTGATCTGTTTGGCCAACTCAATCTCAGTGGCTCCTGCTCCAGGGACCAGTCGCTTGTCCTAGAGACGGTGAATGACACAGAAACTGTAACTGCTGTGCTTGACAGATTCTTTAATGTACATTTGCTATTGCTAAACTTGCAGTCCTACAGTGGTTTACTGTGTTGACTTACCCTAACCAGAACCTTGAAGGTGTTGACTCCATCATCTACAGCCCTCTCAATGTCATCCATCAGGTTGTCAGTGGAGCCTCTGATCACCACCGTTGAGATGGTACAGTCCTCTTTCTCTGTTTAAGACAAACAATGAGTTGAGCTTAAAACTCACATGGAGCAAAGATTTGGTTTAAAATGAGGACTCACAAAGCTGGAGCAAAGAATGATGATTTACCATGTTTGAAGACCACCACCTGAGTGTCCCCCACCTCTGTCAGGTACACGTTGTCGCAGTGACCCATCTCCTCTGGAGTTGGAGCCGTCTAAGAAGGCAGAAAAGCAGAGTTATACATGATATAATGGTGCTTTTTTTTATGGTTCATACAGCTGATCTGAATAAAACAGAATGATACTCACCATCCGGGGCAGCGCCACAGCTCCCACAGTCTTACATAACCTCCTGAGGTCCCACTTGGAGTTAAGCCTGATGGGGAGGGAAGGAGGATTTAGGGCCAGCAAGTGGACCGTGATTAAGTGTGTTCTAATATAAAGACTTAGCAACACCACTTCATTATAACAGACACCTCTCATCTGCCCTCATGTGATTTTTATGGAAGACATTTTCATAAATCTGGATTATCAGATGTCACCTGGGTCTTACCTGACCACCATGAGCTTGTACTTGTTGGCGTAGTGCAGCGCCATGTCAGCCACTTTGCCCCCAGTTACCACCACATTGGCACCAGCCTCCTTGATGGCCTTCACCTGAGCCTCCATCATGTCCTCCTCTCCTTTACTGAAGTCCATGAGCTCCTGTGCGTTATTTATCAGCACTGTACCCTACGAGACAAGTAAGAACAAGAAGATCAGAACCTCCATGGGGCTATAGGGACTTTATAAACCCCTGACAATGGGCCTAATTTTAGTTCTTGTATGTCAGATTTCTCTGACGCATCAATAAGAGACTGAAGTATACGTTACCTTGGTCTCTGTCACCATGCAGTCAAAGGGGACAGGAGAAGACAGCGATCTTGGCGTCTTTAACTGATGTGATGTCTCCCTCTGCTTCCTTCTTGAAAACCATGCCATGTAGCACGGAGGATGCTGTCACTCCACAGCCCTGAAAAAAGCCCCGCAAACATTAATTTAGAGGCAAACACACACATGAGCGCAAACACACAATATAGTCAGCGGATGATGATGCTTACCAAAATCTTGCATACTCTGACGTTGTCAACATTGAAATTGCCGGACTCAGGGAAGATGGACACTGAAGCACAAACAGTAAAGACAACAAAGTCAGAGAAACACGAAATTGAACACTGCCATCAAGCTGATTGTTTTTGACAGCTGGTTGCTCGTTTGGTTAATAAGTCTGGATCGCTGACTCACCACAGGCCTGTGCGATGAGGTTGGCGAGGAAGTCTTCGTTGCCGTACTGTTTACTCATGACTGCTGTGCGAATGAAAGCTGTTGCCTCTTTAATGTCATGGAGGTTCTCGGCAGAGGAACATACGCAGTCTGACATGATCTCCAGAGTCTTTTTGCACGCCTTCTCGTAGCCTTCAATCACCTGTGGCAAAGAGGAGAGGGGACACTGAGGAAATGCAGCGAACTATTTCTTTGAGGTGCAAAAGTTCATGTTTTTGAAGACTGTTTCATCAATATAAACCCTACAAAGCAGTACTGCATCAGCCAGATGTTTAGTCATTTATTGACAATATTTAGTTGATTTGCCTTAAGGAAAATTGTTTTTTTTTTTCTAGAGGTGTGACTTTACTTAAAATGTTAACCAAAAAAATGACCACTCTATTCTCTAGAAAACAAATAAAAACAGCTTTCCTCAGAATACAAGCAACAACACACTGGTAGAGAACAAAATGTGGGCAGAGAAAAAAGTCAGTCCAAGTAGTTCACAACACAACCTGCATGATAATGCTCAGTGACTGCGTCTGTTTACCTCTGACACTGACAGGCCCATCCTGAGCAGCTCCTCAGCCAGCTCCAGCAGAGCGCCGGCAAACACCAGGACGAAGTTTGTACCGTCTCCAACTTCCTGCTCTTGCATGTGGGATGCCATCACAATCATTTTGGCTGCTGGATGCTGCACCTGTAAACCAAATGACATCAACAGTAACAGTTTAATTCCCTCATACATAAATCATTCCTGTATGCACTGTATGTTGTAAGAGTACGTTAGACTTCTTTACCTCAAGCTCTCTGAGAATTGTTGCGGCGTCATTGGTGACCAACAACTTCTCCAAGTGGTTGATGACCATTTTGTTCATACCTGAAAAAAAGACAACATCATAGTTTAGCCATCGCTGATTTTGTTGTCTCACTACTGTAAGTTTTAACAGGTCAAAGCTTGAATAAACGTTTAATATAAATGTATATTACTGTGTAGACAACTTACCATTTGGCCCATAGGCGGTGCGTGTGGTCTGAGAAAGCTCCTTACATGCTCTGATGTTACGAAATACGGCCTCTTCAAGCCCTGAATAGTGCTGCAACAGAAAACATAACATCTCAGCTGCTGTGCCTTTACAAGAGATGTGCATTAAATGTCAATAACTCACGTCAGACAAATATATATTGGCACTCTGCATGATGAGTCATGAAAAACAAATGGTATTAAAAAGATTTTAATCGATATATCAGCATTATCTGAGTATGAGCTGTTATCATCACAAGTGGAAAATAAGCAACACCACAGATTTAAGAGGAGCTAACAGGATGCATCAGCATCTCTGGCACAGCCTTGGTGATAGTCAAAGTCTCAGCTCTGACAGTTAGCTAAAAGCTAACAAAGTGTGACTGCGGTCTGACAGTCACTTATTACTGCAGCTTCAACACTTCAGATATATACACGACATATTTAATCGCTTGAGAGGACAGTGAAAAGACGCAGTCATGCCCATCCCATCAGCCCCGGCTCCAGCAGCTCTGGGCGGCCTGGCTTCCTTCTAGAAGTCTCCCACATGACTGTGAATGAGCGTGCTAACTCAGGGGCTAACGCTAGCTAGCATGCTACTTCACAACCACACACTCAAAGCTGCTAAAGTCCGCCAAGACACAGATTCATCCTCACCTTGGCGCCATCCTTTAACATTTGGGCAAAGCCCGGAGCTTTGGGGACGTGGAGAGCCATTTTGGGATGTTTAGCAGCCCCGGTATCTTGGAGAAGGTAGCCGCGGCGTGGACTCAGCTCTGGGTACAAAGCCGGAGAGACAGAGGAGGAGCGATTACAGCGAGGCGTGGGGCTAACGACGGATCACAACAAGGGACAAACTGAGCGGTTCTCGGTTCGCCTGCTTTAGCTTTGACTCACCACTTGAGGGAGCTGTTGTCCTTATAGGTTATACAGGGTGTCTGCAGGTCCTTAAAAGTCATTGAATAGTCTTAAATTTGAGTTTGTGAGGCCTTGAATGATACAAACATTTTTATCTAATTTCATTTATACATCTTTTAATTTATTCTTATAAAATGAGTCCACATTTCTGATTTTACAAACCTTTAAAAAACCAAAATATTGTCATTTTACTTCACCTCTTCATTGCACTCACCTGCTGGCAAAATACAGATCAACTTAACTCACTCTAATAACCATATTCCTACATAACACTTACTTCTGCACAACACCCAATAGGCTATATACTACTTACCTGCAATGATAAGTAAAACATGATATGTCCAAAAATCTGTCCTAAATTTGGCTAAAAGGTGTCTTAAAAGGGTCTTAAAAAACATTAAATTTAACCGTCTGATACCGGTCAACACGCTGTTGTAGGGCTATATGAAAAATAAATCTCAGCAATGTTATACTTAAGTTATTTTTATACTTCTGATCCTTTATTTACTTGTAAAAGAGCTAAAACATCCATGTAAAAATACTCAGAAAAGCCCTGCATTTAAAAAAAGTAAAAGCGCACGAGACATCTCTTAAAATCGTTATATACGTATCAAAAGTAAAACTACTTATTGTGTGGAATGGACCCAGTCTGTGTTAGATTATATATGTAATATCACTAGATTGTTATTGAGGCATTAAAATATAAGAGGCATTTTAATTTTGAAGTTATTCACTATAAAGCAGTGGTGTACTGAAGGGTATTCACAGGTATATGGGGTAAACCCACCTCTTTTTCTATCTGTTAACAGTATAGCCACCCATCAGCCAAAAAGTCATTGGAATATATAAAAAAGGTTCTCTGTATCAGGTCTAGTCATCCACAGGAGCACTTTTTTTTATACTCTTTTTGCATTTGTACTTTATGTATTTATTTTCCTGTATTTTTTTCTTTTTTAAATTATTTGCCTTTTGCTGCTGTACACGAAAGTTAAAATACTGTGAGAAGAAAACTGATTATGGACCATTAAATATAGTAGGCAGAACCTTAAATATGAAATGAAATCAAATATATTTTTCTATGATTCCAAAATTACGATAACATACTTTAAAATTTAAACCTGTACAATAACTATTGTTATCTATCTTTATTTATCATTTTAAATCAGTAGTTTGTTCCTCTGATGTATCACTGGGTGACGCACCTGTTCACATTATTTGTCACTTAAAAAAAGAAAGAAAGATGTTCATGTGCTTTTAAAAGTTTTTATAGAGTATGCAGTACAAGTAGCTCAAAATTGTCATACAGTGCCAGGGAAAATATACCACTGGACTACCTAACAACAATCAGTATATAGTAGTACTGTGTAAATAATGATACGAGAATATATTTCTGGCTATCTTATATCACATATAAATAGCATTTTTTAAAGTTATTTGTCAGAATAAAATTATGTGTATCCAAAAGATGTGTCAAAAATGTATCCATAGGAAGTTTAACAATTGAAAAACTTGGGAACAGAAGAAAAGAGCCCATATAATCCTATCCTATAACGTAATTTCACCCTTTTCTAAATCTACATTTTACTCATATTGGTATGATTCTGTAAAATATTGCAGTGGCATAAAAGTAGATTGTTTTTTAATGTCATGCTTCAAAGTACTGAAGTTTCCAAATGCTATAAAATGTTTAAGTTCTTTCAAAACATGTTGAATCTTCTCAAAATTGAATGACTGACTTAAAACTTTCACCACTGATTCAGATGTGCAAACAATCTGGTTCTAGCAGTGTAAGTTATATGGACATACATAGTGAGTGTCACTGACAAGAAAACGCCTTCCACATCATTTAGTTTAAGACACTATACCAAGACTGACATTAATATATAAGTAGGAAGGTAATATTTTGGGTCACAGGTTACAATCACCACATGTTGCAATAATAAAAGTCACAAAAATGATTAGACTTTGTGGTTGTTGGAAGCTTACAGGCTTTATTATGAGATTTTCTTTCACATTTAGGCACAACATCCTTCCTTATCTCTCACTGCTGCAGAAAGGAAGGTACCAATACACAGAGATGGCAGAGAGGGAAAAGTGTTTTGCTTCATTTGAAGTCATTTGACAGTCACAACACTGATAAACTACTGGATATGGCTTAATAACATCATCATTGTTAACATTAGGTAACGAGTCATTACATATTCCCTCCATCACATTATCAGATTATCTATGTGGACGGTATTGATACATGAATCATCCACAGGTTACTAAAAGTGCCAACCTCTACCTCAAGGACAGATATGAAAAAAGATCCCACTCATACACTGCTTAAACTATGTGTATAAAAAAGTCCCCTTTCATAGAAAATACACTTTACAATTTGGCATAATCAAACGACTTTATAAAAAAAGGAATAACAAATGTTAGTAACATTATTGCATACATATAAAGTAGAGGGAAATGCTTCTCCCCTTTGTCACTAAATTTAGTGTTAGTTCTCCCGATATAATTTTGGTCTCGTGCAACGTTTCTTTTAAAGTAAACTTCAGAAACTAGCAGAACTTTTCTACGCAGAGAGTGAGAGTACAAACTACAACATCAGTATCTTGAAATGTAACTAAGACATTTGGTTGTAGCAACTATAAAAGGTACACACACACACACACCATAATACAGAAATCCCTTTGGTAGCTACAATGAGGATACTTTACCCACAACCAGCTAACCTGAGATGTGTAAACACACAAGAAGAACTTGAATGTTGCCAACTACACACAATAGAGATAAAAAAGAAGACAAGCTGCCGTATAATAGTCTCCCAGTATCATCATGACAACACTACGTATAAATGTAACAGTGATACCTCAATACTGATAAATGTAAAACATGTTTACAAAAAGGTCCTGCGTTTTACACACACACACATGCATGTAGCTCAGTTGGGTTTGCGGATAGTGTTCACAGCTGTGTGGGCCCAACCTCCCAGTGTGCTTGAGAGGTTTGTGGCTCGGCGTGTGAGGTTTGAGCGACTGAGTTTACCGCTGGGGTCCAACTTTCGCATCACCGCTCCTCCAGAGCGTGCCCTCGTACTGTTGAAAAGAATAAAAAGAGTGAGTTATGAAGTGTCTGCAGCTACTGCCTCAGTTTTAAGACTGAAAATAACTTTTTTTTTCATTTGCTGAAACGGTCACCATAGCCACCCAGTAGTACATGAGACACAAACCATGCTCCTCTGCTTTCTCATGTAGTGCTTACAATGGCATTTTCACATGTGAACAAAACACAATCAGAGCTGAGGAGTCAATCATGTCAACTACTGCTTGTGAGCTGCAGTCAAACTAGGCAGTGCCGATCAATTATGAATCAAGATTCTGTTACTGCATTGCCTATTTCTCACCTTAATGTTTTCAGAAACACATTTCAGTGCACTGCCCAATGACTGGAGCAAATGATCTCATTTTAGATGAGAAAATTAAGTACACGGGAATATATATAAGTACGTAAAATAAGTGAACTGTACAAAAACAAAGAGCATTTCAATAAGCAAACAGAATAAAAACACAGAGCAATATAATAAGGAAGCATCAAAAAGAAGCAACCAACTGAACGGCTGATTTTACATCACTGACTGATGGAATTATAGATATTGCATAGTTTAACAATACTGATAGTGCACCTGAGTGATTGATTTTACAGCTAAACAGTACACTGACATATGTATCTGAAAACACTTGAGGCAATGCAGTAACAGAATATTAAACTATATTTGATCAGTGCTGCCTGGCTTGACAGTTTGACTGCAGTTCATGAGCAGTGATTGACAGCTGCATTCAAGACTTCTCGGCTCTGTTTGGCTGTTAAAATGCCAAGAGAAGCAGCAGGACAAGAACACACTCTGTCACAGGCGATCTGACACATGTAATACTGTCAGTGTGTAGTGACAGTTAAAGAAGTTACCAACTACATCTTTAAGACTGCATTAATGCCAATGATTAAATCTTCATGAGTGCATCTTTTTTTTTTAAAATAATACTGTTTTATTAAATTGCTTGCACTCTATTTTTGGTTTTATTTGTTACTATTACTGGCTTTAAGCTGCAATTTGTTTATGAAAGGGCCTATGTTAATATTATTTCTAATATGAATGCCATTGTCGACCCTTCAGGATACGTTGAGATGTTTCAGTATATATACAAACTAGATTTTTAAGACTTTTAAAGTTGTGCTTTAGTAGTGTCATTTATGACCTTGAATATGGATAACATCAATTCAGATTTTTAGTTGCAGGCACTGTGGTGAGTAGGAGAAAGCGTGTCAGAGCTGATAACAGAGGACAGAGGATGATTGAATATGTAAAGCAAAGAGTAGTAAAGGAGGAAGGAAGTGTAAATCTGATAGAGAAGAAGAACAGTCTTCATTAAGACGATGCAAGTTATTCATCAGTTATAAAAGAGCAGCTTTTCATTGTAACAGGTTCATACACACAGCGATCCATGCATCGACACCAGGCTAGCCCTGCCATGCGCTTTGTGTCACAACATTAGTTACACTCAGAGAGCATGTTTCCACAGCTTAGCTTAGAAGCGTAACTTTTTTATTTACCTTCTTCACTACTCCACAATTTGGGAATAGTTGAACTGCCTGTAGTCGGAGGAAAACAAAGGAAAATATTCTCATACAGTAGGGCAGAGAGCTGCAGCCTGCATGTACAGACACAGTCACTGTCCATGTGCCTTTCTGTTTCCTCACAGTGCATCTCATTCTTTACAGGCCGGTCCAGACCACGATTTAACATTTTGAAAGTCAACACAGGAAGTGATGTAAACATACTCGAAGCTCTCTCAAGCACATTTTTGTCATTTCATCTGGCTCCAATTCCCACACCCATACTCTCTCCCCCTGCTGACGCCCCCTAACTCCCTCCTCATCCGAATACCAGAAGAAACACAGACCCAGTTTCAAATCTACCCGGGAAGAATGTGTGTGGGGGGAGGGGAAGGAAGTCTGGGGACCCACAAGCTGCGCAGGGATTCTTTGGGTGGGAGGGTGAAGAGAACGGTCCTCTCTGTGCAGGATATGTATAAATAACCCAAAACGGACTGATAGCTTCTGCGGATACACACAACACTCTCATTCACCTACAGCAAACACATGCTTTCATTCATAAAGAGAGAGTTGACCAGTATTTTAACCGCCTTCTGCTGACTGTTACTCAGAAAAACAAACAAAACTTCGGACTAAAAGTTAAATTAAAGAAGGTGAAGATGAGGATGCTTTACCTGTCATCTCTGCCGATCAAGTCATCAAAGGCCCTGGACAGATATTTGAGCTTCCTGAGCCCACTGGACACTGACTCCAGATCTTGGTCAAACTTTCTGTTACAGCAGAGAAAATAACAGCAATGATGGTAGGAAATGAAATGATAAAATCCGAAAAACACAAGGACTGCTACTAAGAAAGCCTCAGATACATCAGCTGTATCTTTTATGACAGCAATTGAATAGCAGCTCTGAATACAGCAGACTTACATCCTCTGGTTCTGTGTGTTCGGGGAGGCAAAGGGACTCCGTAATGCAGCCATGCGGACCAGCTGCCGCCTGCCTCCCCCTGTTTTCACCCCTCGTACGCTGGCCTCAGGAGTCTGTCTGCCTCTAGAGCCTGGGGTGCGTCCAGGTGTGGCTGTTGATCTGGGGGTGCGTCTGGGTGTTGTTGCTCGGCGAGGTGTACGCCTTGGGGTGCGGGATGTTGATGCACCAGCTTCCTCCCCATCGCACATCCGACCCGGGGTTTCCACCAAACACTCCTCACGTGAAAACTCTCTGTTCCTCTGCAGCCTCTGGGTAAGGGAGAAAAGGACATGAGGAAAGAGAGGGATGATGGGGAGGGAACAAATTAGCACACAGGTTGCTTGATTATCATATATTCATATCACAAACTGAATTGGTTTTAATGGCTTAAAAAATGAAATGACAGCAGCTTGAGATTAGGGCTTTTTCACACACAAAATTAGCTGGAAACCACATCTAATCCCACCTGATAGACTTCAGTGATGGAGTTCCGAGCACTGCGAGTGAGTTTACGGACTGTGTTAGGCTTTGGCTGCTCCTTCAGGGTTTCCCAAGTTGGATTCTCCGGGAGGGAGTTGGTCTGGACAGTACGTAGTGGGAGCCGCTTGCGCAAAGACATGCGCAGAGAGTTGAGTGAAGATGAAGAGCGAAGCTTGCGGAAACGGTCGGGTGCTTCTGGGGAGCTCTCTGCCCCATCAGACTCATCCAGGACTGTGTGTGCTCGCCAGACTCCCACCACAGCTTTACCAACTCCGTCCATCATTGAAGATGCCATGCTGTCTTAGCTTACCTGCAGGAGGGGAATGGAGGAATAACAGAGTGTGTATTATGCTATAATAAACATTTTTAATGGCAGATTTTAAAGCAAATCTTTCAGGTTGAAGGAAAATGAATAACTCCAGCTCTATTACAGTAGATAGGAAGTCTGCAACTATTTTAATAATAAATGAATAATTTATTAAGCAAAAATCACTGGTTTCAGCTTTTTAAGTGTCAGGGTTTTCTGTTTTCATCTTTTTTTTTTTTTAAACATAATTGTAAATTGAATTAGTTTGGGGCTGTTGTTAAGGGTAAACAAGCAATTTGAAAGCATCACATTTTGCTCTTATAAATTATGATGGAGCATTTAATGAATCAATAGATCAGTTGGAGAGAACAATAATTGTTTGTTTCAATAAAACCTCAATACAGGACATAATTCAAATAAAAGAAGCTAGTTGAAGGCCACTTAGAACAATAAAAAGACATATTTCTAGATATTAAGACAGAGATAAACGAGTTTAACTCTTCACAACCTTGAGCTTATTTAAGTGTATTGCACAGTTATCTGTTACTGACCAAAAATGTGAAAAATGTTGGTGAACAAAGGAGGGGAAATGACCCGTAACAACCCGTATAACCAGGCAGCGTTAATCGTGTTAGTGAAAGTTTGGTGGCCATTGTTTGATCAGGATTTCTAGCTTTGCACACTGACCTTAACGTTAACGTTATGGCTCCATTCAAAAACACAGAGGAGTAAATAGCAGTGATTTAGCACTTATGCGTCAAATGGGAACCATAATGAAGTTACAAGTTTCACACTTTTAACAATAAAACGTATTTGAGAAGCACCATGACCAAAACAGGCCTGTGATTATCATTCACAGACAACAATAAGAGGGCTGTGTTAGCACCGGCTGCTTATCTGCTGTAACGTTAGCTAACGTTAATACCTCAGTTGTTACACTAACGGTAAATAACGTCCACCTTAAATACCTCACATCAATATCAGCTGTTCAACCAGCTGTTTAACCGAGTCGCTTTCTTACCTGAAAGTTTCAGTTGTGTGTGACTCGTCTGCTTCAGCTGCTGCTGCTGCTGTTTCTTTCTTCCACTGTTTGAATTTGGCGGTGCACCGCAGACCGCACGGCACAAACACACCACCACGCCCTTTACGCAACGTCCCCGGAATTACGTAATACGTTACGCGTTGACGTAAGATAAAAAAAATTGACGCACTGAGAATAAATAATTAAAAAAAAACAAATTAAATTATTTTTTCCGCTGAGTGTTTAATTTTTTTATTCTTTTATTTATTGTGGCTGACATCTTATTTTATTCCTTTTTTGTTTTTCTTTTTTTTCTACATTCATGCCCATTTACTTAAATAACATAATAGACCTGCCGTATTGCTGTAATTCTAAATTGTTCAATAAAGTTTATAGAAAATATTAATTATAAAATAAATTACAAAAAATACATTTTTTAATTAATTTACTTTGAAGGCCAGGTTTTATATCAAAAAATGTAAAAGGTCACAAAGAAAACCAACAATTGGTTCAAAACTGAGATGAGACAATACTAGCAATAAATAAAAATAAAAATAATTAAAAAAGTAAAATAAAATAAAATAAAAATAATCAGAAAGCCATGTTCAATAAAGTTTAGAAAAAATATTAATTGAATTCAAACATTTAAATCAAAATTAAAATTAAAAAAGAAAGTTTTCAATCATTTTACTTTGAAGGCCAGGTTTTATATCCAAAAATATAAAAGGTCACAAAGTAAACCAACAATCAGTTCAAAACTGAGATACTAGCCAAACAATTTGAATAAATAAAAAAACAAAATAAAATAAAATGATAATATCTGATCTATGATCATCTATGATGATCATCTATGATATGTGATATGTGATATATCATCATCCACCATTCCTTGACCTGTTTTCAGTTTCTGTGTATTCCTGTATCCCTTTTCTGCTTGTTTTTGTATAGCTTTGTGTCAATACTGTAGGTAAAATTAAATGTAATTAATCATAAGATTGTAATATAAGACACACAAACTGATATTTCTCATTGTTTGAATTTTATTGAATACATTTCTGTAAGAAAACTGATAAAAACCCCTGCAGATTATCATCATTATGATAATAATCACCATGTCACCACCTCTCTGAAATACCTCTCCAGCACACACTGCCTTTTTATTTTGTGGTACACTGTACTACAGTACAGTACATGCTAATGTAGATTAAACAACGAGTAGCAGCTCTTTCAGCTACAATCAAATGCAATCCCATACAACAGTCCAGCAATAAAGCTTATCTTTGTGAGGTTCATGACGTTCAGATTTTAATGACTTGGCGTGAGATATTGATTTCTAACCAAACTTACCAGGTGGCTGACAAAACCTGGCAGGCTTTGGGGCCAGTTAGTATTGCTGCTGTATTGTATTGTATATTGAGAAGTGTTTCTAATATTTTGTCTACTTCATTTACATAAGGAGGACAGAAAATGATTAACACATATCAGTCTAACAAAGTTAAGCCTTCATGTCATGTGATCGATATTTATTCAATTATATAGTGATATGGGGGTTTAAAATATAGATTCAAAATCTCATTGGAATAACCAGGTTAAGAGTTAAATTAAATAATTGCCCAATGATAAATACACAGTCTGTTCTTGACACAGACAGAACAAGGAGAAAAGGTCACTAAATCATCTGTTTGTCATATACCGTGGGGCTTGTCTCTTTTTTTCATGTTAATACCTCATTGTTTGTCATTGCACATTTATATAAAACTGTCGTTATCATGGATAGGAGGGTGTTTAAAGTAAAGTGACCAGCAGATGTCACCACAGACCTGCATGTGAAACACTTTCAAGCACCCAAGGCTGTGAGATCTTTGTCATTACCACATATTTTGTTTTAGTCTGTTGTGATTTAATTAAGGCATTAAAAAAGTCCAGATCTCCACTTTTATTCTGTTTTTCTTTTAAAACAATTTGTGATGAAGCTGCTTTGCAAAAACAATTTTAGACATGTCAGCTAGGCAGCAAACCAGAGCTCTGAGCAACATTCACATTCTTATTTTGGCATGAAATTAACACTCTGACGATTTCCCAGAAAGGATTAATTAGACCTTACGTTATTAATAATTTCTAACTTTTTGAGAAAATCATAGCCAACTTTAAAATCTTACACAGGAAGGGACCAAAATCTTCAGCTTCTTGCACCATAAAAGCCTTCCCTCAAGCTTGTCCTCACACTGTATATCTGATAACAACCTTACTGCGCACACTTGTGCGTTCTTGTCAAACGTGCTGCCATCCTCGTTTGGTATTGCACTGTTTTATGTGAACCTGTTAAGTGTTTCTTTATTGGTAAGAACACAAGGACCTAGACCTTGACCCCCACGTCTTAATGGTCCCTGTCCCTTTGTCTCATTAAGAGTAAATGTATAACGTGATTTTAACAAGCCGTGATTGTCTTGTTGAGTCAGGAGTTAAAGTTCAGCGCAAATGTGGAAACTAGAGACCAAGGTGGTGAGGAACAAAAGCACTTTAATTGCAAAGATATTAACAAGACACAGACAGGTGCTGAGTCACTCTATGAAAGGTAACAAGTTTAAAGATGATCTCAAGGTCATGTGGCAAACTTTACAGATCGCCCCGCCATAATCAACAGTGAAGCATGCTACATTTTGTCCGATTTTAAAGGACATTTGAAGAAGAATGTTTATTTGCTTTGTTGCAGAGAATTAGATGAGAAGACTCGCTAGAAGCAGTAGATATAGCAACCTGGATCTGTCCAAGGGTGAAAGAAATCCACCTATCAGCACCTCTAAAGCTCACTTTTTAACATGTTATATCTTTTTTGTTTAACCCGTACAAAATCCTGCACATTGTGATATTACTGAGGAATGACCTTCAGACAGTGCCACGCTAGTGCTAGCGGTTTCCCTTTGATTCCAGTGTTTGTGCTAAGCTAAGTAAACCAGCTGCTAGCTGCACTGTGGCGTCATATTTAACAGACTTATTGAAGGGTGGTACTGCCTTCAAACTCTCAGTATAAAAGCAAATAATCAGTTTCAGCTACTTAAAGTATGTCAACATTCTTTAAAAAACAGGCAAACATGGTTAAATTGGTAAATGGGTGATCACAGTCTCGTGCACACAAAGCAGAGTCTTCAAATGTCTTCCTGGCATTTTGTTGATGTAGAGAAGACCAGTTATTTTTGGCACAAGCACTGTCAAAAGACAAACAAAACATTAGGAGGTTCAGTTTGTAGAGAGTCAGGGTCAGTCTTTGTCTTGTATGAATGTGTGTTACCTTTGTGATTTTGTGCCTCCGTGAAAGAAGAGCAAAAATTGCAGTAAGGGCCACCACCACAATCCCTGCTATCATGGGGAACAGTGGGAACTTCATGGTCTTCTCTACAGATGAGGAGGAAGAAGATGATCAACCCACTTATTTCTTATGTCTATGTCTCCTTCTTCATATCATTACGAGCTTACACAAGAGTAATAAAATATTAAATAATCAACAGTGAGATGTGGCTTCAGCAGGATCGAGGTGTGAACTGACCTGTCACTGTGACATGGAATATCTTGTGTCCTACATAGCCAGGAGCCTCTGCTGTGCACTTATACGTGCCTTCATGCAATCTTCTGTCCACGCTGTCGGCGGTTAGCTGGCTTGAATAGCCGTCATTGGTCAGTGAAAAGCCACCTGTGAATGGATTCACTGTGCTTCCATCTAGTGTCCAGTTCACGGATGAGACAGATGGATTGGCCCTGATATCACACCGCAGGACCATCACTGCTTCTTCTTCCACCTTGACTTCCTCTGACCCAGAGAGCTGTGGGTGATCTGAGGAGGGACGCCACAGACAAAATGTTTTAATTGCATGTTCACCTATTAGCCAGCAGTTTTAGTGACATGTCTCCATGGATGGCGTTGTCAGTCTGTTGGTTGGTCCACACTAAGACACCTTAAAAACTATTCGACTGCCACAAAAATTCAGCAGAAATTCATGTTTTCCAGAAGATGTATTCTGATAACTTTTACTCTGAACTAACATGCGCAAACATTTTGCATGTTAAACAATCAGTCAGTCATTGCCTTTGTTGTCATTGCGCAGCTGTACAACAAAACTAGGTGTCTCTAGTGGTGCATACAGAAGTTTTAACACATACACGCAAACAACATTTTAGATAATGTAGGTATTTTTTTCTTCTCTTATTTGTTATTAAAGCTGTTGAGTCTACAGCCTCACTATGGCGGCTCTGTGATGCTGCACAAACATCAGCATGCTAACATGCTTACAATGAGAATGCTAACAAAAGCGGGTATTATTGTAGCATAGCATTGTATTGAGATATCATTATAGATATAGATTAGGCTCCATCAAATCAAATCCAGTGTGTGTTTGTGTGTGTGTCTGTGATCCCTTGTGTTGTGGATATGATCCTGCAATGGTCAGTGATTATCTGATGGTACCATCACTGCCGAGGTCAGAGGTTAAACTCCCAGCGGAGCAACCCGTTCTGACAATTAGTGGAAGATTTGTGACTGATCGCACATTGTGATAACATGAGCTGCAGTGCTCAGACCTGATAATATCATCCAATTTATATTTTAGTGGAATGAATAAGACTCATTGGGGCATTAAACAATCATCACTGTGCTGCATATCTAACAACTGACACAATTATACATGAGTTTGGATCAACCAAAGTTTGTGTGTTCCAGCATTCTGGTGATTTTTTATGGACCAATTTGTGCATCCATTTATGCTGTATAAGTCTTTGATGTTGTCAAAATAAAAGTCCTCTGCTACTTGTTTCTTGGGCGGGGGACAAAGGCACATGCTTTAAATATGTTCCAAATCTTCGCCTGTGCTCGTCTTATTAATTCCAACATTTATTGAAGGGACCTACATCTGACATTCAGGGTGACTGAGGCCGTAGAAGAGTGATTTTTCTTCATCTGGCA
This sequence comes from Cephalopholis sonnerati, assembly GCA_019142605.1. Lineage (NCBI taxonomy): Eukaryota > Metazoa > Chordata > Actinopteri > Perciformes > Serranidae > Cephalopholis > Cephalopholis sonnerati. The sequence goes on along the minus strand of JAGQAX010000017.1, from coordinate 24,165,438 downwards.
GGTGAAAGTGGCACCATGGTCTTCAAGGCTGACTGGTGTAACACACACGCTGCTACGACTCTTCTTATTTTCCTCCTTCAGAGTGACGGCAGCGCCATCTCTCAGCCACACCAACTCCTCATCGGCCTGAGTCTCATGGCCGCCATCAGTCTCACAAACCAAAGACACAGTCTTATCCAGCTCTGTCTGTACAACACCGTCACTGTCGACTCCTGGGACAGACTGGATCTTGACACCTGATGACAGGAAAGAGGGGAGAAAGGCGAGTGAAGCAGTGAAAAGCTTAGATTGTACAAAAGTGGTGAGAAAATAATCTTTTAATAGAATGATTTAACTGAAAGAGGCAAGTCAGTTCAATTCTTGGTGACCAGATTTACAAACAAGACATGCTTACCTGAAGTCTGGGTCACACAGTGCAGGAGCAAATGGAAAAGAAGGGGTCTGAACATCTTTGTTTTATCCTTCTAAAAAAATCTGAAGGGGAGGGAAAGATCATATGGAGTTCATTTTATATTCTAACTGAATCTAAATTCACCAAAACTTCAGAACTTGCAAAATAATAATTAAATTAAATTAAATTAAATTAAATTAAATTAAATTAAATTAAATTAAATTAAATTAAGTACCTCCAGGTGTGTATCAGTAACAGAATCTTAAATTTGTTTGCATTATTTATTCACTTTACTTTAAGTTTTTACATTGTCCTGTGTTTCCTTTCTTATTGCCCTCTGTGTTTTATGTGCTTTTAATGGCCTTTGTGTTAAAAGGTGCTTCACAAATAAACTTGCCTTGCCTGATATTCTCAGCTGTGTTCCTTAAAGAGTCATCTGTGACACAAACACGTAATCATTTGTGATTTTATCCTCTGTATATATTTCCATTTTCCATCCTCTCATTCAGTCAATCCAAGTATCTTTGTGAGCAACACCTTTCTCCTGCGCCCCTCTGATAGGCCTAAAACCATTAATTTTTTTTAGCAGGTTTAGAGAATAGTTGATCAAAAATTCAAATTTAGTGTACGATTGATTTATCAAGAAAATAATAGATCGTTTTGAAAGAGTTCAAAGTCACAAAAATGAGTGCAAGACAGTTTTCGTAAAACATAAAAAACCCATCTCACAGATTTTTCTCATGAGATAATTTACATGCTTTTAAATATAACACTCAAGCAATTAGGTACAGTTCTACACATTAAGCGTAAAAGTCAGATCCCAGAATATCTGTAATTTATCACAACACAAGATCTTCATGCATTAACGAAAGTGTGACTAGAATACTGTGTCCAAGACAGGAGACCCATGTTGTCACATTATGTTCTCTCCAGTGTTTGTTTTACTAAATTTAGAAAAACCTGCCTGTTAGAGCTGCTGTAAAAATCATCCCTTTGGATGAAAGTATTAAATGAATGCACTCCACTTTTCTTGAAAGGGACAGTTTGTACTTGCCGGCACTTATTACTTGATATCAAAGTCATATGTAATTGCAGTTTGCTTAAAAGAAATAGAGTTACTATTTTTTTCTTTGGAAACAAGTCACAGCAGCAGCACAGCACTGATGCTCTCCCATAAAATAAACTATACACATGGAATACACAAAGAAATGTGGATATAATTACTTACAGCATGCAGTCATGTTCTTACCTGACCAGGATTATTTCTCCTTATCCCTTGTGTATGTTTCTTTATGGTGTTCCCTGTGTGTGAATCTGAGGAATGTGAAGGACTGTTCAGATCTTCAGCAGCTCTTATATGCTTCACATGCACACGAGGACGCTTTTATAACTTCCTTCACCATTTCTTAATGACTTTCTCATCATTCCACTTTCCCGTTCCTGCCAACCCCACATCAATCCTCCCACCGCTGTATTTTTTTCTGGTTTCTGTTTTATTGTTGCATACTTAAAATGTGCAAACACAAGGGCATTTTTATTGGCCGTAGTCATTACGATGACACTAAAACTTCTTGGGTGTGGATACCAAGATTCAAATACACATTTTACAGGTTCTTTTCATGTTTGGTTTTTATAGTTTAATGTTCTCAAAGCCCATAACTTACATAAAAGTATAGATGTTTTTGTCTGGCAGTCTTAGATTATGAACCTTATTTTATTGTGTTTTGATTTCATTGTATTAAATTTACATTATCTGTATTTCCTATGTCCTGATGTGAGAGAGCATTAAAGCTATTGTGATGTTCCCTAAATAAAAAGCCACAGTCTGTGACATTTAAGTTTGTGAGGTTCTTTCCTTGTGCACTTTTCCCTTTCTTCCTGTTCATATCAGATGACTGACAGTAAGCAGGGACCAATCCAAGTAAGTGCATAAGTATAAAATCGAGTCATAAACAGCATTTTTTTGTCATGAACTGATAACAAAGCTGCGAATATCCAGCGCACAGGTGCTTTAACATTTGCACTTTAAACAGCTGCAAGCATGTCCGTCTCCTCTCTGACAAATTACTTGCTGCACAGAATGTGATGCATGTTACCAGTGAATACATGTACTCGAGAACAATACCATAAGTTCAATTTTTAAGGTACTTTCAAAATACTTCAATTTTGTGCTACTTTGCTCACTGCAGTCACTACATTTCAGGGTGATATATATTCTACTTCTCACTCCACTACATTTACACAAAGCTCCTTTAGGCCTTCACAAAAAATATAACCTTGTAAAACTTGATTGATTGTCATAGATTAAACTAAACAACAACAGCCAGTGGTCAAAGATCCTTTACTTAAGTAAAAGTAGAATTTCCATGGCCTCAAAATACTCTGTAAAGTAAAAATAAAAGTCCTGAATTCAAAATATTACACTATTTATAGCAAACTGGACTTAAAGTACTTCTAACAGTGTTATATAACTACAGAATATTACATTATTCTGTTTTTATCAATGACAAATAGATGTAAGAGCATTTTAATGTCGCAGTTTGTCAGTGTAGTGCACATTTCAGACACCTTGTATACTATTGGGTACATTATTAGTGTAGTAATGAATAATATATATGCGTGTCATGTTTATATTTTTTGTAAAAAGTAACTCACAACTATAAGTCTCAAATAAATGTAGTGCAGGAAAATATAATATATTTTCTCTGTAATGGAGCTGAAGTATATAGTAATAAAGTAAAAAAAATGTACAAGTTTTACACATTAGGTAGGCCTAACTAAAAATTAGTTTTATGCATGTATGCCAGAAGAAAACACAATGTACAGCTGATGGAAGTGTCATCAGTTTTGCAGATATTTGGTCATAAACCAACACTGGACAATCTTGACCTGGTGGTGGCACCAGAGGAAAAGTCAGGGGCTCACCAAAGTCAGTGGGATTCATGCTCTGGGGGCCATGAATATGTGTGCACAGTTTCACAGCAGTCCATTCAATAGTTGTTGAGATATTTCAGGCAGACAAACCAGAGACAGAGTCCTCGGCCTGATCGAATATCAGCCTCATCACGAGCAGCTACAGCAATAAAATGCTGCATTAATGTTGCATTATGTATTAGTAGTATAATAATGAATACGTTATAAAACAATATACCAATAAAAAGGGCCATTATTCTGCATAATCAGTACTTTCTGCTGATAATAATTTTCTACTTTTACTATAGCACCTTACTTCATTTATTTATTGAAAGCAAGTGTAAAGGACCGCACCTCACCTCCTTAATTATTAAAAAAAAAAGTGTATAGAGCTACGTTTTCCCACCACTTTCTTCTAGATAAAACAACAAAAGGCCCATTTTACTGATATTTATTTGATCTAATGTCAAGATTATTGATGATGAAAGGTTATTATAGGCCTGTTATCATGATTTTGTTCTGCTCTACAAAGCCAAAATGAAACGCAGTGAGTATGAGGTCAAAGTTGAGTTGAGAGAAGAATCTGACTGTCTGACTTGTGTTTCAGCCTGCTATATTGGTGAATTATTACGTCATAGAAATGTTTACGTTTGGGGAAATATAGGTAGAAACTATACAATATACCGCAGTGACTGCACTCTGTTTAAAATATTTGCTTTTTTTTTTTTTTTACCGGCCTCTGGGGGCGGCGAAAATAAGTTGTGCACACAAAGTTGACAGTTGATGCACACTGACACTGACCTGCAGCCTATACACATATGGTTTAGGATAGGGTTAAGTTCATACGGCGAACAGGACAATACCATTCATCTAGAGTCGTGTGCGTCAACCTGCTGAATGTAAGTACAATATTTACTCTCTTTACATAATTAACATATCACTAATAGATACCGGTATGAGCCAAAACACAGCCTAATTTAATTAGGCTTTGTATAAGTCAGCATCAGAGGTCTTGAAATGTTTCACCTCAGAAACAGCTACTGTAACGCACAGTGAGATAAGATCTGATATCTGTGGTGTTTTCAAGCCATATGGACATTTTTACTTGTATTTACTTTGGCCAGGTGTGTGCACCTGTACAGCAGCCCTCCCTCCATCACCCACTAGGGAGAGGCATTGACCAGCGGGACAAGGTGTGTTCAGCTGCAGGTAATTAGGCCTATGAAATATAAGTCAGACCTATATTCTTCTTCTTTTTCTTCATTTATTTATTTATCTATTTATATATATCATTATATTTTCGGGTTGTCCTTACGTCCAATTCTCATGAACGCCACATCCCAGGATCACATTGCGTTAAAGGAATTTGTTCAAATTTGGCACAAACGTAATTATTAATTTGAACTGATAGGATTTCGTTAGTCAAATGTTATAGTCACTCCGTCCTCACAAAACAGCCATAACTTAATTCATACACTAATGATGACAGCATTTCACACAAATGTCTAATAGGACAACATGATGAAGTGATGACATTTTATATCCAAAAGGTCAAAGGTCAGCTTCACTGTGACATCACAGTATTCTACAAAAACACTTTTCTGAGCATTATTCTGAGGGAAATCCCTAAAAACTTGGTGTTTAATCCACCCTTCACCAAGCTAGCAGCCTGTGCCCTGGGTGCAAGTTCATACTTTGTATCAGTGGTTCCCAACTGGTGGGTAGCAGTCAAAAATTGGGTCGCAGGTCCATTCTGTATCAAGTTTGTTACACTTTATTATCACTTTATTTTAAAGTGCAGTGAATTTCCAGCACAGAGCTTTATTTTGAAGTGCTGTTTCTTACTTAACAGAGACAGCAAACTAACTGGACGACGTGGCCAAACACAAGGATGACGCTGAATATATGAAACTGTTTGAACCTTGAACTGATGCCTGAGGATGGGTGAGTTTTATCTGGGGAGTGTTTGCAGTGAGGGTCCAAGGACAGAGGGATGTCGTATGCTGTAAAGTCCTCTGAGGCAAATTGTGATTTGTGATATTGATGATTGTCTCATGTACATGGACACTGGTAGTCTGCAAGATGCTACACTGATATGAAAATACAGATCCCCCATTTATTCCATTTAAATGTCAATATATTTCAGCACTATTTAGTTGTATCCAGTATAACATTAGAGACAAACAAAAAACCCATAAATACTTGTTTTAGTTTTTGTCAGCCACCTTGTAACTCTACATAACAATAAAGGGAGGTGTCAGAGGTGTCATGCTGCCCCTCCTACCCTATACCGCATGTTTTTCTCCTGTCGTTCAATTGCCTCATTCTCGTCATCTATATTTGAAACTCTTTTACAGCTGTACAGTTGTAATATACCCTGTAACCACTGTGTTTGGAGTAGCTCCAGAAGGCTTGTCCCTTTCAAGTAGCCAATCAAACTCTGTGACGTTTGTGTCCCCTCTGGCCCTAAAGTGGAAGGACAGGGCTCCACCTTCACGTGCCTGTTGGGTCAGAGAGGTGATGGCACACCTAAAGCTAGAAGAGTTGATATATCACGGTCAGGGGTCTATTAAAAAATACGACAAGGTGTGGCAGCCTTTCCTGGACTACTATAACAACCTTCTATGTGCCAGGTTGACTGAGTAAGACCCTCAGCCCCCCAAAATGCAATAAAAACAGTTAAAATAATACCAGTAAAGGGGAGACTGAACAGAAGGCAGAAGACATATCAGACTTCGTTATCATTATTGCTGTTACTACTTTTATATCACACTCTGATTTCCCTCTGTCCTGTCTCAACCCGGAGCACACATTTTAAGCTTCTTAAAATGGTAGGCCCTGTATCTGCTAACCCCCCTTTTCAGTCTGACAGCTTCTTATACATGCTGTCCAAAAAAAAAAAAAAAAAATCCCATATGTGATTTTGACTAAGCATAGAAAGTGCCAGTTGTATTAGTCATGCCTCCCTCAAATGTCCAACTTCTTTGCTCCTGTATTTGCATTTAATAAAGTGAATTTCAATGCATTATAAGCTTTAGACTTTTTATAATCGGCACAACATTCAGTCTGTGACATCTTCTCTTTAAAAAAAATCCCCATGTATATGGGTTTGCTCAAAGGTTAGCTGCAATTGCAACATGCATAGCTGTGGAAAAGAGTGCACACTTTACGTGATGTTGCACAACTGACTCACTAGTAACCTATATACTGAATAGACACATGCAGGTATCTCTTGTTTCTCACCTTACAAACACACACACACACACCTGGGACCTCTTCAGCTGTAATGTGTAAGCTGATAGCTGCGCTCGTGACCTCCTTTGGCCATAATGATACACATCAACTGCGCACATCCTGAAACTGTGTCTGAGAAGCTAAAGATAAACATCAGTGATTGAATCCATACTGTTGCTCAGTCACAGTCACTTATTAACACATAGGTTGAAGATACCTGTAGGCGCTGGTGAGAAAATATCTAAGTTACAGAGTTATGTCAAGATGATGAACGCAGGTCTGTGTGCACGTGTGACTATGTTTGTTCATGTGACAAGTAGGCCGACCCAAGGTATAAAGTCAGTGGTCAAAGTACGATCAGAGGCAGATAAGATCAGTGATACATATGCACACACACACGCACACACACACACACACACACACACACACACACACACACACACACGCGTAACAATAAATAGCATGGTCATGGTTGCCCTGTGAGCAATTAATTAAAGCCTGCTGAGTTTATGCCATCAGAGCTCTTTCAGTGCAACTTGCAAACAGGCATTCTTCATCAGATTACTACTGAGCTCGGTAAGACCACACACACACACACACACACACACACACACACACACACACACACACACACACTAAAACATGTTAATGAAACACTACAAATACTCAGACACACTGTATTCCCTCCCTCCACCAAGAAGCATTCAACAGCCCTGCGTTGACCCTTGTATTCACAAATAAACACTTTTGTTCTTTTCCACTCCCTCTGTCACTCCCCTCGTTTTCGTTTCCTTTATTCATTCTCTCATCTCCTCCCTCCTCTTAACCCATATTATTCAATCAATAACTCCGAAGAAGTGCATGGGTTGTATTTCTAAACCCTGATAGAGTGACTGCCCCTCTTACCCTTGCTCTCTCTTTCCCCACTCCCTCCCTCCCTTGTCCCTTAGCTTTTCTCCCCTCGCTCTTCTTTTTCTGTGTTTGAATGGAGAAGCTGGGTTCCCCGGAACCTGCACACCCTGCGCAGGGTGCAGGGCCCGTTGCTGGGGTTTCTGTAGCCAAGACGCCAGGGGCTGAGGGGGCTGAGGGAGACGAGGCAGCGGCGGCGGTGGTCAGCTCCAAACTGTTTTGTTGTGCGTGTGTGAGACGTTGGCTACCACTGGTCTACAGAGAAGAAATCTACCAAGTCTTACGGCTCACAGGCCCACTGGTGAGTAGGGGAAAGTTGAAGCGTTGGTGGGGGGGATTGGTATGTTATTCATAAAGTGCTATGACTGTTAATGAATGCATTTGTTGCAGAGTTGCTGTTTGATGTGCACTGTTACCGTGTACAATCTAACAGTGCAATTAATTACAAGCTCTGAAATATATACACAGTATGCAAATGAAATAAAATGGTGCCTAGAGTGTATCTTAATGCCGAGTACAGACAAGCTCTGTGTTCTGTTGATAGCAATTGTTTGCTGCGTTAGTTTTACCTGATCAATAATGGGCTGTTTGGAAATGAGTCAAAGTCTTTCTGTTTGTTTCTACAGCTGTTGTCTCGGATTCTGAACTTCCTCATGCCGTTTGTTATCACCATATTCTGTGGTCACATTGGCAATGCAGAACTGGCTGGATACGCACTGGCCTCAGCGGTAATATTTTTACTCCTTTATAGACCAATTGATTTCACCTGCTGCAAGCACATTATGTACTGCAACTACTCGCTCCACTTACTGTTCTACTTCCACTCCTGCTCCTACTGACAGTAATTTTCACTCACAATTAGAGTACAAGAAGTCTTTGTGTGTGATGATGCTCATTGCACCTTTAAACACCAATCTGGCAACAATGCCCTGATATTATATTTCAAAAGGCAGCAGAAAAGCAAACAAATAGGTCAGCACCTGCCATGTCATATGGGGTAGACACAAAGAAAACAGTGCTGAAATGGTAAAGAGCCGTTGTGCAATCACCTGCACAAACAGACAGAGTTTTGACGCAAATCTGAACAGACTGCCGAACACCAAAGAGAGGAGAAACAATGTAAAAGCAACACACATTTTTTACAGAATAAAACATGACTGTTTCTCAAACTGACAAAAACAGCAGAATCGCTTAACAAATCTGAGGCGTGGGTGGTAGTTCAGAGGTCCAGGCTAGTGTGGTCTAATATGTTATTCCAAAATCTCCCACAGGTGTTCAGCTGGATTGAGATCTGGTTATTCTTAAAGGGGACCTATTATGCTGTCCTTGCTGTGAGCAAAAACCTCAGGCTTCAAATCGTTTTGAATACTCTATTTCCAATGATTTTTTTCTACTTTAGAGACGGGCTGACTCTTTATATGGTCATCTGCTCCAGGCGCCCTACTGCAAGTGTTAACACTACGTTGCTACGTTGCCGTTTTATTGGTGATTTTTTTCCAGGCTGTTCTCACTTCTAAGTTGTCACATACTGCCACACTGACGCACAGAGGCACCATATGCAGAGATATGTAACCCACCGGGCGGTGGCAGTTAAAGAGCAAGAGTCCATATAGTGAGAACGGGAGGCGGATAGGTCAAACAAAGTCTGGACTTTCACCCTGAAGCACACTGTTTGTTTCCTTTATGGAACCAAAAGTCAGTGGAGTTATTTTAGTAGCAATGTAGTGTGCCAATATATGTAGCATGCTATGATGATGTATGTCACATGACATTACATGACATAAACAAATCTTTGAGGGGGGCTCAAAGAGTCAGGCGCTAAAATGGAGCATGTCAGACAGAGGGTGAATACAGGTGTTCCAGGACAGACAATACAAGAAAAAGAAATTGTATTTGGACATTAAAGTATGTCAGCATGTTCTAGTAGAAACCCAAAATGCAAGTCTGAACCTGAAAATGTGTTCCCTTTAAGGTAAATGAGTCACAAGATATTTGTGCTGGTAAAAAATTAAGCCTCAATCAAACACCTAATACCTGGTGGCTGGGGACATTTCCACTCTAGAAGTGAACATTCAACAGCTGTAGAACATTGACTGTTTGGTTAACTGGTATTCCTCCCAGTTTCAGACCTCTACAAAGTCATGGCAGCCACCTTTTGGTTTACTTGGCATCAACTAAGTTCTTGGCTTACTTGTTTGCAAACAGTTGCTATCTTACACATCCTCTAAAGAAGCAACTTGGAGATCTGTTGCATAACAGCAGGTACACGTAGAGCAGCAAGTCCTAACTTATTTAGTCACACACGACCGATGCACATAGACAACATCAGCCTCAGTTTGGTCAGCCATCTTGGTCTGCCAAAATATCTGGCTCTCTTTGGCTTGCTAAATGTCGAACTCTTTTCACCACACAGTCGTCTACTTTGGCTGTCTGCCATTTGGCACTGGGAAAATAGGATGAAGTTGTCTTGTGAGGGCATTGTTTGTTGGGAGTACCCATAGTTCATCAGAATCGTGACAACAGTTGGCACCGAACTATACGGACCTGCAAACAAAAGCTGAAATTGGCCGACACTCGCAACGAGCTGCAGACTGGGTTGTTGACTCTCAGTGGGACTGGGTGTATCAGCTCTTTCACATTACAGGCGAAAATTATATTCAGTGGACAAATGGTAGGTCTGTGTGAAAAATGGCGAACTCTCTGGAGTCAGCCATGAAATCCAAAAAAGACAGATTTTTTTTTTTTGTCAGATAGAATCTCAGGGGTGAAACACAAAGTGTTCTGCACCATGAGACCACACAGACAATAAACATTTTGTATAGACTGTATTTGAGCTGTCCTGCATGCATTGTGTGGCCAGGGCCAGTCTCATAGCTCCAGTTTTCTAGGGCACAAGAGTAAAGCTCTCTATCTTGATTTTTATCTTGATTTTTGAGAGACTACAGAAAATGGCTTCTTCCTAAATGTCCTGGTGTAGAGCATCCATGCCCACTTGTGAGATCACACACAAAAAAGTGATGCTAAAGTGAATAAGCCAGTTGAAATGTCGAGGTAAAATCATACAGGGCAGGTAGGGTCCCTCTTCACTTAGTGGTTTAGATTGTAGGGAGATAGAAGGACATCATAGATTACACTTACATCATTCTAATAAGGTTTCCCAAACCTAAAACTTGGCAGTTGGCATTATATGTTTCTGCAAACCAAGGACACGTTACATTATGTAGCATATCATATTGCATATATGTTGAAACTTTATGTTTCAACAATGCTGTGGGTAGCATGTGGTGAGGTTAAGGCACAAAAACCACTTGGTAATGGCTACAAAAAGTAAAGGTAAAGCAGCGATGTAGCTGTATAAAACAGCTGCTCTTTACGCAACTTTCTTTGCAGGAATTGTTGGGACATCTGGGCAAAAAACAACCGCTTTCAGTGCCTAAAAAGCAGCTGAAAAAACAGCAACAGGTCGCTGCAAATCCCCTATGTTTGGTTATTAAAAAGCTGCTGGAAACGCAGCAATAACTCGCTAAAAAACAACTGGTTTTGTCGGTTGTTGATCTTAAACAGTGGTCTGCAGCTTGGCAGGCGGCTCCCCTAGGTGACACGCAGTTTGTCATCCTCTCCACCTACAGATGACAAAGTCAGCTCATATACTGTGTCTTTAGAGAGGGGTGTTCTTGGGTGGTGGGCACGTGTACAGAGCCACATATGGAGTCTGCTCAGTGCATGATTGGATTCAGTGCAGCTGCAGCCTTGTTAAAAGCACATGCGCTTTGTATGATACAACAAATCTTATGAAGCCATGAACAAACTACGTTGTCTGCAACTTTTCTAATGAAGACTAAATTAAAAGAAGAAGCAGTTCAGCATTTTTCCTTACACACATTATTTAAATGGAGTTTCTTTGCTCCATGAAGACTACCTGTTGCTCAGTCACAGGGCTTTTCCAGCCTCATTGCACCTGACTTTACTACCAGATAGTTTCCAGGGACTATGAAACCACATTCATGCCAGCTGCTGAAACAGCGGAGGTGTAGGACAGCTGAGTGTCCACACATATTACTCAGTGCTATGCACATAAACAAAAAGGACAATGCATAAAAACACTTGAACAGCAAGTCTAACTTTCAGTTTCTGCTCTCTGATTTTTCTTGTTTTTGATTCTCCACCTCTCAGACCATTAACCTGACCACAGTATCAACAGGCTATGGCCTCTCACTGGCTTGTGACACACTCATTTCTCAGGTGAGCAAACAACATTATTATAATTCCCTTATTGTTATTGTGTTGTCAACAGAAGTGTTTAAATCTTGAGTCGATGTAATCAGATTCAGTTCTGTCTCATTCGCAGACATTCGGCGGTAAGAACCTGAAACGAGTGGGACTCATTCTGCAAAGGAGTACTTTGATCCTGCTGCTGTTTTGTCTGCCCTGCTGGGCCCTTCTCATCAACTCTTACAACTTGCTGATCCTCTTGCACCAAGACGATGAGGTTGCGAGGTAAAGTCACAGTTTCATTAATACCTTATATTTATAAGTGTGTTTTGCATATACTGTATGTGTCAGTTTGTGCAAAATACTGACGCACTGATGTAGTTTAAGGAAAAATACAAGAGCCATATCTTTATCTTTAGTGCCATGGTTGTTATTCTTATCAGCAGTGTTACTGATGATTGTATTATTCCACGTTAGCATGTATAGAGGTATTTTGCATAACTCATGCAGTATAATCAAGTCTCATTTACTCAGTCGTGCATGCATTTTCACTTAAACCTTACTATATGAAACAAGTATTCCTTTAAGTTCCGCTTTAATTATGTAGGTATTTAATAAATTTTTTAATAAAGGCGAAATTTAAAGTGACATAATAGTTTTGATACTGCATTGCAAAATTAAGGACATGTCTAATCAGAAAGTCCATAACTGTCTGTGTGTTTGCTCCACTAAATTAACATTACTCTGTTTGCCTCTTTGTCAGAATCGCCCAGCTCTACATGATGGCATTTCTACCAGCTGTCCCAGTGAGTGCACTGAACTGAAACACAGTCTGGAAAAAAATGTTTTACTGTTTACTGCCTAATTCAATACATTTTGTATTAATCCATGCTGCATACTGCAGTTAGCTGAGCTGCAGAATTAGCACAAAAAACAAGCAATTCAAATCACATTTAGGAGCAACCAGTCCCCCCAAATAGGAAGCATAGCAGAGAACAAGGCAAGGAAACAAAATTGTAGTCTCTCTTTCTGAAACAATTGCACGACCAGCTCATCACCACCTGATTGAGTCTTTTAGCTTATCAAAAGATTGGCTTTGTGCTCCAGTGTTGGTCAGGTAAATACTCAAAGATAGCCTTCTCTGGCCTCGTCTCAAGCCGTGCAGTGTGTTTATTTGCACAACTTGACCCGATTACTGTGATTGAGTTTTGCTTGAATGTTTACAGTGACCCAAATTCAGAGATAATCTAAATTTAAATGCCTTTCTGACACTGATTAAGGGATGCTAGGTAGCCAACAGGAAATGTCTTACTACAAAGTGATAGCAGGCAAATTGTGAAACCTCTTTTCTGTGTTGATATATTAACTCTCTGTAGAAAAAAAAGCCCTGTGTCAGTCAGTTCTCTTCATGATCTTCCCAGTGCATAAAATAAAGTTACTACAGAAAAGCAGGAATAGTTGCACCTTTGCAATATTGAACATAAAAACAGTGGTGTTTCTAAACAAACTGACACATATAGAAAATAATAAATGCCTACAATTCGGACGTTTTCCATGTTTATAGTCAAACTAAAGTGTAAACATGACACAGCGATTCAAAAGTAATTAATCTCTGTTCAATCTTATTGTGCTTTACCTCAATTACCTCCTTAATCTGGCTGAGATAATCCAGTTATAGTGTTTATGCCAGTTGCAGTGACTGGAATATTCCCCAATTAAAATGTTTTTATCCGTAGCATAGGGTCAACAAATACAGTAGTGTTAACAGTTAAAGTATATTATTTTCTTCCCCCCATATCAAAGTTGTGTTTGAGAATTGCAGCTGGTATCTGAGAGGTCTACCACTTTTATCCTTTAAACAACTCCCCTCTTGTCTCGCCCTGCTCCAGGCCATGTTCCTGCACCAGCTGCAAGTTTCCTACCTACAAAACCAAGTAAGTATAAAAGGGAAAACAGGTAAATTCCTCCTACACTGAATTTCAGTGGGTGCCCTGTCTTAAAAAGAAGAAGAAAAGAAAATGGTAACAAACAACAGAGGTAGCAAAAGACAAAGAATCACCTCATGTCTTCATCATTTTGATGAATTGTATTTCCATCAGAGACAGTGTCATGCTAAACCATAGTTGTAAAAAATGTATTGAAGCTACCTGCAACTTTAAGGGTGGGATGTTTTTTGGCTTGTTACTCGATGCATTAGTTGATGATGTGAATCATTCAACACACCTTAAATGTCAATATGACAAATCTGATCATCCACTTGTTTTTATTGGCTCCCTTGCCTGACATACGCTTTGGTAATGATTGGATCTTCAAGTGCTTGAAAAATGTAGGCTATATGAATTTCAGCTGGATTGTGTGAACTGTGAATATTCTATTTCTTTGCTTGGAGATAAAAAGTAGTGGAGCGTCATTCCTGTGTGCTACACCTACAGTATGCTTCTGAGACACTGCAAGCAGGCAGGAGGAGATGGGCATCCAGCGTACATTTGTGCAGTGCAGAGAAAATTAAAAAACTCAATATGCGATAGTACAGCAAAGTTGCTGACCTCAATGACACTAACGGGCAGGGGCAGTAAAACGTTTTGTCTGTTCACAATCACAAGCACGTTATCAGTTAAAGACACACCCTCAGGTGAGTAGCCCTGTAGTATGGAGAGGTAAATCGCTGCCACACTGTGCTGATGTGTCGAGTAGGGCTGCACATAATGATTATTTTTTATCGATTAATCTAACAATTATTTTTTCACTTAGTCGACTAATCAACGACCAATTTATCAATTGTTCTAAAGATTATTTTTGTATTACTCGATTAATGTAACACCTAAATAACCCCAAAAATAAATAACATAAACAAGTCTCATAAATATTTAAATATTTTATTTAATCATCTTTATGTAAAAACAATGACACAACGTCACTGTTGTGTTATAATATTAATAATTATAATTATAGGCCCTTTTTTAAGATACCTGATCAGAAAGTAACGGACCTCAAATTCAAAAGCATTGCTACTTCATTGTTACTTTAAGTATTTGACTCTAAACTTAACTTAATTTAATCACTGGAGTAATACGCAGTAAAGATAATTTCTATCAAGTCTATTTTTGCGTCGGTGTGGGGCCAGGAAAGTAAATGAAATGACGGATTTACAGACTGTAACACCAGTCTGTGATGTTACTTTAAGCTGTTTTCTCGCTCGTGCATGCCCGTTAAAGTAAACAGAAAATATATAACAGTCGAATAACAGCATTAGATGACGCATACTGTATCGTTAGCAGCAGTGCAGAAAGTTTAGGTGACCACACCTAACAGAAACATGTTCTGTGTGTTGATAATCCTGATATATGATGCTTCCGTTGGGACAAAAAGTAAACAGGATGGTGTTTTCTGCTGCTACCGTTCACTTCAAGTGTCTGTGCGCTGCAGTCACACTCCTGCGATAAGTCATTTTCACTTTGTAGGCAAGGTTTTCACTTTATTGTGATGTGCCGACGCACATTTTGTAAATCTAGGTATTTTTGTAATCAGTGACGCTGATTATGTCGATGAACTGTCCCACCCTTTGCGTCAAGTCAAACTGAGTCAAGCCAAGCCAGCACATGTGTATGGAAAATGGCTTTTAGTCTTGTTACTGGAGTTAACTGTCTTTTTCCTGATTTTTTTGTTTGTCTCAAACTTGTGCACATAATATTCATGCAGTCTGAATGCTGAATGATTGGATAGCTGATTGTGCACTGCATGTCTTCTTTTGTCTGTCAGGGGATCATTCTGCCGCAGATGTACACAGCAGCAGCAGCCAACCTTTTAAACCTGGGGGCCAACTACGTCTTAATCATCAGCCTTGAGCTGGGAGTCGTGTAAGTGACAGACTTTGTGTTACTACATGTTTTCTTAGGTTTTCATGATCAATAAATTATATGAGTTAAGCCTCTATAGTATTTACAGCAGAGAAGCTCTTTCTCTCTTGACCACTTGTGTCTGAAAAGGAGAGGGTTGGGGGCTGATGCGTAGCCAGGAGTTTGGAAAGAAGACAGGAGGTCAAAGAGCTCATTATGCATTTTAATCTATCTAAGAGGAATGATTTGTTTTTTGTTTAAACAGAGCCAGTGGTGCACTGATGCTTATTATTTTTGTACTTTATTTAGAGAGGGAGGCAGTGCAGGAAAAGATGTGAGAGCTTTGACAGGAGTTGATCCTGGTCCAGCTGGACAAACATTTGATTCAACAGGCAGTCCACTTAACCAATCAGGTCCCTGTGGTCAGGTCAGGCCTGTCCCTGGAGGCTAACTCTCAGATCCTTTAGACATCAAGTTTACTCCGCAAAACTTGAACTGTCTCATTGCTGACCTCCTTTGACCCCTCGGTGTGCAGTCCTTCCCCATCTTTGCCCACAGAGAGAGGGTTGGCGTTAATGTAAACCATCAGTAGACGTCCCTCTGGTATTAAATTATGCTCTGTCGCGTGTTTGCAGTGGATCGGCAATTGCTAACGGCCTGTCTCAGGTAGCAATCTGCCTGCTGTTGTTTGGCTACATCAGGTGGAAGAAGCTCCATAAGGAGACATGGGCGGGTGAGTTACGCATGCAGATGTAAATATCAAACACTAAATGACATTAAAAATCAGGATCTCTGCTACAAATGATGCATGTAAGCAGTTTTTCAATCAGTTTTCAGAAAACTGTCGTCCTCTACAGGCCACACTGAGTATAACCTGTCTCTGTTGGCCTTTCTGCAGGCTGGTCCACTGACTGTCTGCAGGAGTGGGGCTCCTATATGAAGCTGGCTGTTCCTAGTCTCTTTATGGTCTGCTTTGAATGGTGGATCTGGGAGATTGGAGGTTTCCTTTCTGGTCAGTGTTGCTTTTGTTCCTAATTTCTTTAAAGCCCTCTCTGAGTGGAGTTAGAAAAGGTGTAAGTGTCAAAAGATGTGGGGGTAAAATTGTGTGTTTGTTGCATGTTTCTAGAATCAAATACTTATACCATCAGAGCAACTGTAAAGACTCTGCAATCATGTGAAAAAATTCTTTATATGGTGACTTTAAAATTGATGTTTAGGAATATTTAGAAATGTATTTATTTCATAACTGAAATTTAAAAAACATACAAGTCCCCAATTTTGGAAAAAAAAAAAAAAACACCTAAAATGACCTACACAAGGCACAAAATATATTTTCTTATTAGCTCAAAGTGATAGACTGCATCACAGGGCCTCCCCTGTTTGCAATAACTGTGTCACCATATACTCACCTTTTTTGTACAAATAAAATCAGCACTTATCCACCGGCATTATGTAGTTAATTGAAAATGAAGAGAATAATCTGCAGTTAAAGTTCCATGTGTGTGCCATGTGACAAAATCTGGCCTCATTACATCTTTTCCCTCTCATGTGCTTGACCTTTGTCAGATCAATGTAGGTGCAGTTTACTAACTTTAGTTTCTTGGTGTAACTTTTAGGCATGATGGGAAAGCCTTTGCAAATGTCTAAATGTGACCTTTATCATATCAGGTGTCCTTGGAGAGGTGGATCTTGCTGCCCAGCATGTGATGGTGGAAATAGGAGCCATCACGTATATGGTATGCGTCATCCAACGTATTCACTGGAACATTTATGTGCATGTTTAACAGTAATTCAGCATTCTGGGGAATGCATGCAAAGTATGTTGAGTCAAGGAAGCAGCTAGCTTAGCTTTGTTGTGACAGTTCAAACTTAAGACCCAAATGCAAACACAACCAGGAAACTAAATGGTTGGAAGCAGTTTGCTGTAGTTTAAAGATGTGGGGCTGAAGGCTTAAGTAAAACGATAGCTGAGGTGGGTGGGGAAGGGCGAAACAGCAGGTAGAGGAGCTGAAGATAAGCAGTCCAAATCTGGGGGCAGAAGATGAGAACGAGGCTGGACGTGGCTGGTTATTGTTGAAGCAGGTGTTGTGAACCTGAGACACAGAATATATTGTGAGTAGAGGTCCAAAAACCACAAAAGCCAAAGTGTCAAAAAACTTTGAAATTGACGTTCGTACCGCAGAGGAGACTGAACGACCTGGCAGAGTCTGGATGTCTGAGCCGGGGATTTATACTGCGGTGACTCGATTGTTGATGAGGTTCAGGTGTGGAGGTTCAGCAGCTGCTGGCACTTGGTAAGATTGGTAGGAGGAAACCAGGGGGCCACGCCCAGCAAACATGAGACACTAGGAAGGGGAAATAGGAAACACAAGGGAGAGGCAAAGCTGAAACTCTAACAAGCTTAGCATTAAGGCTAAAAGCAGGGGGGAAACAGCTTGCCAGGCTTTGCCCAAAGTCCAAAAATAAGACTAACACGTAGACCTCACACATTTGAATTAGTATTGGAAAAAATGGCAATTTGTGGTTTTGCTGAAAGTTACATGCGGAAATTGTTTCTTGGGGAACTGCAACTTGGTGCAATTACAGACACTGCACACAACTGCTGGGTGGACAGATAAACTGTTGTTTGTCAAGAAAAAATTACAGCACGCAACTCGAACGTAACAGGCGTCATCTGAACCCAATAGCAGCACTTAAGACAGGCAGAAGAGTTCATAATAAAACTTTAATATACTGCTTATCAATCTCAGAATGAGTGGGCAGGTAAACAACAGTGAAAGTCAGTTTCTTGGTTCGGGGCCTTCTGGGACACAGGTTCAGTGCAATACTTTCAGTGTAGCACGCTGCAGCAGAGAGCTGGTGAGTCACTGGCATCCACTGCATGCACACAAACAGCAAACAGTTTTAAAGTGTGCAGCGGTACGATGAGGCAGCAGACAAAAGGCAAGGGTCCGATACCAGGTGAACACAAAGGAGGCCAACACAACTGTGAGGAGCTGGCTGTAGTTAGTTTGGAATCGGCGTGGAGTCAACAAACCAGCAGTGATGGTGAGTGGATTTTGCTGCGCACACACAAAAGCAGAATGTGCAGCCACGCGACAAGGTAATCCACAGCACAGGCAGCAGAACACGTAAACTCACAGCGGAGAGCTGACTGGCAGTCTCTCCACACAGCCACATGAAACAAGCAAACAGAAACCAGGAGCATGGAAGCAGAGCTCTTGGTCGAGGACAGAAGGCTGAGTGGTTTACTGGGGAGCAGGCGAAGCAGGAGAGTCAGAGGCAGGCAAGGTCGGCAATGAGAAAGCAGTCCAGGAACACACGCTGGAAAGTCTTGCATGGATATGACTAAGAGCACCTCATGTGAGGCTGGAGTATTTATAGTGGCAGGGAGTAATAAGCCACGGGTTAGCAAAGTTGGCTTGATGAGGTTGGTATGGTGGACTGACAGGAGTGGGAGATGTGTGGACAGGTGATAGGCTGGCAGGTGGGTGTGATGGAGAGGTGGGGTGAGTGGGAATTTACGGGGTTAGCTGAGAGAATGGCATGTATGGCAGGTTGGAAGTGCACACTGTGACACCTAAAATCACAAACTGATGTTTTCACATTTCTAATAAATGTTCGAGATGCTGGTAGGTTTACTTTTGAACTTTGGAGAGATGCACGCTAACTGTCTCCTCCTGCTTCTAGGCTTTATGCTAAGTTAAGCTAACTACTTCCTGGCTCGAACGCTGCGTTTCACACTCAGACGTGACAATGATCTTGATCTTTTCATTTAACTCTTTGAAAGAAAGTGAATAGTTGTATTTCCAGAGGCTGTGTAACTGATGAAACTGACAGCAAAAAGTAACATGGGGTCCATGCAGTTCCCTCTAGGTGTCCATGCAGCTGCCTGTGTGCGGGTTGGGAATGCTCTGGGGGCGGGGGACACTTCCAGGGCCCTAGTCACCTGCAAAGTGGCCCTGGCTCTGGCAGGTATGAAGACACATACATACATTGTAAACACAAACACACATTATCAATATAATCTGAACAGTGCCCTCTGAGAGTTCTTGATTTTGGTGGGTTGGCAAGAGTATTCATTACTATTAATAGAGCGTAACTAGACACCTCTGACGTAGTAATCATTGTATTAAACTCCAGGGAAACTCTTCTGTGAGAAGCAAGCAACTTCAATTTCAAATGTGTTTGCTTTCACTTGAATCTGGATAAATCATGCTTCACAATCGCGGAACATAACAGGTATACCTTATGTAATGTCTTCACTATAGGAACGCTTGCTGTGCTCCTGGGTATTATCATCGCTGGCTGTAAGTCCAGCATTGGCTACATATTTACTTCTGATGAGTGAGTTTCAGATCAGCACGTTTATTCCTGCACCGTGTAAAGGCGACTCTGTTTTTGATGATCTTCCTCTACTGTCTGCAGAAACATTGTGCAGATCGTCTCAACGAACCTCACGATCTACGCATTTGTACAATTCTTTGACGCACTCCTGGTACGGTATTATCTTGTCTTGTTTTGCATTGAGCCCTTGTATTGAATAGTGCACACAGCGGCCTGCTTTCTTTGTTGAATCAATATCTCCTTTTCTTTCTGTGTTTCAATCTGTGTGTGTTTTCAGTGCGTCTGCTCAGGGATTCTTGTGGGATGTGGGATGCAGAAAATTGCCGCCGTGGCCAACCTGGTGTGTTACTACTGCGTCGGCCTGCCAGTGGGAATAGCTCTGATGTTTGCTGCCAAGCTCAGAATATTAGGTAATGTTTTCATCCCATTCTATTTCTGTATGTTTCTGCAAACAGGCAATGAATGAAAATGAAATAAATACACTGTGCCAGTAATTCATGTAACACAACAACCTTTTTCTGACTGAGGATCCCAATTTTAGGTATGAAACCTAAATGTTTGAAACAAAGATAATTCTTCACTACTGGATTCTTTTTAAATAGAAGGGATTTAATGAATCATTACGAAAAAACCTTTTAGTCCACAGTCACCACTCTGCTCCTTCTAAAGCTCAATATGTGCAATGATTTGAAGTGTAGGCAGTTGCCTCAGTTTCCTTTGCATGACATCACAGACTGAAGCTTTGACTTGAGTCATAAATATTTCTTGTATTGTCCAATAAGTGGCACATCTTAGAAGGATAGATCAGATTTTTTAAAGTGTATTACCTACAGTAGATGAAGGTGAGCTTGCTCCCAGTTTGGAGAAGCAGGCTGGAGTACAGCCATGGAGGTTAAGCAATGTACCACTGTGGACAGGGGCAGTAGCAAAATGTATTTTAGCCACCTAAAAAAATCAGATTAAGTGTACACTAGTGTTGCTGTCAGACAGCCCTGTCTGACGGAGATCTGAACTGAAAGTGAAACTTATCTTTGCTCTCTTCAAAGCCAAATTCCTTTGACAAAAAAAGTAATACCCCTTTTCCGCTAAAATTAGCATGTGTATGTGGGTTTTTTGAACACAAGACAACATGCTAAGAATAGGAGATAAACTCTTTCCCGCAAGTACGCCTTTCTGTACGTGTTTGTTTTCTCTTCTTTTCCTGGTGTGTCACATTCTACGTCATGGACGGGCCAAAAAACAGGTTAGGATTTCAGTCCCTCTCTCTCAAACGCGACTAATTTGGAAGGATGTTCGAGCGTGCTTGGGTGGAGATGGATGCTGTTTTGTTGCGGCCTGTCATTGCATGGCACTGCCAAATGGACTACAATTAATACGTCCGCCTGAGTGTGATATTTTAATCACTGCTGATCGGAGGCAATCGCAGCTGGAGCTGATAAATACCCATGACTACTTTTATTTGACCTGAGAGTGAATGCGGATTGTAACCATTCCCATTAAATACAAAAGCCAGATGTCAGTGGGTGTTAGCTTTTTGTTTTTTTGTTTTTTTGTTTAGTGGAAAAGGGGCATAATTTTTGCTCGTTGAACTCTGGAGCTGCTGGTCTACTGCTGCCTCAACCAGTTAGTTAGTTCGTGTTATTGTGTGACTTTGGTGTTTTACGTGACTGCTGTGTTCACACCTGCCCAAATGAACAGCACTCAGGGGGCCAATGAACTTGAGTTCGACTGAATCAAACCAAACCAAACAGGGCAGGTGTGAAAGCACTTTTAAAGGCTTAATTCGGATTCATCAAAGTCACAAGTCCTGCCCCCTACAGCAGTACAAAGTTTAGCCCCCGTAGTAGTACTCCTGCCTGCTTCTCCAAACTGAGGGTGCGCTGACTGTCTTCTACTGTATAGCAGGTAACACTTCATAGGTACCTTATACAACCGCACAACAAAAAGAAATCTGAACTATCCCTTTAAGTTTGCCAGCAGATGATGGACTTCAAGTAGTGTGTCTATATTTAAATCCAGGTTCATTAGTTAAACCCACTAACCCACTGGGTCCTGCTGCAGCAGACATTCCTTAATTTCTCTCCCTGCAGCCGGCCATTTACCCCCTGCCAGAGTGGAGAGCTTTGCTGTCCACTCAAAGTGTGCATGCATTGATAAATGAAACACACACATGCACAGACACACACATTCACCCAATGTGCATCAAAGCTTTGACCTTGTGAGGTGTGTATCATCTCGCTTGTATCTACATTTCCCTTGGTGACCCATGAAGAACTGTGACATGAAACTTAATACTGTAACTCTTTGGAAATAAGTTTGACCTGACTCTGTTTTTCAAGGTGGATTTCGTAAATTCAGTTTCTTCAAAGTAGCTCAGAGCGTAATAATGACATAGGGGTGGTTCTGATAATAATATGTAGATATGCAACATGTTTGGAAATAGAGCACCTGAGTGGATAATGCCTCTAGCAACTCTTCTGCTCTTTACAGCCATGCATGCATGTCATAGCTCCAGAGATGTCAATGTTCATGCGATGAAATGTGGTACACACACTCATGTTCCCCTCAGGATAAATTGTAATAACTTGATCCCATGACTTTCCGTCTAGCACCATCATCAGGTCATATTTTTAATCTGTCCAACAGCCTCTAGCATGGCTGTGTCTTAACTACGTCTTTCTGTCATAAATATTAAGTATATCATTTATTTTTTCTGTTAACAAATTTTCTTACAAGTGTGTCTGAAGTGAATGCGCTGTAGATCTGTCTTCAATGTGTGTGTTTTTGTCTCCCTCTGGTTAGGCTTTTGGGTGGGCCTCTTTTTGTGTGTTATCTTGGAGATGTCTTTCTTCCTCTTTCTAATCTTCAGACTCGACTGGAAGAAAGTCACATACAAGGTAGGATGCTCTTATCTTTCTTTAAACCATGCATGGTTTTTAAACCTTTCCAAAAAGGACTGAGGATAGGAACGCAATTGGGATTATCAAATGAAACTTCCTGTTAGGGAATTTTTTGTTGTTGTATGAATCAAGAGGCAGTCTCGTCAGTAAAGGCTGGCATCCCTGCAGCATGTCCCTCAAACCAATTTAATTTTGGCAGCATTTTAAATCTTAATACATTTTTTGGGTTATTTTTCTCCTGTGTAGCTTTGTGTATCTCTCTCAACTCATTCACAAAAAATGTAGATATTAGAACATTGTGTACACACTCTAACACGTCTCTAACATTTAATAGTATTATTTTGCAAAAAAAAAAGTGGGGGTTATGTGTATTAAATTTGCAGTAAAAATTCTCAAATTTTCAGGCTCAAGAGCGGGCTGGAAAGAAAGTGGTGTCGATACGGAAGTGTTCTCTTCGGACAGTGCTGAATGAAGCGATAGTGTCCGACACCGCCGATGGCCCTAACACAGTAAGTGCATGTGTACAGTATTTTTTGTGTAGTCAAGCATGTTGTTCTCATTTTTTTGTCAATATTGAGCTACTCACATGTTGATTAACAGCAGAATCTTTGTGCCCTGAAGGCCCAGTTGGACGGTCAAGAAGCCCCTAACAACGACGGCTACAGTCCAGTCACCACCCAGGATCAGGAGCTGGATGCAGGTCAAGAGGCTGTGGCCAACAACACAATCACAGGAGGAGCTGAGGGGGATGCTGAGCAGAGCAAAAAGACATCAAACACCAAAACCGACGTGCCGCTTTCTGTCACTCAGCTGATCTTGCGGCGGGGACTCACCTTTGCGGTTTTAGTTGTCATTTTGGCCATAGGTGTGGCTCTTCACGCTGCATATCCTGCACCTGATCTGCTCGCCCACAGCAGGTCCAACTTTAGCCTGAACTGGGCCAATGACTCCACTCCTACACCACCGGCTCTGCTGCACCTGACCCAAAACCTCTGAGCTATCTTTGACCTCTGAATGTACACGTCTAGTGGCTCGACACAAACTGACATTTACATCTCCGAAAGAGAAAATATCAAATTCATAGTTTATTCATCGACCTGGTTTGTTACTTTGTAAAACTACAGCCTGACATGGGCTACTGGATTTGCCTTGTGTAGAGAACAATACGTCTCAGTGCCGCACTGCTGAGCAAATCCACGGAGAGCTGGGAGCAATATGAAATGAGACTGGCAGGATGAACAAAGGTCTTGTTACAAAGATCGGGTTTTAACCTGCTCAGCCTGAGATGCTCAGCTGGGACTACAAGACATATTAAATACCCCTCACTAAGAGACCATGTGGCTCTTCCACACATAGCTTTTGATTTTTCCACTTATTTTTGACTTGATTTACATGTTGCACTGTGACATATATCTTCTTTCTTACTGATCTCAAATCATTTTCTCGTGTTTAAACTGTAGGTGTAAGATTGAGTATAAATATGTCATGTTAAATTTACATGTTTTCATGTAAATATGA
Organism: Cephalopholis sonnerati; assembly: GCA_019142605.1. Lineage (NCBI taxonomy): Eukaryota > Metazoa > Chordata > Actinopteri > Perciformes > Serranidae > Cephalopholis > Cephalopholis sonnerati. The sequence goes on along the minus strand of JAGQAX010000017.1, from coordinate 24,141,178 downwards.
GCAGGCTGTACCAACACAGTCTCAAAGAAGTATGTGAGCACAACCTCTTAACAAAGTCTTACGTGGTAGTGGGCACAAAATGTGTTAAAATTATGTGTTGGCAACATGAAAACAATGACAATGCAAAGTTCATTACGAGCAGTCACAGTTCTGTTGTGGTAACGTCGACAACATCCTGCGCAATCAATGCCAGGTTAGGAAACATTTTAGCATGCTCCCTCCACCACCATAAAACCTCAAAAAGACCCTCCTCTGCTGTCTTGAACGCGATATAGGCTGCCACCTTTTCCTCAGGCTGTAAAGTTTCTCCACGTTGAGTGACGAATGTGACGATGGGGTCAAAGGTTCGACTTGTGTCACTGACTTTAAAAATAAGAAATATTGCGGCTTGATAATAGTGATTAAGATGTCAAAGTATTACACATATACTGCACATCTTTTTCATTTGGTTTATTCTGAAATAACAGAAATAAAATATATTTTTTTGTTCTGTACCCGACCCAGTGCAGCACTCTGCCATCCACCATCCCTCCCGCCCATCCTACATAGACTTTCTTGCTCTTTATACTTAATTCACGTGTCCACTACAATAAAAGCTCCTCATTTACTTTGCATTGAAACTGTTCTTGTGTTGCCAGGATATAATTTAAACACATTTCGTGCCCACAACCCAAAAAATCCATCAAGACTTTGTGTACATTTCACCTATTTCTACGAGACTGGGCTGGCTATACATTCCTGCATCGTCTTCCTGTATCACTGTCCCTCAGCCCTGGTGTTCTGATGAATAATAAGCTAGTTATTTTTTTACTATATATCTGTGGCCAATAATATAGTGTACTGCCTTGTGATAGGACCCTAATCAATAAAATTGTTTTTTAAAGTGTATAACCACAAAATTAACTACAGGGAAGCCAAAATATTTTATTTCCCAAGAATTGATTTAGAGTCTGTGATCTGAGCTGCGGACTACAGACTGAACTCTTCTTTCAGGTTCTTTTAAATGTGCAGTTGAAAGGAGGAAATTGAGATTCAAATATTAAATCACCAGTTAATGCAGGCTGTTCTCGTGCACTGTTTGTACCTATACCTGTGAAAAGTAAAGCATCAGAATCTATACATAACAATATGTACGTAACAAGGCAGGCTGGGGTAGTTAGTGGGTCAAAGAAACACAGAACACTTGTGTTTGTGTTCCGTGTGAAACCAAGTGAACTACGAGTAGTTTTGAGGTACTTGGTCACCATGTTTCTTTCCCTTAAGCTAACCTTTATAAATTAACATCAAGTACGTACTGTGACTATGTCAATCGTGGGGCGCTAATTTGTTGGATATCATACAAACCATTGTATGAAGATACGCTGATTTTTCAGCCTCTGCTGTTGAAGTTATAGCATCCAACATCCAGTGAATGCTGCTCTTGTTCCTGCTAGCATGTAGCCGCCTTAATAAAAAACTTTCACTTGGTGTTATTGAAAAAAAAATACTTTTGCCAGACAACATTGTGTAAATAAAACTGCACAAACGATGAAGACGTGCCAAATCCAGATTTCAATGTCCTCGTTTTCCTTTAAATAAACATCACAGAGAATTACAGATATCTGTAAATGAAAGCGCCATTGTGCAGTGACAGGATTGCAGTTTTATTTAAATTTGGAGCCCACAGAGTTCATACTACTTTGTGATACAGCGATTATATTACAAATGTACTTTTATTTTTTAGACATTAAGTGTAGGCACTTTGTGAAATGGCATTCGGATGTGTTAAAGAAAGTGTGGTTTTATGAGCTGGGAAAGGGAGGCTGCTCATTTTAGCTACTATTGTCACTTTAGTTTAGGTTTAGGAACTCTAAATGTTCAGGTAAGGTTTAGCTATTTATTGTGACGGTAACCAGCCTCGTTTAATAACTGATTCATGATAAAACCATGATTAAGCTGCTGTTGGGAATACACAGATTCTGCCCTCCAATATGGCACCTGATAAGTGCTGCCAATGGTTGTTTTTTTTCCCCCTGGGAGAAGACACAATCACTGATTTCAGTCACATAACATAAACTATCTAAGAGCAGTCAAATGTATTAACAGGTATTTGACACAAAGTTGCTACAAAATAAGAAAGACCTTAAAAAAGGCAAATCCAGTAGCCAGTGGTTCTGGACTGTTTAAAATAACATGCAATATAACTGCAGCCATAATTCAACTGACTTCCAGGTACGTTATTGTGCTGCATGGCGACACAACCAAGAAGTTAATATGAGATCCCTTAAGCCACTGCATCACAAGTTCAAGTCTAACGATACTGACAGCAGATCTTTACACAGTCACTTGTTAATGATGCCACAGCATGTTACTGATTGCAGTCTCTGGAGGTGAGCGGGCCAAGATTACAGGCTCTGTGAGGAGCCTGTGACAATGTCTGCACTGATGAGCAAGACTGAAGCTCAGACGACGACGTAACCATGTATGAATCAAGCCTGATTTACATGTTGAATAACGATAAATTAATATGCACGTTTTTTTATGGGACTGTTGCAAACATCAGTCTGTTGCAAGCTGATGCTGATGTCAGTTCAGAGTGCAGATGCTTCTGAGTGTGCTGGCTTAATATAGGCCAGAGTGTAAACCTACCTGTGAGGTGAAAGCTCTTTTGAAGTTATCACCTAATATGCAGTGGTTAGCCTGTCCCTAAATACTACAGAGCCCCCCTTCTTGTAGTATTTGCATTCCCTCACAATATGTTAGGCACTACCTCGTAATATTGCAACATGTTCTCACTCCAAATTTTTCAAATACGGCAGCTTAGTCAGCAGCCCCAGGCTTCAAACTATGATGCTCTAGGTACTGCTATAAGCCCTTTTTAAATAGGAATTATGCAAATTTGTCTTCGTTCAGCATTGGCAGTATAAAAACAAAATGCTGCCTGTCTACTTTTGCTCATACAGAATGTGCCTTTTTTGGGGCAATGCGGGGCATGAGCAAGTAACAAAACATGTAGCTCAGCATGTGACATGAACAGTGACGTCTCTCGTAAGTTGGCCCGTCCTTCACCGTTCCCGTCATTTGACGATGAATGGCCTCTTCGTTTGCGAGGGCAAGGAGGGCGCGCAACTCCTTGTCTCCCTAGTTGCTCATCTTTACAGTTTCTTTCAGGTTGGTGTTGACGCTGTTTGCGTTTCCCTGTTGCTACTAGCTGCTCATTCCTGCTACCACCTGTTTCCTGTTTTTAAGTCCACCGCCAGTGGGTCGCGTGTGCGGCGTCATCAACAGCTCCTCCCACAAGTCATCAGCAGCCCCTTCCGTGGCGGAAGGGCGTCTCGTTCTTTTTAAACCAAACAGGTTCCGCCAATATGTCTACCCCTACGCGGCGAAAAATTGGGCACCTCGGATCAACTCGCCAATCCGGCTCTGTGTGTCTAAACGCTCGCAGCTTGCCTGCAAAATAGCCCAACATTCGCCAAAAATCTGGCAGTGTAAAAGGGGCTATAGTGTCAGTTTTGGACATTTAGTGATGGTGTGTCAATTTCCGCTTGTGATGCATGCATAGAGCCTTTTCTCTTTTAAAAAAAAAAACTTTCTGTGTTCACAGCAAACACAAGTTTCGTCACCAATACCAATTTAGGGTTAGGCACAAAACGTCTTGCTTAGGTTTCTAAAAATGTTTTGTAGCCTAAATAAGTTAAGGACTATGACACAAGACATTAATTTACTTTGTTTTATTTTTTTTTAAATCACTGTTTCACCCAGGACACGATCAGTGTTCTCCTGAATGAAATTCCTGTGCTTGTTTAACCAGTACGATGCACAGGGCATCCCAGCCTTGTGCACTGGAATCAGGTGCCGACAGCCTCTGACCAAGCTGCTGTATTTGACGTCCTGGGAATGAGAATAGTTTGAGTTTATATTTTGCGTTACCGTCAGTTAGTACTGTTAGTGGATGAGGTTAAAATGGCAACAGACTCTCTGGTTATGATATAAAAACTTCAGAAATTGATGTTATGTATAGGTCTACAGGCTGCAGGTAACAAGAGGACTCCTTTTGGCTCTGATCATAGCACATTTGTGTTGACATTTAAGATCTCATTTACATCTACTACTGCTACATAAGTTACTGATTGTCTGTCCTGCCAGCAGTATCACTCTGTACGCTACATATATAAGCTAGTTCTGTGATTTTTGTTCCCAAAGAATGCTTATTTCTGTGTCTCACAGTGTGCACCTGAGGGAGACATCTCATTATTGCTGCATCTGTAACCTATAATAGCGCATCACAAGCATCATCTCAATGGATGAGTTTTGGTATTAACCACTGTTAATATGTAGTGCCAGACAAGGTTCAGGAAGCATCTTTGGTAACAGGCTACTATATCAGCATACTTAATGCCAAGTTCAAAGTGATCTTACTGGGGTGTGGCACTGGTGAGCAGCTAAGCGGAAATACACAAAAGGTGCAGAAAGAATGGAAGAAAAAGAGACAACGCAAACTTAATTGAGAGGGAATGCCAAATTTAAAAAAAAAAAAAAAAAAGTCTTGCCATTACCTTTGGGGGACTCAAATACAACTGGACTAAATAATTATTCTTTCAGCTGATATATACCTCTGTAAGTTGGAAGAAAAAGGAATATGTGAGTTTATTTAAAGAGTATTTACCAAAAATGTATGTTTTCGGCTAACTGAAATACAGTATGAAAGATTAAATGTATTTTGGCTGGATTATTTTAATCCAAGTGTTACTTAACAAAAAGTTCCAGAGATGATCCACCATACTTTCCTTTCACTCTAAATTGCTGCCGTCCATTGTCTAATGCCAACCAACGCTGGCATGGTTTCATATCAAATAGTCCTACACAGTATTACCATTTTGGGAAAGCTTATTCACTTTCTGTTAGTTAGATGAGATGATCAAATGCCATTCTCTAGTCTGCAGTGAGCAATTGGCAGCTCTGTCTATACAGACTTGGTAATCAGTGAACTCTAGAGCAGCCGGTAGGTGAATATTTTACCTATGGGCAGAGTCAGGCTGGCTGTTTCCCTGTGTCCAGTCTTAAGCTAAGCTATCTGGCTTCAGGCTGTAGCCTTGTATTTCACAGACAGTGGTATCAATCTTCTCACACAACTAGAACAAGCGTATTTCACAGAATTTCGAGCCATTGCTTTTGATAGATCCGTTGAGAAACACCATACATACTGTATGTATTTCTGAAAATCCCACGTGGTTAGTTGTTTGCTGTTACCAGGGTGAATTCTTTATTTGTGAGCAGACTATAACTGTGAAGCCTGAGCTAGCTAGTTATCTGCTCCTGCACAGAGTGCACAGGTGGTTGATTTGCTCAGTTTGACATGTCTTCATCCAGCCAGCACGTTGCAGTGTGAGCGTACAGACCTTTCATTATCATCAAATTTGGCAGCACAGATCAAAGGAAAGAAAAATAAACCAAAGAAAAAGAGCAGCTTTTCTGTCTTTGATGATGAAAGCACACATCCACAGATGCGCTGTAGCCTAAATATAGCATTTAATCATGCTCTTTCTAATTGTGGCATCAATTCAGACTATATATTTCATAATGAGAACATATATTTCGTCAGTGCCTTGATTGGAGCCAATCTTACACAGCATGTTTCTATATAAAGGAGACACGTATACATATTTTTCCTGTTCAGCTCTTCATCAGATGCCTCATTGAAGTCGTGTCTCTTAGATTTTCCAAAAAAATGACTAATGTAAGAACTGCAAAAAGGAGTAGGTTTGAACTATTAATAAGACTCGAGCAAGGAAGAGCTAGAAAAGTGACATAAACACTATTGCTGTAACTGCTGTCAGAAAATATATGTGACTATAAAGACAATCCCTTCGATATGACGTAATGAGGAAATAAACCCATAACTTTTCAAACTTTTTAAATGCAATTAAAGAACATTTTACATGTGTAAAATGTATCATCGCAATGCAGCTATTTTCCCATCATTAGTGCAAAATAAATGGTCCGGAATTTTGTAAAAGTGCGAGTATGGAAAGGAAATTTGTCATTACAAATTGCTTCAGATGGTGAGATGAAAGCTGCCTAGACTCTGTTATTTTCTATGCTTTGCTGCGTAACATGAAGATGCATCTGTACCCTCGAAGGCAGACTCACAGAGCTTTGTTTCATGCTGCACACACAAGGTCTTATAATGGTCAATCGTCTAATTTGAGCAGTCTGATGAGCAGCTCACTGATGAAGACTCCAGCAGCGAGGATGATGAACATGAGCAGCACAGCGAGGCCACGTCGCACCACCAGCTGCCTGACTGTCAGAGCCATGTCATCTGAGGTCTGCTGACCCGCACCGAGCGCCTCCAGCTTCCCTTCCACTGGAGTGGACGAACTGGATCGACTGGTCTTTATGGAGGCCTGTTTCTCACCAGTGTCCAGCGCTGTGAGGGAAAGAGTTTAGATACATGCTTAGCTGTGCAATAGTTCCCAGAAAGAAGATGTTCATATGTAGCTATATAGCCTGGGGTTACCCTTGTTTTCTATCACAAAGATCTTGTTCGTCTCTGTGATGTGGACTCCGGCTCTTATCAGTGCCTACACAGAGATATTTAACAATTAAATCATGTTTTTTTTTTTCACATTTACAATATTAGCAGGAGTGGGACATGGTCATTGTTTTGCAAGTCACATGTAAGTTTCAAGTCTTCAAGTCTCAAGTCCCAAGACCTTAGTTTCAAGCCCTAAACAAGTCAAAATGTGCTCTTCCCTAAATGTAGTGCCATTTTAACAACAGATTAATAATACATTACATTTACAAAAATCATGAATGCTTTTTACATTTTGTATTTATTTGTTAAAACAAACTTGTTGGCAGTTGTTGCGTCTTCATCTGTAATTTTCATGGTTCTCTACTGCAACTTGGGTGGACACTGTTGCACTGATTCAAACGAAATGGATCTGAAAAATTAAAGCCCTGTTTCCACTGAACAGTACAGTACGGTACAGTACACTTTTTTTCCGTTTCCACTGTGAAAACTTGTGGATGGTACCAATGGAACTGTTCTGTACCGTCCCCATTTTTGGTCCCCCCTCTGTTAGGGTACCTAGCACACAGATGTGATACTAAAAGGTGGAGCTGTGAACACTGCAGTCCGTTGATTGGTCAACAGTGTATGGTCACTCTGCTCAGGGCTGAGTTGTGGCTGGTTTTGGGGCTCATGTAACCACTGTTCATACCGTGGAGAGTTTTATTAGTAGACTGTAACTATGAAATGAAAGGATGTTTTGCTGCCTCTCACAGCAGCTGGAGTCTGAGAAAAAAATAACTTAATTCACTGGGCCGACTGCTGGTGACTTTTAAGGTGGAACAACACATCCATCAACACACCTTAAATTTCACTTAAAAAAAAGTCACTTTAGTTTTTATATGACATACACTTTAGTAATGAGTGGATCTTCAAGCGTTTATATTTATTAATTTCGGCCGAATTATGTTTACTGCATATATCCTCATGCTCAGTAAACCCCAGAGCTTGCCTGAGAAGGACTAAATGCACAAACCTGCTGTTTTTAAATATCCCATGGAGAGAGACTCTCACTGCAGCCTGTTTTATTTTGCTCTGAAAATGTCAGTGTGCAGCCTCCCTCTGTGGACCTCAAACAAGGTGCAGACTTCCATCTGTGTCACCAGTGATGAGGAAATACGGTGAGTGCTGGACGGAGTAGTGAGTGACAATAACCCCGCCCACATTTAGGAGTACTGTTTGTGGTGGCAACACTAGGATCTAGGTACCATGTCTGAAGGGTTACTTTTGGTTCCAAAGGTACCATACTGAAAGGGTTTGGTGGAAATGGGGCTTAAGTACGACTTGCTGGGAGTGAATAGCGTAATCTTAGTTAATCCAGCAAATGAAGAGAAATTATTTGATTACTGGCACACTTTTCAGTAATATACATCTTAATCTTTGGGACTGGGGGAAGGTATCAAGCATTTTCAAGTCAAAAGGCTCAAGTCCAAGTGAATTCATGAGTCACTGATCTTAAAGTCCAAGCTGAGTTGCAAGCCTTTTTTGATTTTGTAAAGTTAGGTCCAAAGTCATTAAATTTGTGACCTGAGTCCACACCTCTGAATATTAGCATCACATGATGTGCCCACTGGAGTCACTCACCTCTTTAGTGGCTTTCCTCCAGTTTAGTTTACACAGGAAAACTAAAAAAAATCCAGACTGTACCACAACACAAATTAAAAACCCCGTCCACAGCCCTGCAAGAGAGAAAGAGGGACGGTTTATTAGTTTGAGTAGCAATATGATAGGACTCTCACTTACTGCATAAGCATTTAATCTGTCCTCACCTACGATGCCCATTTTGACAGGAAACATCAACGACACTCCAATGGGGAACCCAATGAAGTAGTAACCCACTAAGTTGCACACAGCACCAATCTTTTGCTTCCCTGCCCCCCTGACAATACCTCCAGTCACACCCTGTGGTGGTAAAACAAAGAGAAATTTAAAATCTGTGCCAAAAAGTCGGGTTTGTTAGATAAAGTGACGTGTCTGATGAAAGTTCTCACCGCAAAGGCCTCAGCAACATGGATGAAACCGTACATCATCATGATATCGGCCACCCTCTGAATAATGTCTCTAAAAGCAAAATGCACACATAGATGTGAAATTCTAACAAAGACAGGTAAGTGCAAAGGTGATTGAAGTATGTTTTTTGCTTAGATTGAATAACTACAATGAACATGTCTCTGGAAATGACAAAAGGTCACAAGTCCAGACCTACTTTGCTGTCAGGGGTCAATGGCCTCTGAAGTTAATACGTGATGAATTACACTGTGACATTGTATGAACTCTGTGTGAGGGTTTGCCTGTTAGTTACTGTGTCTGTGGTGAGAAAACACAGAAGGTTTTAAAATCTTTACTTACTTCTCTGTGGTGAAAATGTAACCAACCACATCCTTAGACACACCAAGACAAGCTCCGATAAAACACGCGACAATAGCTGGATTGGGCATGAGAAACACAGCACGTTATTAAACAAAGGTCGGAAATATATGAAAGCAAAATGTGGATTAGCATGTATTTTAAATTAGTATATGACAGCGAGAACTCAACATGGCACATTGCTTTGAAAAACACTTTGTAGCTCAGAGCCCTAAGGAGCTGTGCCCTGCAACACAACTCCACACAGCAGCCTTCTGTGTTAGTACACTGCGGTGGAGATTTGTCAAGCTACATATTTAATTCATACATGCACAGATGAGGGAGACCTTGCTGGACATCTTGGCTTGCTCTGTGTTTCCAGCACCAAGAGCATTTCCAACCCGAACACTGGCAGCCACAGAGAAACCCATCGGAAACTGTGGTGGATAAAAAACGTTGAAGAAAATGAAAACAATCTATTCAGCGCCAAATATAGCAATAAATTAAGATTAATGGGTATCAACCTTCTGGTATCTGCACAAATACTACATCACTCATTCTGCTCTATTACTTCATTGACTCATACCAAACCAAAAAAAGTTATCTACAGTAAGAGAGGAATCCTAAATATGAGATGAAAGCAACATAGGGCAGTTACCATATAAGCAATAGCAGCCAGTTCATAAGCTATAGACTGAGCTCCCAACTCAACCTCGCTGATGACACCTGCCAGGAACCCTGCAATCTCATACAGCCACCACTCCAGACAATACATCAGCATGCTGGGGATGGCCAGGTGGAGGAAGGGACCCCACTCCTGCAGGCAGTCTCTTGACCAGCCTAGAAGATAATAGGAGGTATGACAGATCCAGTGAAATCTATTTATAACCATTAAAACAGCCATGTTATATTGAATAACAATGAAACAGCCCTGTCTCCTTGAAAATGTGTTTATATAGAACTCATTTAAATAAAAAATGCAATGCTGAACGACTGTTTTCTATTAACATGAAGAAGAAACATAAGTAATTAATGCACCTGGATACTAAACGAATCAGCAAAATGCTTTCTGACAACATGTTTTTCACTAAAATAGGCAATCTTGCAAATATGCTTTCCACTTGTACTGACTTCAGCATCTACCACATCTAACCGAAATCACAATCTGTCCCTTGACTTAAGCAAAGTGCTTTTGTTGCCTAAACCAATAAGTACGATCACATCACACTGTTTTTAGCCTCTTTGGCTTCCTGTCTATTTTAGGATTAATTTAAAACTGTTACTGTTTACTTTTAAGGCTCTTATTATCCTGGCTCCAGGGTATATGTCAGACCTTTTAATCCCTCATGAACCTCTACGTAGTTTGAGATCCTCGGGCAGAGGTCATTTGTTTGTTCCGGAGTCCAGACTGAAGATTAAAGGGGACAGAGCGTTTGGAGATCAGGCCCTGAGGCTCTGAAACGACCTGCCCAAGGATATAAGGCTGTCTGAGTCACTGTCTCCGTCTCTTCTAAAAACGTACTTCTGTCAGAAAACATATCTGATTTTATCTGAGCTGTCTATCAGATCACTATGTTATTGATTTTAATTCTTATTTATTATCTTGATTTTAGTTTTGGCCTTCTTTTATTTTATCTTTTGCTTTAGTGACATTTTGTCACATTTTATTTTGCTTCATTCTCCTTGTGTTTTAAATGTGTTCAGTTTTATAAAGCACTTTGTGTCTGTGTTCTGAATTGTGCTATATAAAAAAAGTTTATATATATGTAAACCTAACCACTGGCAGGAGTCTGGACACAAACCCAGGATTCTGGTGTCACAGTCCTGCACTTGTATGTCTGCCATCCAAGCTGCTGCTTGGTATGTTTTCAATGCGCACAGCAGGTAAACATCTAAAAATGTGAAACTGATCTGCAGACAAGCAAACAATTCAACATACGTAGTAAAGGAAGTTACTGTCAAATAAAAAGTTATCCCTACAGCAGTTTAATCCACGAAACTTACCATCCCATGTAGCTTTGTGCAGTCCCCTGGAGCAGATGTACACAAACAAGAAGACAGCCAAAGAATACTGTGCGATGGCATTAGCAGCTGCAGATCCACTTTAGTGCCGTCATGATGTTAAAACGACAGCAACAAAAAAAGGTAGAAAAACAAAGCATTGTCAGTGACTCATACAAAAATAGTCCCCAAATAAAGCCTCCAGTTGACTATTAAGAATGACTATTAAGCATGCTGTCTCCTGACTCAGTTAAAGAGTAGAGGATGGTACTCACGCAACCCCCAGATCCAGACGGTTGAGGAAGATGTGGTTGATTATTACGTTTAAAATGTTCCCCATGACTCCAGATATCACCTGGGGCCACATGATGCCCTGTGAGCCAAAGCAAGCTGTTTAAAAAAATACACGCCGTTTCAACACATCAGTGCACCTGCTGTTTGTTACTGTCTCACAGTACACGCTCCGTTCTAACACCCGAAAACGTCTCATTACCGACAAACTTTAAGTCATTATTTCGTTTCACACCAGTGGTCTTGCAGCCATTAAACGCACCTGATTCTGAAGATACCTCCCCTGCAGCTGGTACATGAAGGCGGCCTGCAGAATGGAGGCGATGAATGCGGTTAATTAGATCGATAATGCAACACAACAGCCATTCAAAAATATATGGATGGAGGTACAAAGAACATTTTACAAAAAACTGCGGAGGCTGAACTCACTGGCAAAGCCGGCATAAAGATCTTCACATACAGCTGGGAGAGTCTTTGGGAAAATGGTAAACAAGGGCAATAAATCAAAATGAATAACTCGATTCATGGGTAATAGGTATGTACGTAGCATCTGCTGTCAGTTTGTGTTATTGTATGGCTGTGATGCTGTTGTTGAAGTGAAGAGGGTTCACCTGGCGACCTCTGTGCTCTGCCTGACAGCCAGCAGAATAGGCTGAGTGTTAATGAGAACAGCCCAGCAGGGGAAACAGGCTAAGAGCAGAATCAGAACTCCCCTTTGGAGTATCACTCCGACACGCTTTAGGTTACCGCTCCCATAAGTCTGCAACAAAGGGGGTCAGAAAAACAACAAAATAAAACACTGCTCGTGTAAGAGAAAGGGCAAAACGAACAAAGGAAAACTAATCTGAAAGAGCACACTGAGAACACAGCAGCAACTGACCTGGTTGTGTAAATAAGATGAACTGAATACCTGAGATATGAGAGTATCACACGCTGAAGCCAAACCGCAGCCGATGGAGATACCTGTGACATTTATTACCTGTATTGAAATTAGTCCAGAAAGAAAAGAAAAACAGATTCATGCTTGGATAGATAAACGTCTGAATAAAATAAAGCTAAAAGCAACGCTGTGAAAGAGAATGAGCTGCGATGCCTGAGAGCAGAATGCCAATAAAAACAAAAACAAAACTCTCTCACCGCTATCGCCAAAGCCACCCCCGCCAGCTCTGTTTTCCCCAGGTGACCGCAGAACACCATGCTGATGAAGCCGATCAGGAAGCTCATCATCTGGGAAATCAACTGAAAAACAAAATCATGCTCACTCGTTTTCGTAACTATAAAAACATTAAATGAACTGCCCCTCACATGAACTCCACATGCAGCGCATACAGTAGCTAATGGAGTTATTATTCCTAAAAAAAACAACACATGTTTCAAAAGGCCTTCAGGTAAGAAAAGTTCTTATTTGCTCTGGCAGCTGACATGTGTTATACTTTGGTTTTGCTGCGGCTCTTTTGTATTTCTAAACGTCTTTACTACTTCTCTTTTCTTCTTTAGAAAATAGTTCTAGTGATTGCTGGTGTAGGTTTTTGACAGCCTTTGGCATCAAAAGGTTTGCACAAAAGGAAACTAAATGTCCTCATCTATCAAGTTCTGGCTTTGTGCGATGAATGGGAGTCAGTGAAAAGTGGATACATGTTGGGCTCTCCGAATTGCCGAACTATTTTTCTCCTCCCAAAGTTATAATTTTCTGTTCAGGAGACACTTGCAAATGCACCTTATTTCTATGGTATTGTTTGGAACAAATCTCTGATCTAGTCTGTCAAGCATGTGTCAAGTTTATAAATTTGAGATGGTGTATACATTTGTGAAATTTTAAGGGATTCAGGCAGGGCCGTAATAACCTATTGAACCCTGAGGGGGGACCATTTTCAATTTATCGTGGTACACAGTTGCCTGGGCATTTAGAGCACATTTCTATATTATAATTACAACCTACGATTTAGGGGTGTGGTTCAGAGGTAGAGCAGATCGTCCACTCATCAGAGGATCAGCGTTTCGATCCCCAGCTCCTCCAGTCTGCATGTCTAAGTATCCTTGGGCAAGATACTGAACCCCAATTGCTGTTCCATTGGTGTGTGAGCACATGAATGGTTTGCACCTTGTATAGTAGCCTCGGCCACCAGTGTGTGAACGTGTGAGTGAATGGGTGAACGTGACATGTAGTGCAAAAGCGCTTGAGTAGTCAGAAGACTAGAAAAGCGCTAAGTGCAGTCCATTTACTATTTACTTTTGATTTAGATTTAATCTTATTAATTTAGACATGTTTATAACTTCCTCTTGAACATTTGATGCTTCTAAGGAGTTTATTTAGGTCAGTGAGAGGCTGTAATCTGTTTTAGTTAAAATGCTGCCACTTTTTTATCACTAACAGGCAATTCTTTTTCTCATTAGTCCCAGTGGTTTGGAGTTATTACCCTGTTAATTACTGTTATAATAAAGCAGGTGGCAAATTGAAAAGGATTACTGGTACACAACAATCCTCATGTTAACAGTAAAGCAATTTAAGCTTTTTCAAATTACAAAGTAAGTTAGACATTTTCACTTTCATCAGGGTAATAAGTGACCCACACTGGAAACTACTGTAAATAATAGCTGGTTTTAAAAATATACAAACCTCACAGCCTCAGTGAGGTAGCTGTTCCTGCATTTAATATGAGTCACACTTAATCATTCAGAATATTGTTATAGACTTTGTATCTTTAGCTCTGACAATGTTTAATCTGGTGCAGTAAAATTTGTCTCGTCCCATCTGAACACAATCTTACCACAGGTCCCGCCAGTTTTAAAAGCTGAACTGTTTCATTCTTGTAGTCCGCAGGTACCCAGAGCTTGATGCTTTTCAGGCAGGATCCGCAGCGTGAGTCAACACTGTGAGCAGCAGGAGGAGGTGATTCGTCTGTTTTTGACTGTCCATTTACTCCTCTACATGCGCTTTTTGTAGCTAAATCTTCCATACTGAAATGAGATTTGGCAGAAAACAGAACTCAATCCCAAACTGAGTGATTGTACAATACAGTTCCCCTCAGACACAGAGAAGAAGGCTGGGGGTAATCAATAACCAATTACCAGGGTAATAATCAATAACCAAGGCAATGTCCGCCCACCTTGCTCTCTGTCTGTGAGAGTGGGCATATACAGTATTGCTGGGGCATTGCTACAAGTCACATCTCTCCACCCTCGACCCACCAACAAGCTGTCCACTCCCCTTAAAACGGTGCCAAAATGAAGCTGGTTGTTTTTCTCTCAGCTGCTCTGCAGCATCACCGAACTCCTCTGTCTCACCGCAGTTCAAAAGAATGAAGTGTTTTTGGTCTAAGTATGACTACACATGCCTATAATGTGTAGTCAAACGCAGTATGAGTAACTGTTTAAACCTTTCTGGAATAGGGCATTTACAGGAGGTGAACGTTATGATACCGACAATGTTACTGTAGTGAATAAGATAGGAAAAGCTTAAAGGAAAAGTGAAGGCTTTGCTAATGGATACGTAATGAGGGGTTAAAATATAACTGGAGGCCTGGCCTGCTGTGGTATGTGTAGAGTCAGGTGAAAATTCTCTGTGGGTTTGTCACTATGACTGACTAAATTTTCATGACAAATGTTTATCTGACCCTTTGTTAATATAAAAATAGTAATTAGAGCAGATTTAAAGGGACTATAACTCATATTTTACACTAACAATGTATCAAATAACAATGTGAAAATTGTAATTATCACCTGAACCTGCAGATTCACTCAGATTTACAAAGCTATAGTAAGTTTCAGCCGTCTGGTTTGCAGTGGCGACCCAAAAATGTTTCATAGGAGGGGCCAGGTGGGGCTACTGAAAATCTTGTTGTGGCAAACTAAAACCAAAACCCATAACTTAATTTCAGTCAAACAACTCATGTTTAAATGTTTATTTCAACAGCAGAACATAGTTAGAGCTTGGGATCTAGACTCAGGCCTCATCACTCCCCGCAGATATGTTTACATGAGATACTGGGAAGTGATACTCAAATATTTTCCCCCCGAGCCGGAGCCTGCAGGTGAATGCTGGGGTGGAGGTGAAGCTGAAAAAAGCGAGCAGCAGTACAGATGCAGTGCAGCAGCGGCATAGACAATGCGAAGGGAGAGCTGGGCCAAATTAGGAGGGTGTGTTTGTAGATGACACATTGCGGGGTGACGTATGACGTGTGTGTATGAATCAGTGCAGCTCAAGTTGACTGCATGGACTAGCTTGCAGGCGTCACTCCAAGTTAGTTGAAAACTATGTCAATATGAGAGTTAAAGAATCTCATACTGATATACTTTGGTTTCTTATTTACACTTAATATTACTAATTATCCGACGCACATAGACTAACACCAGCACAGTTAACATTTTGAGTTTGACAACAATTCTATTTCAACAGGTATTTACACCTGTACAGGAGTACATTGATTGTAAGAAGCAAAACATTTACTGGGAACAAGCTTCCTCAAGTTTAAAAACACCACACAGAGGCTGTCATCCATCTATTTTTGATTATTTTCGCGAAGGGGTGATTTGGTCTCTCTGCTCTTATGCTGTTTTATTCCACACAAGGCAGCTGTTTTTAGCAAGAACGCTCTAAAACGCCTCTGTACACTGTCTGCTCGGCACCAAACAACAGACACTGAATATTTGCCAGGTGATCAGAAACACGACTCCACATGAGTAATATCGCCCCATAACTGCGGGGTATGTAAATAAGCAACTGTTTGCTAACAGGTTTGTCATATAAAGGGTGGCATCAGCTGTTGTAGATTTACCTTAAAAAAAGTAATATAAAAAGGAATTAACTGATATATATTGATGGCATTTTAAGAGCGGATGACAACAAACATAAACAAACACAACAGACTTTCCTGATGAGCACAATACACATAGATGCCTGTCTCTATAGAAATATGGAATAACATATTCAATTGCAATTGAGACAAGTGGTTAAGTATGTTAATGTAATTATGTGAGCACTACATTAAATTTAACATTTCTTTATAATTATCTTTATTTGATCTCATGCTGTCTACCATGAGTTTTTACTCACAGTCTCATTTCTGCTTTTTGTATTTTATTAAAAACTGTTATTACATTACAGATTGAACATCTTAATGTGTCTGAGAGACAGCTGTTTCAGCATGTTTCTGATTACAGATCATAAAAAGCTATGTTTGAAATTCCAATCACCAGCACAAACTGCACATATTCTGCTCGAAAAAACAGACGTCTGACGATAACCAACAAACTCTTTTGCTGTTTGCTGAGAGCGCTGACGTTGTGTTTCTGACTCAGAGATTTATTTTCCCCTCGCTGAGGTAAATCATCGAGTCTGTCACTGTAAAACAACACATGCTTGTATCCTGTCACCTTCATCATGTTATATTCTTCCTCCCATAGTAACACCTCTCAGTGAGGCGTTCCTCTCTCTGGTTGTGGCTTTGTGAACCTCCCATCAGGTGGTGCTGTTTTGCTCCTGTTGAAATTCAAATGCTCAAAAATTTCTGGCACATCAGGCTGCTTCACTGAACTTTGAATGGATTTCTAATCATTTAATCAAAATAAAATAGAAGCATTTGTTTCTCCTTCAGCTGATTCAAGTCTTTCAACACGGCCGAGCAACCCTGCAACACACTGCCAAACATATTGTCAAACACTCAGTTAATTTTGGGAGTTTTAACCATTTTCTTTGCCTCTTGGGCCAAAGGAGAAGAGAACAAAAAAGAGAAAGGTAAATTAGTGGAGGCCAACGGGAGAGGAAGGGGGTGACACCTAGTGTAGGCTCTCATTCATTTTCCTGGTTCAGTGATGCAGCAAGGCCCACCGGGTCCACCCACCCACCAAATTGTATTCCTCCGGCTCCCCCATCCCAACCACACGCACAGAATCACACACACGTAAATATGTTCCACCAACCAGCGGGGCCGGCGTCCGCCGTGACGTCACACTGCAGTTCTTCTCGGGCTCCACTGGATGACAGTGGCAAGTCACCGCTTACACACGATGAGCCGTCATTCTTAATGGCGACCGGTCAGAGTGTGTGTACGTGAGTGCATTTGTATATGTGTTTGTGTTTGTGTGCATGTGCGTTTGGGTGGGGTTCGCGCCTGATGGGTAGCGATGGGGTATTGAGGAGGTGGAGAGGGCTTATTGGAGGGGGTAGGTGGTTTTGATGGAGGTGTAGGAGGCGGGGGTGGGCAGTAAAATCGCAAATGAGAGGAAATTGTTTTGAGTCACAGCAGATTTGGTGGAGTGAGATAAGGGCTGATGACGGTGGTGGTGGTGTGATTAGGATTAGGGTGGAGGGGGGTGGTGGTGGGGGTTTGGAGAGAGTAGAAGGTGGTGGGGTGGGGGGGTGGGTGAGTGTGTGCATGGAAGAAGGTTTTGGGAGGGGTGGGACTATTTGCACGCACAGTGTCACTGTGTGTGTGTGTGTGTGTTGGGGTGTGCGTTTATCTGTGTGTGTAGGTTGTGAATTTTTTCTCTGAGAGAGGGGAATTGAGGGAAAGATGAGGAGATGGGTGGTTTAGATAATGGCGGCCAGAGAGAGCGGACGAGGGCAGAGCGTGTCACGCAGAAAGATAGAGTGCGATGGAATAAGAAAGAGTGCATGAGACAAAAGAAGTGAACATTTGATAGAGAGGCAAAAAAAAGGGAGACAGAGTGCAGAGGGTACATGGAGGAGGGTTGTGGGGGGGGGGGGTAGCAGGCCGTGGATGAGAGGATGGATGAGGGGAGGGACGTTGAAAGAGTGCCAGAGTGATTTTCGACGTGTTCTCTTCCCTCCTTTGTTGGTTACGTTGTGGGTAGCTTTGGCGGCGAGAGCTTTAGGGGGTTTTGGAGGGAACAATGACGCAGAGGGACCCATCGCGTCTGCTCCAGCTGATAATGATGATGCCTGAAAACGATAACAATAATAAGTAGCTTCTAGTGGAACCCTAAAACCGCTGGCACGTGACGCGTACGTCACACATTATCACACATGACACACTGCACTGGACACACAGACATGGCTATCTCACGTTGGCAGTGTGTGTGAGGGTGGTCGGAGAGAGGGAAAGAGAGGGAGCGAGACACAAAGAGACACAGAGGTGGAAATAGAGAGAAAAGGGGAGCGGGGAGGAAAACGGATTATGTTCGGAGTCTGTCACCTGCATACACTTGACATTCGCATACGGGACGAACGTTGGAGATGTGTGCTGAAAGTCAAAAACAAAATGAACGCATTTATAGCTGCTCCTATTGTATGTGAGCAATCTTGTGTAATTTTCTTTTATCAGTACAGACAGAAAAAAAAAATCAAAGCCAGCCACTCAGAGAAAGCTGAACCCTACTGAGAAGCATTATTTTCAAATGTGGTAAAAACCTGAATGAGATGGTGGGAGGGGAAGGGTGGGGTGTGTGTGTGTGTGTGTGTGTGTGGTGGTGGTGGAAGGGAGGTTGTTTCACATACTGTTGACCACATTTTCAGTTTAAATCTACACAATGTCAAGCGCCTCATTTGAATTTCAGACTTTGTCAAAAGGAACAAATAATTGAAGCGTGGACTCATCTCACCGAAAAAATGACGATATAGATGAGAAGTAATTCAGCCATGACTAAAGCAGAGGAGAATTTGCTGTCTGCTCTTTTGATGATGTATGAGCTTTTGAATTTCTTTGGTGAGTCATATAGAAATTACTTGAAATAGTCAAAGCGATGCTGCGCTCACATTGTGTACTAGGTGCTATAAATACAGCTTGATGTTTTGAGAATTTAAACTTTTCGTGAGGAGGAGACAGGCAGAGGAGAGGCACTCTTCTTCAGAAACAAATTACAATCCTAACATGTAACTGTCGAGCCTCTCAGGTAATTAGGTTAGACTATGCCTTAATGAATTCCTTGTCCGACCTGCTTAAACAGGCGTCGTGGGAACACGTTATAATCCCACTGTTGATTTAAACAGTGCCGTCCTAATGCAATGGACGAGCCTTCTCAAATGCCACCAACCCCGATTTGTCTTCCATGACTCATCCAGCCTCTAAAACAATGCGGCACCGTGCTGCTCGGCCCCTCATGACACACTGTCCTTTCCATAGCACCCTTGATGAAGCTGCGGGTTTGTCCGCAGGGGTAAACACAAACAGACAGCACCAATGGGTGTCTCGGGGACCGCTCACAGGGGCAAGAGCAGGAAAAAAAAAAACGCGTAAAAGATCAGACGTAAACAGGTTTCTGAGGACATCTTGTATGACTCAGTCAAAAGCCTCCTACAGTATTAAACTCACAGGGGTTATTATCTGTGACTGTGTGTTTTTGTTTGGGGTCGGTGGGCTGTTTTATATATGACAAGCGAATGCTTGGAAGTGATTCTGTGCTTTGTTGACTCATAGGCTGAAGAGGCTCATTGACTGTGGCAGCTGGTTGACCTTGGAGAGAACGCAACCTGTTTCTCTCACTTTCAGTTTCACCCTCGGGAGCTTTTTTTTCCCCCTCTCGTCTGAGGAAGTGAAGCGGGAGATGTACGATCTGACGTGGGAGTCGCAGGGAGGAGAGCGGCACCTGGCCTCACCTACCTAAAACATGCCAGCAGCTTGTGACGCTTTGAAAGTCTCTAAGCTCTTTAAATCGATCCTCACACGCTTTGACAAGTGGCTGAAAATAACTTGGCGGTATCTCATTTTAGAAATAGATTGAAAACAAAGGAGTTATCTGTCTAAACGCTTAACGCACACACGGGTCCTAACTACACACTGGAGTGACCTCTGATTCAGCCTAGTGGCCGTCACTGCAGCACGTGCACTACCTTTTAATTTCTGAAATCTGATTGGAAACTTGTACACTTACAACTTACACGTGCATCATGTGGAATGTTTTGCACTTGGAATCAATCATTCAGTATGAAAGCAAAGCTCAATGTACAGCCGACAGTCAGAGCTCTCCTCTTTATGATTCATATATCACGTCGGAGAAAGTGCATTTTGACCGTTTCAGCTGCTGCGAGTCCAATGCATCATGAATAAAAAAAAGAAAACATATGGAAACTGAAAACATGACATTAGGAAAAGTGGCATTTCCACAAGAGATTAACATATTAGACGAGAAGAGGAAGACGAGGCCGGTGACAATAGAAACTGGCAAACAGTTGCCTAATTAACTGGTTTTGTGTGTGATTTTTTCTTATATTGGAATTTAAATAGACTAATAGACGAAAATTATATAAAAAAATATAATACAAAAAGCATAAAAACATCAGTAAAACTTATAGTTTACAGTTCTTTCTGCTTGTAGGTTCTTAAGACGCATTTAGACTCCTACGCTCACATCTAAGAAGGATTTTAGGATCATATTAATCCTTAAAATGCTCACGGGAAACAGAATCAAGACCTCTTCTGGTAAACACATGACTACTGTGTAAAATATACAGACATCTGCCTTTTTTGTTTTCTTGTTGGACCAGTTTTTAGAAAGGTACTCATATGAGAGGTGCAGATACACACACACTAAAACTGGAGATAAGGGGTGAACGCTCTGGATCACTGCTGTGTGCTGTTTGGAAGTGGCTGCGGAGCAGGGTCGCTGACTGTGTTTGGGGGAAGGGGCATCTCGTTGAGGTCAAGATATGTAAACATGATGCATACCCCCACCGACGTGAGAGATGGAGCCAATTAGAGCTGACGTCACTGATGACATCAATGAATTCACTGAGTCTGTGGTGGATTTAATTTGTAAAACAACAGAAGTAACTGTGTTTCCCAAAAAGTTCCACATCCAGAAACCACACATTACCAGAAGCATCTGGAAACACGTACAATGATAAAGCAGCAGCCTACAATGTAAGAGGAGGAAAAAATGGACTAAATTACAATACACAAATGAGAGTAGCTGATAGGATCGCTTTTAACTCGAGTTGTACCATGTATGACTTCATGTGACAAATACATGATTGATTGACTGACATGCTTGCTTTTAAGTTCGTATTCTGCGTCTGTTTGGAGTGTTGGTTGTGCACGTTCTCAGAAATTAACGCTACAGTCCGCAAGATGCAATACGCACATGGACTGTAGGGTCAGTGTAGGGGCAGTATGGCAATGTGACAAGCTCAGAACAAGCTCAGTAGCAAGTCCTCAGGATCAGCACTGGGCTTTGAAGCCAATTGTACATAGTGGCAAAAAGTAAAGTTATGACGACCACGTCCATCACGTGATGCCATGGGGCCCAAAAATACTTTTTCCCATAGACTTACATTGGGAAAGAGACATCTGTAAATCAATATATACATTTATTTTGAGCGTCACAAACCCCATAAATTGACTCGTTTCACGACCTGGATTGGATCACTCCAGTCTGATGACATTTCAGCGTCTCAAAGAGCCGCAAGATTAAATGATTTTATCCCCACTACAGTTAGCAGAGAGCTAAACCCGAAGTCAGCTGCTCGGCCAGCAGAAGTTAGCTGCTTGACCTTGCTTGACCACGCTTGGCAGCCATAAGTCGGTAGCGCTTTTGCTCTATGGGCCCCACAAAGCGGAAGGTCTGGGTAATTTCATGCCATGGAAACAGATCTTTCTTGACTTAATGCACCACTGAGCAACTTTCATAGGAATGAATGGGGCCTCGCCTCCAATGCTGTATCAGTCAGTGGTCAGTAGGCACTACAGCAGTGACAACTATGATGGAAAGTTTTGAAGACAAGCTAATAGACCAAGTCTGTGATTAGCCACATCTGGACGATGTGTCATTGCAGTTGCACAGAGACGAATAGCTGGCGACCAATCAGAACCATTTTAGAAGTCGATCTGTGAAAATAAGTGGAAACAAGCACAAGACCGTTCCGCTGCGCCTTCTAGTGGAATCCTCCAGTAACACACGTCATAGGCAAGTATTTGAACAATTCTGTTCATGACGCAGCCTGATGTCTACTTGAAAGCCTAGTTAAAAAGCAAGTATATCTCCGACGTAGACTAGGCGGACATGTTGAACTTAATGTTTTAACAACGTTGTGGTTACTGTGTGGTTAGGTTTAGGCACAATAACCACTTGGTTATGGTTGGGAAAAGATCATGTTTTGGTTTAAAATACCCAGTTATGGGGACACAGTCCCTGCAGGAAGAGCAGCAGTGTCTCAGTACGGATTACAGCAATGACTCACTAAAACACAACCAGTTTTGTTGTTTGTTGGTCTCGGACAGAAGACTGCAGCAGTCTGCAGCTTGGCAGCCGTCTTGCCTTGGTGACCTGGTGACACACCATCCACCACCCCCTCCACCTCCAGATGACAAAGTCAGCTCATATATGACATCACGATAGAAACGTTGATATGATACGTATGAAACAAAAGAAATATATACTGCAAGATTTTCCTCTGGTGACTGGGCTGATATCTCTGGCGTGACATATAGTGTAAATCATTCTCGAGGGCGAATCAGTTTTCTTTCTTTGGTCATCCCTGTCTTCATTCTCCATGGCTTGATCTCACACTGACAGCTGTTTCTGATACATTTTTGCAGATTAAAAGAAATTTCAAATCTCTGCAATGAGCACAGATGTAAACAGATCTATTACAAAACAATCTGCTTCTCTAAGAAACACCGGAACAATTCATAATGTTTTAAACCTGTTTTTGTTCCCACACAATGTCTCCTTTACTTATTTGGACTAAATGTGTGAGAGAGATGAATCTGTTTAGCATTTATAAAATGGCGCTTGGGCCAGGGCAGGATGTTTGTGGATGTTTGTTCATGTGTTACACACTGTGTTTGAACAGAGTTTGACCAAATATGTGGTCAGACTCTACAGTTAAAGGTCGCAGTATAAAAAAAGGTTGTGACCAGGTCATATGTTGACGACAAAGGGACCTGGACGGAAATCGTTTCCACTCGTCTCTCGTTGCTTTCTTAACAATGCCAAGTTTCCAACTCAATACATGATAGCGAAATATTAATAATCAATATGCCTGCCGTTGCCATGGCAACACCGCAAAAAAAAGCTAATAGCTACTGTGTGGTCTCTCACACCTGAATGTTTCCAGTCTCCTGAAAGTTGCATAAACCACTTAACTACAAATGTTCCCAAAATGAAACGCTTTAAAGGATGCACGTGCCCATGAATAAAAGAGTGCCTCGGAATAATATGCACAAACGTGTGCACGGGCGCACAGCTGCACACATACTCACACAGGAGAGACTGAAGGCATGAGAGTGAGCACACACCAGTGAGGTTACTCAGTGTGAGGAGATGGCCGACGAGGAGCAGCTCCCACTCAACGCAGAGAATATAGGGTTTTTTTGCTGTTAGGGAACCCAACGCAGCACAACCAGCTACTACTAATACAAATGGACTGAATTAATCTCATTCTTGTCCAGGGACATGAAAGTGGATGGAAGAAACTGGGGAGGGGAGTGAGGTGGTGGGGCGGAGCGGTGGGGGGAGTGCTGTGTGTTGGTGATGAGGCTTGAAAAGAGATGAAGCTGGCTGGGGGGGAGGGATGGGGGAGGACTGGAGAGTGTGAGTTAAACGCAGAGAGAATTAGAATGAATGATGACAAGATTTGCTCCTTATTTCACATCTTTTCATCCTCAAGAAGGAAACAGAAATGTAATGTTTGTCTCTACGTGACCCACACAGCCATCTAATACACTTTGCTGCAGAAATCAATAATGAGATTATTTACATTCATACAGCAATATGACAATCGGGAAATTAGCTAATCTTGCTGTTGAAAGCTCACCTGATTTCCTGTCAGGCTGCAGTATAAACGCTTTGTTGTTGTTTTACAGTAACCTTGCGCTCTCTGACAGCCAGTGAATAATGAGTCAGTTTAACATACAGCGTTGCTAGAGAAGTCCATTGCCACCGGAAGACAGGAATGTCAGCAACTGAATCAGATGTTTGTGATAAAGAAATCAACACATCCAATATTAAACTGCATGAGAAACACTAAAATTAAAACAATAAGTGAAAGTGAGATTTGTTTTTTTCCTTTTTCGTTGCTCTCATAACCAACATATTGTCTCTCATTGCCTTTATAAAACTAAATCTTACGAAAATACAAAAACAAATATTTTGCGTATTGTATTTTGCAAAATGATTGGAGGCAGTTTATTTTAGTTGAGCAATTTCATACAATGTTCAATTTTCAGAACAACGTAAATTGATTTCATTTTTAAAATGTAAGCTTTTGTCTTTGCAAACATCAAAAGGCCGTTTTAGTCATAGGCGTAGATTTCGGGGAGGGATGCAGGGGACACATGCCCCTCAATATTTACAACATGCCTACCATAATTTCTGCCATAAATTGATGCAGAAAATGTAAAAATTAGTGCATAAAAATTCACCAGAATGCAGGAAATGATGTGTTTGATGCCTAAAATTTTCTAGGTAGGGGGCCCCAAACAACGTCTAACATACGTGACCTCCTAATGTTTAACAAAACCTACACACTTGGATTTAGTGACGCTAATAATTCACATTAAATGCAATTTTTTTTTCCATTGAGGCCTTTTTCTGTTTTATTCTTCTATCTTTTTCTTTATTCTACCTTGGAAAATATTGATATTTAATACTATTTTTGACACCGATGGGAAAATTGCCATTGAGGGCACAAAAAGTATTAGTTTTTTTTTTTATTAAGGCATAAATATGACAAGGCCGTAACATGACTACGACGGCTATTCTTTCCTTGCTTAGTAGCAGAGAATAGCTGAATGTTAACAATAAGAGAGAGTTTGAAAGCGCAGCTGGTATCGGTGTATTGATACTGTGGAAAATAAGTATTAAAACCCAAATAAATATCCAGAATCGTTACATATCAATAATTCGATATTTTTGAAAACACTACTGTGAATTTTTTTTTCTCTTAACCTTTGTTTTTTTTGCACTGATTGGGTGTTTGATAGTGTGAATAAATCCCTCGCATGGGTTGAGGTGCTTTTGTTCATAATTTGTAGACATTTTCAGTTTTTCATGATTAATTTAAAAATTTCAAATATATGACGGTTTTTAGTTTTTTTTGCACTTACATTACAGCTGACTAAATATTTAAAAGTTTTGGAAAGCTCATTGAACAAAACGAGAAATTTGATGATATCAGATTTTTACAGGCCGAACGACTGAGAAAATTATCAGCAGACTCATCGACAATGGAATTAACCATTAGCTGCAACCTCAATACTTTTCTTTAGCATCATAATGTTGAATAACTTAGTCAAACTGATCACAGCACATTTGACGCAGCCTTTTCAAGCCCGACCCAACAGAGGAGGAGCACAAAGGGAACAGCAGAAGGAAATATGTACACAGGATACAGATGGTTGATTTAATCCACAGATTTTATTTTAACTAATTACAAAAGCAGCAACATCACGCTGGCAGCAAACCATCCGAAGATTAATTTCTGGCTTTCATTAACATTTTGTTCGACAGTTTATGTTAATCATCAGGTTGATATCTCAGATTTGCCGGGAAAGCTTTAAAAGGTCGAATCATTTTGTAGTTTCCTTTTGAGTTTTAAATTCCATCACTTTTTATTTTCACTCGTGCATTCAGCAGAAGATTGTGCCTCAGATTTGACAATGCGACACATTCGGTGAATGCAGTTTATGAGACAATATGGCATTGTAACTACACAGCTGTGGGCTGTGATTGCAAAGCCTGTCTCTTTTGAGTTTGTGCGCATATGTGTGTGTGTGTGTGTGTGCGTGTGTGTGTGTTGCCTACAGGTGACTCATCGCACTGCAGATGACCACAATGTTTTTTCTGCTGCTTGAGCATCCATGGCTCTCTTTCTACCTTTCCCTCTCCTATGATTCTCATTTTCTCACTGCCTGTCTTTGCATCTATTTTTCTCTTTACACCCTCTCGCTATCTCGTCCCATCAGTGCTTTCTTTAGGCGTTACAAGCCTGTATCCCCAGATTACATAATGCCCTGCCTCGTACGATTCTGTCTGGACGCCACGGAAATGACACGCAGCAAATAAAGAGACAAAGAAACTGAACATTTACATTTTGAGGCACATTTCATACACGTCTTATTGTTTCGTGCGCTGCATTGTACCTGAGCGGGATGGCCACCAGCGGCAGAACGTTCATCCAGCCCAGGTATAATGAGCCATAATGTCATGTTACGATCTGATTGGCGTGGCAAGCATCACAGAGAGGGGCGGGAAAAGGGGCTGGTGATAGAGCGGCAAAGAAGGGGGGGGGGAATAATGATGATGATGATGATGATGAGGGGCCATGAGCCGAAACAAAGGCAGAATGACAAAAAAAAAGAGGTGAGGATCAATTTGTGCCTGCCACCTCATTTTCTGCTTCCCCTCTCCCCCTTCCCTCTCTGTCTCTCTCCCAGCGTCCAACTCGCATCAATCATACATCCATTTACCCCATCCCTCTCTCCCTCTCAATTAGTCTCTCCTCCATTTCTTGTCCTCTGCTTTCCCGTCATCTGCATCCACTGATTTTGAATGTTTAAACAGAATTTCACGTGAGCAGGAGCTGTTAAAATGTCGTGATGTTTACTGAGCAGAGAGGGAGCTGAACCTTAGTTTCTACAGTAAAAAAAAAAGCCTTTAAAAGGTGACAGAAGGTAAACACATGCACACGCTGACATGTGGACAAACTAACATGTAAGCGAGCTTTACTAAATTTTATTGAAAGCATCAGCTTTTCTAAAAAGATAAAAAGCACCACAGATTTTGAATATGAAGTATTTTGTTTTTAATGTGCTGTTTTTTTAATTCAAGACTGTTACAGTGTGGAAATTTTGCATGAAATTAAGTTCTTTGTTGTATTTCATGTTCGTTTTCTAAGTTAGTGCTTGATTTTTTACTATTTTTTTTGTTCACAAGATCTTTCCAAATGAGCTAAAATACAATATATTGATCATTATTCACATTTACAGTTATTCATTCTAATATTTTTTACATACAATACCTTTAAGGAAGCTTCCTGTCAGAAAAAAATGGAATAAATGTGTCTAAACTTGCATTTAAAACAGGGTTACATCTGTCAACATGCGCCTAATTATTCATGTGTTTTTGTATAAACTGCTAATAATTAGATGTTCAGTGATTTTTACATCTGTCATAATCAAAACATGCTTGATTGTAGATTGTAGATTAACCTAATCTTAGACATGCACATGCAGGCAGACACACACACACACACACACACACACACACACACACACACACACACACACACACACACACACAAGCGCAGCATTTACATTGTAATTACCCCTGAGCCCCTCTCCAGGTCCCTGTGGGGCCTCAGGCTGAAGATGGTCTCAGAAGAGTCCCAGTTGTCCCATTGAGGAGATCATTAGCCTGGTTAGAGTAATCCACAACAATCCGCGTGTGTGTTTGTGCGCACGCATTCGTGTGTGTGTGGGTGTGTGTGTCACTTGTGTGCTCATGCGTTAAGCAGCTGTTAAATGGACTCCACGGCCTTTAGTGTCCGTGGACATTAGCTTTATTGGTGTGATCTGAAAAGTTATTTAGTGACAGCTGGGATTTCCCTCCCCAGGGACGGAGCCGCTGACGACTCATGATAGCAGGCATGAATGAAAGGGGAAATAGGCGTTAAATTGAAAGACCTGGAAAACTGCCGGAAAAATACACAGCTGAATTTATTAAAAACATTAGAAAAAAAATACAGAGGAACAGAATTTCCTAAAATTACTTCTTATTACTTCTTTATTATATAAAACTACAAAAATTATGAATGAAGTCTTGTTTTATTAACTTTTAATCAAAAATTAGATTCTTTTATTTTGAAGGTTAATGAAATGACACTATGATAAACAAACAATTTGAACATCTTATTTGAGCAACAACAAAAAGAGCCAAATTGAAGCATTTATGAACAAGTCAAACCACATTAGCTCAGACATGGAGACATTTTTGACATCAAAAATTGATTAAATTTAGCTTCAGTGTTTGTCTGAGAAAAGGCGCCTGCATGTTTTGGTGTTTAAATGCACAAAGAAATGCAAAAGCTGTGATCTCCATCAGCGTGGCTGTGTATTTGTGTGTTTTAGGCTTTAGAGGATCTGTATCAAGGGTTGTGGAGCAGCTGTTTATTTGCCTGTCTTGGCTTAAGACAGCAAACATCTGCATGCAGTGTTGTATTGTCAGATGTGCCTCTAGACTCTTTGAACCGACGTGACCCCGACCAATCAGCAGCCCCTCTCTCTTCCTTTATCTCTTTCTGATTCTCCTGTCTCCTCCCTCTGCCATTTTCCTCCCAACACTGTTGTTTGGAAAAATTATCCTCCCTTTGCACTCTCTGCTGGAAAAGGGAGCGGAGTAAGGGGGCACACGGAGGGGAGAGAGGGCAACTGATTGCTCCTATTGTTTAAGAGTGAGGCTTGCAGCCTCTTAGGGGGATAATTGGCACACAAGGAGGGTAATGTGTTTGGACGGGAAAGGGAAGTCAAAGAAAGAGAAATTAAAATAAGGTGGTGAAAGGGCTTGTGGAGAGGATGCTGTGGATCAGTTAAATCTAAACATTTTGAATTAAATGTGAAGAGTAAAAACCAACATGTTGCGAAATAACGCTTGTGTATACAATCACATTATTTCATTTATTTGATATACACACTGTGTTGTTGTGTGTCTTGTACTCCGCTTTTTTATTTTCATGTTATTTTATGTCAGTTCAAAGGCAAAATATAGGACTGTAGCGAAATCTTTAAAACCAATTAAAATATAAAAATTATTTGGTAAATAGAAACCGGAAATTATATCTGACAGCTTAAGTAATATTATGTAGGATATTGAAACAAAAAAACAAAAACAAAAAAAAAGTTTGTATTTATGTGTAGGGGGATATTTGTTACCAAATTAGAGAAAAAAAGCCCACAAAAAATAACTTACCGAATAAACAACAGAAATCTGATAACTGCATGTAAGAAAATTATTTAATAGCCACAATGTTTTGGGATAATAGCTGACACAGATTGAATATTAACTGTATATAAATTGTATTGTCTTTAATCGCACTTAATTATTTTTACATTGCTGTCAAAAACAAACATTGTAAATACATATTGCATTTGGATCTTCTGCTTTAAAAATCAGAAACAGCCCATTATATCAGGTACCTGTTAAGCTAACATGTGATGTTTTTATACATTAACTCTGGGTTGTGAGGTACCCAAACAACGTCTATACATTTTCCGCACAGGAAATGTACATTGCCAAAAATACACGCATGCCAACACCTTATAATACAGTCGTCGCACTTTCTTTTGTGCCTGTTTTCAAGAGCGGGCTGTGCCACCATTTCCTTGCTATTCATGATGTTCTTATTCTATTTCTTACTCTCATTTCTATCTGCATGTGTCCTTTGTTTCTCGTCAAGTACTTGGGGAAAGTGCAGGTGTTAAAAGTGCTTTAAAAAAAAAAAAGAAACTCGACTTGACTGAAAGGAGAAGTAATTTCTAAAGCTGCGGAGAAACAGCAAGTTGAATGTAAAGGATATGATACCATGAAGGTAATTTCAGAACATTTTCCACAGTCTAATCACTCAGACGTGGTATTTTAAAATCACAAGCCTTGCATGTCTTCTTCAAAACCATACAACCATGAGTAATCAACAAATACAAGGCAGGCGATGCAGAAATCCTGCTCATACAAGGATGACCTTTAACCAGCAGGATGACTCGAACATCACCGAGTGCATATTGTGAAAACTATCAAGCGTGCAGTACTATCTGAGAGAAGAGTTTGCTTTACTGCGTCATCAAAGCGAGTCCTGCACGTCCCTCTGTATGTCTGTGTCTCTATTTCATATTCCAGTCACAAGCCGTGTGGTGCAACTGCTCAAAGGGTACGATTTGGTATTTTGGAATTTTTGGGGGTGGGGGGGGAGTGGAAGAGGGGGGGCTTGATAAGTTTCGTGCCTCGAGGTCTGTCTGGGATGGGATGGCTGCACGCAGAGAACGTGCATGCTCAACGCGCTCGTGACCGCAATCGTTTTAGCTCGATACCCCGAGATGGAAAAAAAAAAAGGAATGTAGAAAAAAGAATCATTTACATTCAGTTTGCAAGTGTGCTGAAGACGCTGCGAACATCTTTGAGTGCTCGCAGCGTGCGCCTACGTCCGTGCTTGTCTACATACTTGTGTGCATGTGTGTTACAAATTAGTGTACTTGTAAGACTATTATTTGTGATATTATTTTGTGCGAGTGTGTGTGTAGGTGCGTGTGTGTACAGTGTGTCTAAATTGGAAGGCTGTAATTAAATGCGTAGACCTCTCCACTATCTCCTCCTCCAGCCAGCGCCAGTGACGCACAAACCGCAGCACAGCCATGAGTCATCAGGCCCCCAGGATCACCACCCCTCCTTCTATCTCTCTATCCCTGCCTCCATCCACCTCTACACAGCTCTCTATAACCCTCTCTGCCTCTCACTACACATTCCTATGTCCCACTCTTTCTAAATTACCCGGCATCACGCGCACGACGCGAGCTGCCGCCTTTTTTCCCTATACACTCCTTGAGATTCGTGCTCAATTTCCACCTCAATCCGACACGCTCCCGTTTATCTCTCCACATCTGGCCATCGCTCCCTCTACTACGCCCCCGCCACCTTCCCTCTTCACTCGATCTGTCTTTACCCTCTTTATCTCCCCTGTTAACCTCTCCACGCCCACCCGTGAACTGGTGGGTTATTAAGTTTGCCACAGTTGCAGGCAGACGGGGGGGGACATCGCGAGGAGAAAGAGAAAGAGGGAGTTATGGGGAGACATAAGAGACAGGGCTCAAATTGTGAGTGGGAACGGTGGGAGACGACGGCAAGCGAGAGAGCAGCAGTGACAGCGCGTGCAGTGCGATGAGTAGAGGAGGCTGCGAACAAGTGAGGGGAAACAAGAGAGGGAAAGAGAGAGAGCGTGATTTGAGGCATTTGCCACCTGGCGTCCTGAATCATTATCTGACTCATGCTAATCTCCTATCTTCTCAGCCAAACACACAAACATACACACACACTGCACACACACACACACACACACACACACTACTTACATTTTTTTTAAAGCTAGCACAAGGGGAGTCAAAGCAGCATTTCTGAGTGTCAGAGCGGGTAAGAGAAGAGGAGTCAGGGGGGCACCGGAGAGTAAGGATGAGAAACACTCAAAGGACGCAGAGGAGAGAATCTCTCTCGACTCTCTGACGAAGTCTCCGACGTGGTTTAAAGAGGGGAAAAAAAAGGGGATGTTGCATTTCCATCTCTCAGAGTGTTTATGATATGAGTAGGAAGGGAGAGCATATTAAATGTATGACTCATAAATGTGTGTGCCTCTGTGCCCCACCAACGCCCTGCAGAGAGGGTTGCATCCACTGCTGCAGGAGGGATAAAAAAAAAAAAAGAGGCAATTTCGTGCTTTACTTGGTGTGGTTATCCAATTAGTTACACAAAACATGTGGCTAAGCGGATGTATGCCAATATGCTTCTGTTCCTGATAGATGTTTTATCCCCGGGAGAGCCTTCACGAATATGTAGCAAAGCTGTCTGATGAAATATTACATTTTGAGTGCAATAGTTTTTGTATTTGGCATTAGTTGTTTCAGTCTGACGGGGGGGTGGGGGGTGGGGGGGATCATGCACTATTATCCTCTGAGCTGACAGTGATAATTCAAGGTATTCTGCTCACAGATGCCGTAAGCTGTGTGTTCGTTTACAAAGCCACGCGGCTCGACTGTGCGAGGGTTTCCCAAAAGTGCAAGTATTATTTATTATCTTGTTCCAACATGTGCACATTCATCGCGTGTACATCCTGGACGTTCCTGATAAAGCCACCGTCTTTTTCAACATGTGAATGAACCTGAAAATTATGGGTGTAAATCTTTATTTTGCATAGGCGCTATCTGTAAAAAACTAACACAAAACCCCCTCTGCTCTGACAGGAATAATGTATAAATGTGAATCTGGAGCAGCTTCCTTCAAGAAAAGGTACAAAAGAAGTTGTGTGCCACCTTTTCACTGCACAGCTTCAAACTTTTCCATGTTGACTTCGAAGTTTGTGATTAACAAGAGGGACACCGGTTGCATACATATGCAGGGAACACACAACACAATCCTCACTTGAGCACTGATAATTCAAAATCCGAGCCTTGCAGTGGGCGAATGACTCAATGTTATGGCACTAGATGCTACTCCACTGGAGTACCCCACATTTATTTCAAACATTTATGGCTCGATTTTTGGACGTTGCCTAAAGCAGACTTTGAAGAATACAGACTTTTAATAGCCCACGAGAGTCGAGCTTACAAAAAAAACACATTATGCCGAGCAAACACTGTCGGTCGGTGATAATATCAGTGTGTGTGGGATTTAAATGATTGCCTCTAGCCTACATAGCCTAATTTCTGAATATGTCTCTCTGCCTAAGCCTGCCGGAGTAGCTACACAAACACAGTGATATACTTTGAGTATGTGTGCAAAAAAAACTACTTAATATCTGCAGATATGAAATGTCTCATGAGCAGATTTGAATTCTGTAATAATAAGATTATCTGAAATATTTAGCCTTTCATTCCTTTGGTTGAGGATTCTGCTTGTTCTGTGGCTTTGTTAAGGACCCCGCTGGATCTGAGTCATTTCAACTTTAATCTCTCACTCTCCTTCATAGTACAAAAGTATGTCTATATTTGAAACGTGCTCTGTCTCCTGCTGCGAATCTAAACAAAGAGCTCAACATTCAACTCCTGAATACAGTCAGACACCACTTTGCTGTATGCTATTGGATTACAACGTGGACACATGTTTTGTCTGACAGCCTGTAAATGATGCCTTTGTGCCATGATTAAGTGGAACTCTGGGATTTAAAGACATATATGAAAAACAGCAGTATCTCCGGTTTGGTTCCAGCTGAGGAACTTGGCTGCATGTTGTTCCCATTTCTCCTGAAAATTTGCATAGAAAAATCATGAGCATCTTGCTGGATTCATTCCTGCTCTTGTGTTATGTGCACATCAAAGAAGCAGTACTAAAACTGCAATTTCACATCCATAATATTACTAAAATCCAACCTATATTTACACAATGTGTCCTCATACAACCATGTGTATGATATCTAACAAATTAGCACCACAGGAATGATGTTACGTACTTAATGTAAAGTTACGTACATTACATTGGTTGGGTTTAGGCAAGTTAAGTTACTTTGGTTCAGTTTAGGAAAAGAAACATGGGGACAAAGTATCTTAAAATAATGCACACGTTCACTTTTTACATGGTTTTTACTCATGTGACCACTTCCTTCTTTACTCCCGTCAGTGCATTCGTCATGTGATCGCAGCTTTCCCCATTTTGTGGGTGATATACAAATTACTGGCTCATGATTATGTGGGATATACGTATGTTCATTTTGGTGCATTTCCAGGGTTCCTACATGTAAAGGCAAGATAGATTTAAGACTTAAAAACAGAAGAAAATCTTACATCAATTACTTCAGGTTAGAAATAACTCTGCCCAAATGTTTGTTGTAACATGACTTTTTTGGTCCAGCAAAAAGTAAGACGATCTACTTTAAATGTTGAAAAAAATGTAACCCTTTCTACATGTGACGAACACGAGAGTAGGACAGAGCTGAGAAATATGTGATGTTTTTAGATATTCTTGATGATTTTTGTGTTGCTCACCCTGCACACAGGATTCCACTGCCTCAGTTCCTATTGTGCCGAGTTTGAAAACTCGCAGTCGCACACTCTGCATAAAATACAAAGAGCCTTATGTGTTGTCTTTGACCAGGTTCAGCTATGCCGTGAAATATTGGTCAAATAGCCAATTTTTGTTGAATTTGGACATGTTGTCCCGGGTACAGGGACAGCTGGCTAGCAGACAGTGGATCATCTGCTCTGAGCATCCTGGTCGAAACAGTCATGAGTGTTTTTGCTTCCACTGTCCTGATCTGTGTGACATTAAGGCGAGAGGAATTTGGCAAATTATTTTTAAAAAAATCCCACGTCTTAACATTTTTTAAGAGAATTTAAAGACTGTTAAAAGACATTTTAGTAATTTATTTTATCCTATTTTTAGATCAAAGGATTCAGTGCCTTTTAAGACTTTTTGAGGATCCACAGGAACCATTTTCATAATAAATGGTGCATGATAACAACCTGATTTACAAAAAAAGATGTGGAAACCAAGACAACTTCGGGTTGCTGCAACAACCCTTACACTCTCACAAAAATTTCCTCTCAATTTCTTAATCTAAACAATAAAATAAGGCCACATAAGGCCCATTTTGTCCATACTTTCCTCCCACTGGCTCCCAATTCATGCCAGATGTGACAGTGCATTACACTGGATTGCACCATACTATTTAGCAGATCTCATTGCACTCCACATATTGCAAGCTTCCTTGGATCTCATGATGACGGCTACTTATCTACCTGCAGTGAAAATGCAAAAACGCCAGCTGCACAGCCAGTTCTTTTTGTCTTTCTGTTCTCCATGCTGGGCTTAATGAAGCAAATTCTCCAAATGTTTTAAGATTCAGGCTTGAAATCAGAACAGTTTAGATTCCTGCTGATGGAAATTTAGCCTGTTTAACCCGTCGGAGTGCACCTGTTTGTCCACTGCAATAATGCTTTTCCTACCTCTTTTCATTTCAGATCCTGGCTGGGCAGTGATCTGTGCCCTTTGTGGTCCTTGACTCTTCCTGCCTTCCTCGCCTCTGGTGGTAGCTGCTGTTCATGGTGACTGCTGATGTTCCTGCAGGCTTTACAATCCTTTGTTGACCTTCATGACAACAAATGACAATGTGAAGTAAGCCACTATTGTTTGCTGGTGCCAGATCCATATGTTAATCAAACCAACCTTACAGTTGTTTATATTCTATGCACATTGTTGTACTATTTGCTACCTGTATTTGTAATTTAGGCATGTTTCCATTCACCACAGTAAGTTGAATATTAGAAGATGATCGCCTCGCGATAAACAATTGACCCTTTGCACACAGCGGTACTCCATAGACTATCATGCAATCATTTCAGATTTTCTTCATTTTCAAGCTGTTCTTTCCTTGATTTTTAAATCTTAAGATAGTCTGTTTAACACTCTGTGCAACATATCCTCATATAATGGTTTGTGGCGCCCCACGAATATCGTTACATATGTACCGCAAAGTTACGTAGGTTAGGTTTAGAAGAAGAATCACAGTAAAGAACTGCAAACTATTTCCTTCTTTACTCCTGTCTGTGCATTGGTCACATGATCACAGTCTTACACAGAGTACTGGCTCATGATTATGTGGGATGTATACAAATTGTGGTGCCTTTTTTCACAGATATACTGTACGTACGAACAGTGCATGACAACAGTCTGCTTTGTGGGCTCACTGAGAGGCTTTGTCATGTATTTATGGTCTTGCGTTGGTGGTGTTTGGATTTCTTTCGTGTTTGATATTGTGCGCACTCTGAAGCCTCTTCAGACTGTAACCTGTAAATAAAGGAAATACTAATAAATTGGTTAGTCTTGTTGCTTGCTGCTGTTTCTACAACAAACGACTAAATTGCTGCTACTTCTGTTTCGTTTGATTGTGGCCCCTTCTAAGCCTCTTCAACAGTGTAATTATTTTACTGTGAAAACATATGAGGTTTTAACTTTTCTGCTGCATGCAGGAGGCCAACTGTTTCCATCTTCATGTTACTTAAAAAATATTTGCAAGTTTACAGAGTCACCCAGAGAAATCAATTAGTAAATCAGTGTGTGTTATCAACAATTGTTAAAAAAGAAAAAAAAGAAACAAAAACTATTTCCTGCAGGTAGACTTCCCTGAGATAAGAAATTAGCCTCATTCATGTATAGATTCTGTTTAAATCTCTTCTTTCATTCATAAAATGTAAATAGGGAAAAAGTAAAAACATCAGATTTAGAGAATGAGAAAATGTGCCCAGATCACAGATGGGCCTTTTCCATGTTATGTCACAACAGGAGAAGCACAGGTGTAAATAATCAAATTAATGATGGCTGGATTCCACTTAGCTATTGTGCATGCTGGCTCATTGTCACGGCTTACTGGGGCACTTAGAAACAACAAAGCCATTGTTAATGTTATTAGTAACACCTGTGCTTTTCTTGCTATGATGTCAAAATGTCTCCTGTGCAAAAGGCCCATCGATTTTTTATAAACAAGAAGATCTTTGTGAGTCAGGATGGTTCTGAAATTGCACTTTATACAATCTGTTGTAAAAATAAACATCCAAGTTTGTTGAAAAACTATGTATGTGCATTAACTGTATCTCTAACAAAATGTGGTTTGTATGTAAGAAGAAGTTTACTACTTTTATGTCTCTTCCATGACATGAAGGCCCTGGAAGGCCCCATGTCCTTGTGATCAAGGCCGCTAAAACAACCATGAACACCAAACTAATATAATAACTGCAGTTACCATTACGACACTAACCAAGCGTAGACAACTTGATGACATATTTTTCTATGTTTAGTCAATCTACATCAGAGAGTAATCAACCAATCAATGCTAATTAAAAAACACCCACAACCACACAAAATGAGAAAAGAAAAATCACACTTAATGAGGCTGTAAAACAGCACAGACGCATATTTTTTTTAAAGAAGGCTTACCATTGTTGACATAAGTGGTGTTTGATGTCTCAAAAAAATCCCCCAAAGAGCTCCTTCTGTATGCCAGTTTTCATTCACAAAACAAGCACAAACAGAAACTTACTCCCCGCTGTTTCCTCCATGTAACAGAAAAAGACACCCCTGCTACTTCTGATTGGCATCTGCACGTCACAGGCCATGGTTTCAATTAATTTCTAGTATTTCTGGGTTTGTCGTCAGCATGCCGCCTCAGTTTGAATCATCATCATGGTGTCTCTGAATAGCTAATCTTTGACATGTATGACAGAGGACAATAAAGCTAATAGAGAGGTTCACGCACTTATGCTGTTTGTTTTGGGAGATATCAGTGCAGAGTTACCACTCCTGGCACTTACTGCAATGACTAAAGCAGTGATTCAATATTTTGTGATTGCCAAACAGTCTTGGTGCCAAAATCCATCCTTTATGAATGCTTTGCAAGATTCTTGCAATGCACAAGCCACTATTCACACTTCTGCACACGTACAGTAAAACTTATGCTAACCAAAAAAACTTATGCTAACCAAAAAAACCCAAAAAACTAAACAATATAGCACGTAAGCAACTGTTTTTAATTTGCAGAGTCCTTTCTAACGCAAATATCCACATTAATCTCATAAAATCTTACTGTCCAAAATATCTTCTGTTGAGAAGTGGATTACAGCAGTTACGAAGCAGCATCTTGCATTTCAACATTTCCCCGCTAGCTACCATTTTTGAAATGACAAACAAACAAATATATAAACTAACTTCATCGAGCTACTAACCCGCTAAAAACTACAGACTGTGCAATTGCACACTAACAGTTAACAAGTTAGCTAATGTCACGTTAGCTTACTTGTTGTTAACAAGTAAGCTAACATAACATTAGCTAACAATATCAATATCAAGGGCCGTGGATGCTAACGTAATGTTAACATGTAATTTGGGCTTTTTAAATCACTTTTGTTCTTGTGTATTTAGTTAATATGCTGCTAGAATGAGTGCAGGATTAATGTAGCACAGCTAATGTTACCCAACTTTTTTGCCAGAGGAATATTTTAAAATTTTTAAGCCTGTTTTTAAACTGCTTGTCTTAAGCTAAACCACAACACTTCTTAATGGTGCTACATGAATAAAGTTTATTATTATTATTGTTTTTTTAGTTAACAGGTGTACTGCTTCTAATGGTCACCATTGTCACGATCACTCTTGTCCCTATTTAACACCCTAAATGATCCTCAATATAAATCCTCAATAAGCAGCCTTCACTTTCTTCCTTTTGTTATTTTTTTTCGCTTTTTGTGTCAAGC
Source organism: Cephalopholis sonnerati (assembly GCA_019142605.1). Taxonomy (NCBI): domain Eukaryota; kingdom Metazoa; phylum Chordata; class Actinopteri; order Perciformes; family Serranidae; genus Cephalopholis; species Cephalopholis sonnerati. Next base: position 24,103,096 of record JAGQAX010000017.1, on the reverse strand, counting down.
TAAACCCCCACAGTGAAAAGTATTTCCGGCTTGTGTGTGTGTGTGTGTGTGTGTGTGTGTGTGTGTGTGTGTGTGTGATTGAAGCTTATGAATGATCACACTGCTGTGTACTTCAAAACGCGGGCACAAACGCGCACAGCGGTGACTAAGAACGATAGTCAGTGACTAACTACGCTGATAATACAGCCTCGTCATATTCCGCACATGGTTGGTGCAAGCCTCATACTGTTGCCTTGTATTGGTATAGGGAGCTTGTGCTGTAGGTGCACTGTAACTACAATAAAGTAATGGACACTGGACAGTTCTGGTTGTGGTTTGAGATGTGCTTTGAATCTGCCCAACCCACTGACTTGACCAATTTGTCTGGCATCGTGACCTTAAACAGCGGTTCCTTGGCTGACAATACATCAATCCCTTGAGCACCATTGGGGGACTAACAATTAACAACAAGCTGTGCGATGGAACTTATGAGAACAACAGTGGCGAGTGCTCTAAACAAGATAGACACTGCTCTTGAGGCTGTTTTAAATCAAAATGTCTTCTCAATATCTCCCTAAATTGTAGTTTGTTTTAACTTTGCTCTGCTCCACTCTTAAAACCACAAAGTGGTGTGCAGGCATGACTGGTTACGGAAAATCGAATCCTTTAGAATGTAGGCAATGTCATACTGTAGATGCATCCATCCATCCACTTATCCTTTCAGTCCAACCATTTTCATCCGCTTATCCAGGGTCAGGTCACATGGGCAGCAGGCCAAGCAAAGCACCCCAGACGTCCCTCTCTGCAGCAACGCTTTCCAGCTCCTCCTTGGGGACACTAAGGCGTTCCCAGGCCAGATGAGATCTGTAATCCCTCCAGCGTATCCTTCCCCAGGGCCTCATATGCCTGAACCACCTCAACTGACCCCTTTCAATGCGAAGGAGCAGCAGGTTCTACTCCGAGCTCCCTCCGGATGTCCGAGCTCCTTACCCTATCTCTAAGGGCTGAGCTCAGCCACCCCACAGAGGAAAGTCATTTCAGCCGCTTGTATCCACGATCTCATTCTTTCGGTCACTACCCAGAGCTCATGACCATAGGTGACGTTTGGGATGTAAATGGACCAGTAAATTGATAGCTTTGACAGTGCAGCGCAACGCAGCGTCTGCATCACTGAACATGCTAACGGAGTGAAATAAGTTGATATTTCTGTTTGATATCAGGCATATCTGAGAGTGTAAGCAGATAATAAATGCCTCTGAATCAATGGTAACTCTTAATTTTGTGGGTCCATTAATTTCCGAGTAATTTCTAAAGGGAGTTTTTTTGGAAATTTGTTATGAATAATAGAAAAACAGAGCAGGTGGTACTCTTTAAATTAATGCTAAATGCTACCCAAACATAACCTTGAGACACTCAGTAGATGTGTGTTCCTGCACCATAACACAAATAAAAATACTTTTGCTAATCTACAGCTACAGTTTGCACAGAATAACACAGTACAGACATTCAGGGTCTTTCTGAACTCACCTGGATTTTATATCAAACACCATCATGACGTCAAAATTGTTATTGTAAATTTAACAGTCTGGTTTTCTTTATATTGAGTATTCCAGCCTCAGAGAGGCACCAGCATGGCTGTAGACTTCTTTACAAGTGCATAATGCTTCAATGGTTCTGTCCATCAGGGTCAATAAGAAAATCTACCAGTTTTCCAGCAAGACATCTGTCTAAGTCTGGACAGGCACAAGATAAAAAGTTTCAATTACACTATCCGATTCCCTTTCTTTACGAACAGAACACTAAATACATCACAGAGGTGCTTGAACGCAGCTGACCAAAGGCCTTTTCACGCCAAGTCCCAAACAAATTTACAGTCCGTAACACCCATCAACCTTTCACACAGCGTGTTTTTTTCTTTTAAGAAAGGATACGTAGCAGAAAAAGTTAAACTTCTGACTCATAATACTACATCCTTCATCTTTATCATGTCGTGGCCAGGAATTCCACATTCGTCACTTCTTTTTTCTTTCCCGTCTGCCTAAATTTTTGTATTATGTAACTCTATTTCTCCACAGTCTATTAAAAAAACAAAGGCTGGGAAATATGTGTGTACACAATGAATTTTGGAACAATGGTTTTGTGCCTGATTACAACAACGGAGTCTTCCCATTATGCTGGGCTTTGGCCGGTGGCCCTTTCCATAGTAACAAGTGATGAGGCTCTTTGGTTTATTTATAACTGATGGAGATTCCCAAGTTTATTTGTGTGCTGAATAACACACTGAGGCTACAATGAAAAGTAAACTGACAAATGTGAATTAACAGTGTGAGGTGAGGAAATACAGCCGGAAACAGCGGCTCAAAAAATGTTATAAATGATATAAATAAAGCCTCCCATACATTAGTGCTCAGGCTGTCCTCCTTTTCTTGTTTGCTTTGTCTTCTGTCAATGCAGTCTCTTGTTCTTTCTCCAGCAGACACACGGAGATAAGCATGCTCATGCCTGGAAATAGAACATATAGAGGAGAGACAGAGAAAAGAGGGGAAACAGAAAATTATAAAGAATGCATGCAGCCATAATAGAGGAGGTGATGAGCTGAAATGATAGAGGAGACAAGAGAAGTGTTTATGACATTCAGTTACATATAGAAAACACAGCTTTGTTTCAGGCAGATCAGTGTCTGGATTAGCAGAAGTGACAGATAAAGAAATGGGAAATTTCATTGTACGCCGCTATCTGGGAAATGGATTTCGTGAATACTGAGCTGCCTGGATATAAGCTGTTATTCAGTCTTTTACTGCCTGAATCCTTTTACATCTACAAGCTCAGGTTGTACCCACCGGCTACACTGAGGACTTTCTCTCTGGCACCACTGAAAAAATACATTACAGGCTCCACAGGTTACGTAGAATAGGACACATTCACAAACTTCTAGTGCACTCCTTCACCTCAATGGGCCTCGTGCGTGAACATTTTCCTATCTTCTAATCTGAAATGTCTTTTATTTCCTCTCTGTGAGGCTTGCTCGCACAAGTGCTCCAAGTTGAACTGAATGTCGCCTGTTCATGAGAAAGTGTGGGTTTGTAAGATTTCATCATTAGCATTATAATTTCAGGTCAAAGTACTGTTTTTTTTCCCTCTTTGGAAAGAGACAGACTGTATGTGACTCATACCACAGGCATGAACCACTCAAGAATTTCGTTCGTGCCTTGGAGAAAATTTAAAGTATGACAAAATTGCTAAATGCCACGAATTCTCTCAAATCTCTCCTCTGAAATACTTAAAGGAACAAAATTATAATTTGTTTATCAGTTACTCACACTGTGTTACGCTGAATTTGGGAAGAAAACTTTATTTTTCTCTCATGCCTCTGGTGGATGAAGAATTGAAGAAATGGAGAAAATTCTTGATGAATTGGATCCCATGCATTTTTACTAAACCCTTACGATTTCTAACACTTTGTGTAGACAGTCTCAGTGACAGGCAGGTAGCAAGTGCATGCGAGCTCCGCTGGTGCATTCCAAAATGCAAAAATACACATGTTTGGGAAGTACCGTGGATGTGATTGGATAAATGAGAGTTGGATTACACTGCATGAGTTGTGTGAGAGTTTGAAAATGAATGTTTTGATATAGTTTTGCTGTTGTTGAACGCAGCCTCCTTTTACTCCTATTCAACCCGAATTTTTTTCATTCTGGACTCTTGGGTCATGGTTGAAGCATGCTAGAGGAACATTTTCTTCATGAATTCAACACAATGCAAGGTGAATAACTGATACACATATCATATTTTTCTTTTTAAAACGTTATTAAAAATAAATAATGATAATGTTATATCATATACAGTCTACATTATCAGTATATGTATGCCAAAGGTCGGTACATATCATGGATGTATAGATTAAATATACCAACCTTGAGATCAGCTGTCCACTGCAAAGATGTTGGCTGCAGCACTGATTTTTTTCCATACTGCATTTTTCCAACTTCTTTCGATAGCACTTTTCAGGCTGCCAGATAGAACCAAATTATTAAATTGGACTTGGGACATCAGCATTTCCATTTTTAGCTCTGTGTCACAAGCTCTCAAGGCGAGGCTTCTAAACTGAGAATATATTGGGACGGGACATATAAATGATGATTGCTTTCAGCCGCCACATTTATTAGCACCCAATCATTTCTACGCTGTGATTGGTGTGATAAGAATGTTTAATGAAATACACAAGAACACTATAGTAAGATGATTTCTGCGCTCGGATCTGCGCTGTTTGGTAAGATAGACTGATAAATGTATGGTGGGCTATGAGGCTACCACAAGCAGCAGGTTACAATAGCTTAACACGGGGAAATATTAACCTGGCTCTGTCCAAATGTAACAAAATCCAATGAATGCTATATTAATACTTCATATCAGCTTTGTTTGATCCGAACCGAAACTCAAGTAAAAAACACATGTTGTGGTTTTAAGGGAGGTTATGTGCCAAACTATTTTCATGCAGAGCTAAGCTTCATATTTAGTAGATACATAACTCTAAGCAGGAATTTAGACTGAAAACAACCCGGTGTTACAACAGATCAAGATCACGTTCCTGGCATGTTGCTCTGTAAAACCTTGTCAGAGCTTTTGCAGGTGTCCAACTCTGTGGGATTCATTAATTTCACTGCTTAAATCTGTGATTTAACAACAAACAGAAGTGTGGGACGTGAGAATTAGGCTACACACTTCAATGTGATTAACAGTATCAAGGAAGACATGAAATAAAAAAAAGTATATATACGTAAACACAAACAATTTACAGTCACTCATCTTTGACTTTTCATGCCAAAATTGGGATTTCTTGAGCTTGCTATGTGATTTTATTTCTTTTTTTAAACCTCACTCCCACATATTCATGAACTGTAAATATATGCACATTTTAAGAGCCTTGTTAGACAAATTTTGTTTTGCAGGCACTTAATCAAATTCTATTTTAAAGCATATCATGCAACACATACCTTTTGAAAATAGCTTGAGTTTCCTTTTAGTCGCTGAGTGCATTGCTCACCACATTTAAGGAAAACTCTTATGTTAAACTCTAATCAGCACATGGGTGATAATGATTACGGTGTTTCCCTAAGTGGCAGCTTCATGTTGTATCTTTACTTGTGTTGACACTAAAATTTGATATAATTAATCTTATCTTACATTTTCAAGTAAAAGCAGAGACAACAATCAAATCTAAGTCGTGAAGACCATAGAGCCTATTACGCCATTAAGACACTTAAACAGTCGTCTGTACAGGACACATTTCTTGTGTTGTGTTCAAGCTTCTGAAGCCAAAGTCTACAAAATACAGCAGGACATAGATTCTGCTGAGGCCTTGCAGGGACCGACACAGGTCATAGGTTCACCTGTGACTGTCAGACACAATAAGATTGTGTGTGTTTGACAACCCTCTCTTAAAAAATCATGGAGAGCTGTGAAAGATCAGAACAGCTTTGCTCCTGCAGAATTATAATTTAAGATTCACTAATTATATTATGTCAGTAATGATTCCAGTAACCCTCAAGTACTTAAACATTTTGCGTGTTTACCTTGCATGCTGTCTCACTGTCACGTTCGTTCAGTTGAAGCTGGTGCTTTAAATGTTGGCGTAGGAGCTAATGCAGCTAGCCCCCACAAAAACAGGAGGAATATGTCTTCCAGTAAAGCCAAACTTTCTTATTTACATTGTCTGGTGGCCAGCTAGCCGCCGGTCAGCCTGCATCAAGGTTTTGTTCAGCTAAATGCGTCTGTGGTTTTTGTAGCGACAACAGCTGTTTTCAGCCAGGAAGAGAATACGCAGCTGTCCTTATGAACGTCTCTTTGTTTAATTTTTCCCTAAATGTCAAACATAGCTGACCTGATTCATCTTTGGGCTCTTGTTTGAGGAAAGCAGTCACATACAGGAAGAGAGCAAATTGCTTTTCCTGTAAATTTAAGTCTTTTCTCTAATACATTTTCTAAATAGGCCTAAACAGTTTTGTGTTTGGTGCCTGTTCAAATAAACATGTGCCGTGCTAAAGAACTATTCAGCCCCTTTAGACGTAAAAAACAGAACATCTTCACGGGATTCGAACTCCATTATGGAAAAATAAATGAAAGTTGGATAATTACCACAGTGCACCACTATCCTAACAAGTCAAGATCATATTCCCTAAAAAATTATGATGTATACTAAATATTACAATATAATGCATTGGAATCACTGTGCAAGGTTTTTGGATGACGGATTAAAAAAACACATTTGAAGAAAATGGACTCAGCGTGTGAAGGCCTTTACACTGTGTCCTTACAGCAACCAAGTGCCTCTCTGTCCTCACTGAGTGTGTTAAATATGCACTTATGCACATCATATAGACAAATTAACCACTGTACCAGCTGTGTGCTCATGTAAACAAACCACCAAGGATGTCAGTCGTATGATTGAGATCACACATAAGACGTAACCACTTTATAAAGACGGGTGAGTACTGGCTTTCTTCCTATGTTTTCACTTTTTAAACAGAAAACGCATGTTTTATATTTTGATATTTACTGAAAATTACATACAGTATAGCCAACAGCAAGTAGGTTGTTAGTGATGGTCATTACTAGAAACTCTCAGCTCCAGTGTGTGGGTTTATGGGCTGGGTTTGGGTCACTGATTAATGCATATGCTTACATGTCAGGCAGGACGGGTTGGTTCTCGAAATGGGTCAGGTTGGAGTGGGCTTGAAGACACTCTGATCCATGCATCACTAGTTCTCGGTTTCTCAGTCAGATCCACCAGATCCTCAACAGTTCCAGCCTCTCGCATTAATATGGTCACGTCTGGCTTCAAAAACCAACATGGCGACGGTTGTAGTGCTCAAGGTGTCAAAATGGGTCTGTTTAACGGTCATATGGTAGTGTGCAGTATGAACACAGAAGTTTTGGCAGGCAGACATATTGTGAGTTAACGTACAATATAAATACGAATGTACAGTGTTTGTGCATCTTTTTAGTTTTGCTGTGTTGTCATATTTTAATCCTGTGTATCCAAATAATGCAGTTATTTTAAGTATTAATGTACAATTTAGAATGAGTTGCGAACTCTAGTGCATCATATCTCTGCCTCGTAGAATAACAGCTCATCATATGATGGATTGTTTTTAAAATAGATACGTGATGGAAAGTCTTGTTTAAGGTCTTTGCACAACACAATGAAGCTTGATATCTTATATCTATATATCTTATATCTTGAGCCAAAATTAATCAGGGAGAGATAATGATTAACAAGTGAGAGACTGATTACGTTCCTGCCTAATCGTAACCCTGCATTAATCATGATAATTTCCCTCACCCTGACACCTCAAGTGAGCGTGCCCTATTTTGCTGCGATACCATCAGGTTGTCATCAGAATGGTATTAACTGGACCCCGGCTTCCTGTCTGATATCAAAACGAAGGCAGTTTGTTTTGTATCCCGGCCTTCTGACATCCCTGTAAACCCCCAGCAAACCTGTTTGTCCCATTTTATGGAATGTCAATACATCTGCACAGGACATCTATCAATAGAAACATCTGCTAACTGGCTAAACAATAAAAGAGGATGTGTTCAGACACTGCAGCTCACGTGGATGTAATCACTTCAAAATGTTTTAATTATACTAATTAACGTTAAGTAAATGAAACTTGGAGCAGGATATGATTTTTTTTTCCAGTGAAGCAGGAAATATTTAAATGTATGATCTGTAATTATATGATTGAAGCTACATATCCTCCTATAGCTTTCTATCTATAAACCTCAAAGCCAGCTTGTTGGTCTATTACACACACACATACACACACGCTGAGTTGTGCTACCCTATTCTTCCTTTAGAGGATCAGAGGTTTTGTCGCTGTAGGTGTCGGCGATGAGTCACACCGGCAAATTACCGTGTTTCAAACGGCTTTCAAATTACTTCCCTTCCAGTCGGTGGTGCGCTGATAACCGATAACAGTTTTCATTTCAACAAGGAGTTTTGGAGGACTCGTCTTTCCTTCTGTTTGTCTGCCTCAGGGTAAAGCCTATATGTGTGTGGCCTGTGCCTGTTTACATTAGGCCTACAGTGCAGCACACGCAGCGAGGAGGCCTCAACACACACAGGCAAGCTTAGAGCTGATAGAAAGATCGACAGAAGCCAGAAATTCATAGCAACAGAAGTGTTTTCCTATATTTTACTTTTTCTCCATCTCAAACTTGTTGACCCTGGGGCTGATGTAAAAAAGCCATCCATGATCCCTCTATACTAAAGAGACAAGTGGGAAAACATTTTAGGAGAAGCCTATTAAATCTTTGCTCATAAAAAGGCTCATTTAAGCTGACAAATGACTATTGAAGACATACAGGGCATCCCAGTTACCTACCTATTTTCATTACAGTAACATCACAGGAGCCTGGTGTAACGAGAGAGCTCAATGCACCCTTAAGAAAACACACACAAGCGAAAGAAAACATCTTCACCTATCTAACAACATCCACGTCGATTTAACAAAAGGCAGGATTAGTAAATGACAAACATATTAAGAAACACATGCAGCAGTTTCACTACTCATAAAGGAATGTGCTGCATAAACAGAAAACACACACAGATACAGGAATGCTTCATACAGAGAAAAACAGAAACTAATGAGGGACACACCAACGACTAACAAATACATCGACCATTTGTCAATGATGTTCAAAAATGAGGGTACCATGTTTATATTAGTTTTAACATTCTGACTGCGTGATTTTGATATTACTGAGGACATTAGCTATACTGTAGGGGAGACCGGGTGTGGTTGTAACCAGACATGGAACTAAGTCATTGTCACAAGTCTCAAGTCTTTGCACTAAAGGCCCAGGTCAAGCCCCAAGTCTTAAACTTTAAGGTTAGAGTCCAAAACAGTGTTGGAGTCATTACTCTACAAATGTGCTATATTACTCGTTGCTCTTTTCAAATGTAATTATATTACTTTACTTATCACTCCCTGCTGGCAGTAATTCGTTACACCACTTGTTACATTGCTTTTCCGTTACACTCCATAAAACTCTCCCCAAAATTCAGATGTGTGCTTCTGTGTGAATGTCAGGGTAAACACCGATAAGCATGCATTTTTTTTTTTTCAACCTGGTGTCTTCAGTTGCCTGTGACCAGTATTTTCCCACGTCTTAGCCTGAAAGACGGAGAGTCACTCCTGGAGCAACATTTTATCCACCACATTTCCAGCCACAAGCTTCATTACGTCTTTGTAGCTGCAGCTGTATTTCCTGGAGCTTCACGCTGTTGTGCTGTAGGTCGTAGTAGCCGGGGTGTTTCAGACTGGAGGTTTTAGGACGTGTTTTTCGCAGTGGAAGGAGTTTTAGTAGTACTAACTGCAGCCATGATGTTCTTGTCATCGTTCTTCAGGACATAATCAAAGTCATGGGAATATTTCCAGCTGCTAAGGTAAGTTTTTCCATCTTCAAAACTAGCTTGCTGCTTTGTGACGTGCCTGTGCAGCACAACAATACAAAAATGAGTCTGCTGATGTGATTGTTGTATTTCAAGTCAGTAGTGGAGTGATAACAAAAGTAACATTGTTGGGTTTTGGGGTAACTGAAATCTTATTAGTTATGAGTTACACTACTTGTTAGTGGAAAAAGTAATATTAATACCGTAATACATTACTGCCCAACCCTGGTCCTAAAAAAGTCATTATGCACTCTTCACCAAATGTAATGCCATTTTAACATCAGATCATTCATATACTATATTTACAAAAATCTTGTATACTTTTAGAAGTTTGTATTTACTAAAGTTTTTGCATCTTTGTCTGTAAATTTCGACCTACATGTTTTTCTGCAATTTATTTTTTGTTGATCATCGACGCTGTCAACTGGACATACTGTTAAGTTTTTGGACTTGGTGGAAGTATCAAGTATTTTCTAGTCAAAAGGCTCAAGTCTTTTTTGATTTTGTCAAGTTTAAAGCCATCAAATTTTTGACTTGAGTCCACACCTCTGGTTTTTACAAAGGGATGGTTGTAACAGCATCACTTTAACCAAGAAGGGATGACCTGTGATGACCTACCTGATGTAATGTGACCACTTTCTTCCTGAATTTGCAGAGAAAATTTCGTACCTTTCCAAAAACAGTGTGCAGATATTACAACCTGAAACACAGACTTCTGGTAAGTAAGTAACTTTTTGGACCAAGGTTTATATTTTGGTTTGTACTGATGCTGTTAAAATTAGAATTATGTAACTTGTATCAGATCAGAGTCTCTTGGGTAAATTGTGAAGCATTTCATCTTTGCTCACATCAAACCACCATGCTGCTACAGCTAGCTAAACAACGACTGACAGGGGTGCGAATGGTAGTAACACCCTTTAAAGAAGTGTTACAACCAACCCCAAAGATAATAATATCTTACTCCTCTTTTAAGCATGCAAAGAGAGTTGGTAAGAAACACTGATCGGGCTGTGCTTGCACACATTCTGAAGTCTGCATCAGATAAAGTGAGGCAGAAAAAGACTGTAAAATCTGTCCTCAAATAACACTTTATCTGCCATATGATATTAAGCAGATATTGCAAGAAATTATTGGATCAACACAGCTCAAAACATTTGGAAATAAAGCGAGAACTAAGACATTTAAAAAGAATTTTGTATCTATCCAGTAATAAAAGTGAAAAACTAAATGAACAGTTTTCATGTCTACAGTCCACAAGGTATCAAAATAAAAGCATCAACTCCAAAAATAGTTGCTTTGCAGTCCAAAATAAAAGAGCTGCTATAACAACAGCATTACGGTAGCGCAATTAAACAAGATGTAATTGTGTGGTGCACATCACATCAATGCGGGGGGATGCATGGGTTTATAAATTTGGCTCATGTTATGGTGAAGGTCTGCAAAAGCGTAGTTTCCCTGCCATTACATCTTTAGTCCGTGGCTTTGCCATCTGTGCTCTCTGGTGCAGTGATTGCAAATGATGTGGATGCAAGCTATTATTCTAATGAAGTCTAGGTTCTACTGTAGTACATTAAAGGCAGCTGGCTGCAGGCCGAGCGTCTTGTCTCGAGGCCTCGAATGTGCAGCATCGCCTCAGAAACCGTGTGTATGTGTGTGTTTTTGTCAGGGTTGGGTTCAATTCACTTTCAACAGTGTGTTTGCTGATGCATGTGCCAGATGTCTACAGGGGAGAGGGGAAGAGATTGATGGTGAGCGCTGATGTCGCACGCTCTGATATGAGTCGCCTCATCAACCTCAAATTCATTGGCTGCTTCTGGCCTCCAACACCATCCGTCACTGACGCCACCAGTTTCTCAAAGGTTGCAATGCGCATTTTACAGCTAATATTCAAGGGGGTAAATAATTTCTGAGCAGCAGACAATGAGAGAGTATAGGACAACAATCACCACAATGCGCACACATTATTCACACAGAATCCACTTTTCCCGAGGGTTCCATCGACTCCCACCATAACTCTTCCCACAGGCCTAATTTACGCGATAGACGTTTGGCATCTAGCGGCTTTTCCGAGCTGATTCTCTCACATCATCTATATTGGCTCATAGATTCAAATATTACACCGTATTCATCAGGGTGGAGGGGTTAACCCATTACTTATGAAGGGATGGTGTTCATTCACAGTGCTGTACGATGTGAACAGAAAGATTTTTGCAGCACTTTAAAGGATTTAGGGGATCTGAAAGGATGAAGGCAGCATGAAAAATTGGGAACATTTCAGTCTGTATCACTTGGGAGACTTTTTCTTTTCCTGAAAGCCACAAACATCTTTGAATTTTATTGATTCATTCAGTTTTCTGTTTGGTGCCTGCTCTATTTTTACATCACAAGATAGAGTTTACATGCAATTTCCTACAGTGTAGTTGGCTTTCTGTTGACAAATGGTCCAGTTTTAACTATCTATTTAACTGTATCTTTCCCAGCATATGTTAGCACACGTTAATCCTTTCTAAGCAGCAATAAACAAAGAGGCCAAACATGTTTCATATCGGCCGATGTAATGCCACCTCGATTCATTATCATATTAAAGACAAGCATTTTCATATCAGTGTTAATGGAAAATGTAGACTAGGTGTGATTTAATGCTCATTTTCCACACAAAAAGTCAGCTACAGTTGCAATATTAAGTATTGAGTATAAGATTATGTATATATTAAGTGTAATGTTAATATTATTAAAATATAATATGTACACTTTTGTGGTCTACTAATTAGATATTAATTTAAAAAACAATCTCACTGCTGTCACCTTGTTCTACCACATCACTTTCCAGATGTAAACACAGCTGCTTAACGATAAAACCCCACAATAACAGTGCAGCGAAAAAGTCTCAGTAGAGCAGATGTTGTCGTGTAACAATGTGTTGCACCTTCTGACACCAACAAACAGAGAGCGACCTGAGACTGAGAGAGAGAGAGAGAGACAGAGAGAGAGGGTGATTCAGCTCTGGTGCTGAAAATGGCTTTTTCCACAAACCTGAGCCAAAAAATTCCACTTCCTGCATCTGTACCAAAACACAAATACCAATGATGGATAAAAGATTTTCCTTATAGTATAATCCTAAATATATTAGGTTATAAATCAGGCTTCGTTTTTTTCACACTATAAAACAAAATTTGTTGTCTCCTGTGATTAAGGCTGGGTATCGTTTAAAAAATTACGATACCAGCGCCAGTGCCCTTAAAGTGATACTAATACTAGGCGTGTAGTACAGCAACACATTCTCACTTCAGCCTCGTCACATATCGACGTTTGGTCATGGAATTTCCACGTCTAGATATGACGTGCAAGGTCCCACGGGTGCGTTGGTTGTTGACGTCTGGGACACTGTGTCAAGTTCTGTCTATTACATGCATTGTCTTCTCTCAAAATAGACTTCCATTTTCACAGGAAATTTAATGTTTAGTACAGTCTCTTTCAAAACAAGTGCACTACGTCAGTACAACACTGCAAATTAACTGTTTTTTTCCTTCAACAACTAGCACGTGGTTGGGTTTAGGCAGCAAAAACATGTGGTTAGGTTTAGGAAAAAACAACAGGGTTTGGCTTTAGAATCTTATAGGACACGAATACCGCTCTCCCAGGAGAGGGTCGGTGTTTGTTAGACTCATCCACCACTCCTCCCGACTGCCCCCACTGGGATTTATGCCTTAACTTTTGTTCTTGTCGAGCTGCGTTTCCCCTTGATGCTGTTGGGCACCATTTAACTATTATGGCGCCTGGGGACCAGGTTGAGTAATGCCATATTTTCAAACATTTTGGTGGCATCTCTGCACGCTGAACTACTAACTCCTTGAAATACAACACCCTTGACTTCACCACACCACAGACTGTATGAGTCATAGCTGCAGTGGTAGTGGGCCAATCACACATCGCATTAAATCGATCTGGGTACAAAAAGGATCAAATGCAGATATCGTTTGACTGGGGAAGTTTTGATGTTCAGGCTGTTCTCGTGCACTATTGGTATGTGTACCTACAAGAAGTACAGTACCAGCATTTGTGAAAACCCGCATAATCTGGGAGGCTGCTATCACAAGACCAACGCACTGACGGAAATAAAGAAGGAAGTCGTTTGTCGCCCAGCCATGTTTCTTTTCCTAAAACTAACCTACGTAACTTTACATTTAGTACATAATGTAATTTGTGGGATACACTATAAACCATTGTATGTGCATTTTTGTTAGATTTAATACGAGGGTATGTGGCGATACTACTTGGTACACGGTTATTTCAGTCCACACCGTAAGGGTATTGAGTACATTACCCAACCCTACCTCTTACACAGACGCACAACATGCATATCAGAAATTTTTGCTTGCAGGAAATTCTAACTTTTGAAAAGCATGTATGAAAAAAAAAACCCTAGATGAAACTGTAGATTATAGTGTGGGCGCCAGGGTCCTGCACACATCATCAAGTCCCAGCTATGCATTGTGTTGTAGGAACCTTATGGTGCAATTACTTGTCCTTCCCTCCCCTGACAAAGTGGCGTGGGCGGAAAAGCTTCTGTTAATCATGAGCTCTATTTTATCACTTCCAGGTAGGGTCCCTCTGCTGTGCGAGGGAGCTGCATTAGCACACTTGCCGAAAGATCCCCAGCCTGCATTACCATAATTGTGGCCAAAATGTCAGTAAAAAAAAAAACAGGGAATTCATCATCCCCTATCTCCCCTTCTTTTAAACATGTCGATTTTTCTGCTCTGCCAGATGACCCTGCAGCCCTCCTCAGTCCAATACCAACTGTGAGAAAGGGAAAGTTAATTTAATGGAACAAAAAAAACGTCCACATGTAGTCATCGCCTCTTGTCTTGGCAGTTTGTACGGGAAACCATCAGTGACAGCCTGCCCCAGCCTCCTCCAAAGGTTCATTTGTCTGTAATGTACATTACAGTAAGAGTTTGTCTCTGTGCATGTGTGTGTGAGAGAGACAGAGCGCATAACGGAGGGAGAAATGGAACTATTACTGCGAGGTGTGTGTGTGTTCTCCAGTGTGTGTATTCCATTAAATGCAAGCACGGTGTACCAGTGTTAATCTATGTGAGTGGCCAAGCAGGCGGCAGAGTGTGAGTCAGTGCGGGGGTGCGGACATGGAGTGAGGGTAAGGGGCCAACTAATGCTGAGTGGCAGTTGATAATGCCAGACCGTTATATCAGCATCTGCCCTCCGGCTCCATGCTTACCTCTCCGAGCCTGCTGCTGCCATCAAGCATTTCAACAAAGACACACACACACACACAATGACACAACTGCCTTGCAAACACTCCGCATTCTGCAGCAAACAGTCCCTTGCACAAAATCTAATCAAACAGAGGTTATGTGGCGCCTCAAGCCATCGTAACAAATTACAACTTCATTTGATGTGTGCATATCTCGCCTGCTAACACAAAACAAATATTTGCACACACAGACCAAGTTGAAACCTACCTCAAAACAGAAACAAAGCGCCATTTTAGTTCCCACGTAGAGAGTGAGCACGTTTCTTTGCCTTCCACTTCCCTGGAGTGTATAATTGCTGCGGCGTCACTGTGAGCTTTTGTATGTTTATTTTTGATGAGCTTAAAACCCTTTAAAATAAGACATCAAAGGTGATATTTCTGTTCATGCACACATATTCCTCTGATCAGATAAGAAGTATCAAAAATCTAACATTCACATCAGTGGAGCGTGACATTTGGAATCAGGCCACACAATAATGGCTTAATAAAGTTGGCCCTCGTGCGACTCTGACGTCTGCAGCTAATATCCAATTAACCTTAGAACATCGCTGATAATATAGAATCCCTGTCTGCGGCTAACTGCAGGTACAGTGCAAGTATTAACACAGCACACGCAGACAAAGAAAACCATAGACACACACACCTGGAAATAAAAGCCTTGATGCAGTGGGGAAACGAAGCCGTATGAGGACTGACAGCTGAATTTAGTGGCACACAAGGCCAGAGCGGAGGCTTGGCACTGACAAATGAAGAGTATGGAAATGAGCTTGGCTTTAACATTGTGAATCAACTTGTTTCTGCATTATCCAGCACATGAATGCCTGTAATGTCTTCCTTTAACTTCAGCAAGACAAGAATATAAGACATAGCTGTGTACATATTTGCCCTTGAACCATAATGTACAAAATGCTCCATTACAGCAGACCTTGGGAATGACTGGTTGACAGTGGAAGTGGTTTTTATTTTATAATAAATAGAGCAGAAAGAAAAGTAAAAAAGAAAAAGAACAGAGGTGAATTCACATGAGTGGGTCATGTAATCAAAGCATCCCTCTACAACCCAGAGTTGTTTACTTCAGCGAGCCTTTGATTCTTATCCTGTTGCAGGCAGGGCTAGTGAGGTTTAAAGCCTTAAGGCAGACTCATGTCAATTCCACATCGCTACTTTTTGGCAAAGCAGCTGAATTTTCCTTCTTGCCTTGGTATCGATAATGATCAGGATAAGAGTCAGAGAGCATAAAAGTAATCATTAAGAGAAGCTTCTTTGCTACAGCAGTAGCTCGTGCATTTATTTGTGGGTAACACTTTATGATAAGGGTACAAATCAGGTTCTTAAGTAATGCGTAACTGATGCATGAGTCATGACGAATTAATGAATCATAAATGAATGCAGGGTGCATCGTGAATTCCTGTTGGTAACTTTTAGGAATCACTGAGTCACAGCCCAGTCACCAGAAGAAATCACATGTTTCTGCAAACCATGAATGCATTACATTTGCATGTTTCGAATGTATCATATCAACATTTCTAAAGTGATATAATGTGTCAGCTGTCTTTAGTCATCAGGAGGTGGAGGGAATGGTGAATGTCACCAAGGCACCTGCCAAGCTGCAGACCACCACCGACCGCTGTTTGAAACCAACAACACCAGCTGTCTTTTGGCGACCCTTTGTGGCATTTCCACCTGTATTTTTGGCACTGGGTCTTGGTGTTTTTAGCAGCACACTGTAGCATTTCCCAGCAGCGTTTGTGGCAACAAAGCTGGGTGTTTTTCACCAACACATCGCTGCGTTTTTCCATCTTCCTGCCAAGCTGCAAACCACTGTTTGAAACTAACAACACCAGTTGACTTTTGGCGACCATTTGTGCTGTTTCCACCCATGTTTGTGGCACTGAACCTAAGTGTTTTTAGCAGCACATTGCAGTGTTTCCCCGTGGCATTTGTGGCACCGAAACTGGGTATTTTTCACCGACACATTGCTGCATTTTTAAAATTTCCCACCAAGCTGCAGAATGATGTTCATAACCAACATCACTGGTTGTTTTTTGGCAATCCTTGGCTGCGTTTCCACCAGTGTTTGTGGCACAAATCCTGGGTGTTTTTCACTGACACATTGTGGCATTTTCCAGCAGCACTTGGGCCACCGAAACTGGGTGTTTTACCAACACATCATGGCGTTTCCCAGCAGCTTTTGTGCCTCCAAAAGTGCGTGTTTTAAGCCAAAATAATATCTTTTCCTAACCATAGCCAAGTGAATTTTGGGCCTAAACCTAATCACACCTTCAGCGCCACCACAGCATTGTTGAGAAAGTTTCAATGTATCCGTGGTTTGCAAAAACGTACAATATAAACATTTTTCTGGCGATTAGGTTGTGAGTCACTGAGTTTATGTGAGTTTAATTAGATAATGCTTAATTTATCATTAATCAGTAAATGATATCTCAATTGATATATCTTCCTTTGGACTAGATGGTTAGGTGACATAGAAAAAGGAATTTCAGACCCATACATTTCATCACGCAACAGTGCTAATTGTCATCGACATATAAAGCCGTCTTATCAAACTGGTAATTACATGTAAGCTTCTACTTGTTTCTACTGTTGCCATATATGCTCAAACATGGCCATTCTCCCTTAGTTTGTGAGCTGGCACTTGCCAGCTTTACTTGGTTTTAGTGCAGTCCTTCTGCCAACAACAACAAAAAACATAATTGAAAAGAAAACACATGCCACCCCCTACTGTGATATAGATGTTTGCATCTGACTACCAGAAAACAGCATCACATTTTTTTGAGAATATGTAGTGTTCTGCTTTTCGAGACGCCGATCCCATGCATGTATCTGAATTGCCCTTCTCTAACTGGATTCTGGCTAATTTGGGGGCATATCAATGTATGTAGCTAATCACATAAACTCACTGGGACTTCATATGTGAACGGTGAGCAACAAGGATTTATGCTACATCCTGCTTTCATTCTTGCATTTTCATTGTTCATCACTTGAGCATGCACCCTGTATTGTAAAGTGTTACTGATTTGGACACAAATGGTTACTCACTTGTGTCTCTGTGGTGTGAAAGAGAACGGTGATATGTTAAGAGCGCAATGTGCTGCTGACAGATGGAGAGCAGCCAGAAATGATGTGAGACAGCGGGTGGAAAATTGTGCAATCCCTGGAAATTGAGCAGAAATTGAGCAGCGGAGCACGGCTGCTCCCGTGGCCCGTGAGCCATGTAGCCACAGAGGATCAGGGCCACCTCAGACAAAAGCCTAACAACCAGGCTGCAGGAGAAATCGGCCCCTGGAGTGCACACCACTTTTCTGTCTGAAGCTGCAGATGCAAGTCATTGATTCTTTGGAGCACGTCACCAAATGACCCTAATTGATAGCCTGTGAATGAGGTCACTCTATTTTTTTTTTTTTTTTGTCTCCCCCCCTGCTCCTGAATCTGAAGCCGGAGCAGAGGAAGGAAGGAACAAGGGAGGAAGAAGCAACACACTAACCTTTAATATGTGAGAAGCAAAATGGCTGCGTACCAGCTCTATCTCTACAATTTTCTCTTTTCATTGAGGAAAAGTACTATTTCATTCATGCCATTTCCGTTCATTCATCAGCTGGGGCCAGCCTAGACTCACAGTGCCATCTCCACACCAACATTCTTATCAATGGAAGTGACGTCAGCACTGCCTGCAGCTGGGGGGTGGTGGTGGGGGTGGTCACGTGGTTCAGTCAGGGGTATATACAATAAAGTTGCGCTGACAGTGGAGCTGAAAACATTCACTCAATTGTACATTAGCACCAGGGCTGCTGCCATACAAACACACCACACTACTAAATAAAGATCCGACAGTTTGATTTTTTTCTGTCTTGATGTTGGTCACAGGCTGAAGAGAGAGGGGGGAAAAAACAGAAATTCTCTCAGGTGATCCACTATTCATGAAATAATCTTGGCTTTACCCGCGCTGTGAGTTTCACCACTTCCCCACCCCCCAGTGGGACTCCAGGTAAGTGGAACGAAATCTCATTTTGGATCATTCACAAGCCATAATCAGATAGGTCGGGCCATTTATCACTGTTATTTGTTTCATCTTTATTAAATTCAGTTTTTTTTATCTGTAAAAAAGGAAGAGTGAGGCTTGTTTTAGGCTTGAATGTGGTAGAATTTTGTCAAAACGTCAACTTTATCACTAGGATTTATCTGTTTGCTGCAACATGGGCGACTGTTGGTTGGCTAATTTTAAAGTAGAAGTGCACTGCGTCTGTTTCTGTGATTTTTTTTCTAAGTAAAACATTTTTGTAACTTTAGCTATTGAGAAATGTCTTTAACAATTATTTTCCAGTTTTTTTCTGCTTTCATTTTTTTAACTAAATTAAAATATAAGCACATTTATTAACAAACCAAGTTTTTTTTATGAATGTATTCATGTGCATAATAATGATTAATAATTGTAACACCAAAAAACAATACAATGTCATTTTGTATTTACTTGGTGGGGATAATGTGAGAATTAAGGCTCTATGTTTATAGATAATTATCTCTAAAAAAAATATTTCTATGTGCAGCTGCTGCTCAAGAGCCCCTGTAAAAATTCGGTCGATATTATTAAATCGTGAATGTACCAAAAATCGTGCCATTTTGGGAGAAAAAAAAAAGCCACAGTCAATTTTCTGTTATTAAATTATAATTAAATTAGAGTCTGAATCACGTCTTCTGCGGGCCAGTTTCATCATTAAGTGGATTTGTTTCGTTTTCCAACTTGCTGATCCAGTTTATAAAAATGGAAATAGTTAAAAATTTGGGCTGCACGCTGTGCTGTGCTGCCCAAATTTATGCTTGTCTGCATTCCACCACTGCCACTGAGGGGAAACATGCCCACACCACACAAGGACAAAGCCGTGTTACTTACTGACTGCTCACCCCCTCGTTCCTTGTGCCCCCCAAAACGGCTTCATGCGCTAAAATTTTAACATTGGGCTCATTTACAATTTGGATGGAGCACTCAGGGACCGTAGGGTTAAATAACTCAACCGTAGCCACCAGCTTTACGCATGACTTCCCCGTGCGTGCCGTCTTTATACCGGTGTCCTGCTCATGATCGCTTTGACGCATGGAATACCAAAATCACAGCTAATACAGAGGCAGAGCTCGGATCAATTTGTGTTTTCAGTATTTTTCTCATCAAATAGGCATTTTGCGCTTAAAATGGCAAGCGCGTGCGCTCCGGTTGGGTTGGCTTGGAGACAGAGGTGAGACATTTTTTTTAAATGCCAGAAATTCAGACTTAAAATTCAATACGTGCAGATATCTTTACTGTTGTACCAGTTTATTCGGTTAAATCTTACCAGGAGACAAAAAATATAAGAGCATGCATCAATTCGTCCGCGCGGTGGAGAGATAATGACTGGGTTAACGCACGACCACAGACAAAAAATGGCTCACGTGTAGGTTGGGAGCGCAATTTATGTATGCAAATTATTGCCTTCCTCTTGAAAGACATGGGCAATTAAATATCGAGAGAATCACGACTGGTTTATACGGTCAGATCAGACCTTCATCTCTGTGTTTCTAGACACATAAATGGCAAAAAATGACATAGTAAATATTTTAAACCAGAATTTGATTTTCTATTTTAAAATAAATAGCCATAATTTAAAAAAAACAGACATGAGAAGGGGGAGCATGCAACTTTCTTTGTTGGATCTGACATGGCTCATCAGACTGCGTTTGGCTGCGTGCTTTGTTCTCAAACGTTTGTTCTCAATGTTAACTGCTTTTGTATGGTGGCTTCATGGTGGAAAAAATGTATTGTTTGTAAATTAGAGACTGGTAATCTCTATGGTATTTTACATTTCTGGCAGTCTGTGTGCCCTGATCATAAAGTCTGAAGGGAAGTGTTTCTTTTTATTTAAGACTGGCCTTTTCACAAAGCAGCTGTATGTTATTAAATGATCCAGATGTGCTCACAGTGCCATTGAAATTCAACATTATCTTGATTGCAGTGGGGGAAAAAACAGATAACATGTGAAACATGTCTCATGCGTCTTTTGTCCTTCTCCCCTTTCCGTCTTCCTTTCTTCTTCAGGTGCTTAACCTCCCTCCTGCCAGTTCTGCATGGTCATGACCTGTCATCACGCCCCTTCCACAGCCCACCTCATCCTATTGGTCCTGCTCATTGTCACTCCACAGCTGGCTGGCACCGCCCCTGCGTGGGGTGAGGGAAGGGAGGGAGGGGTGGAGGGGCGCACCCGGACAGACCTTAAAGAGGACAACCTCGCCCCCTTTCTCTCGCCCCCACCCCAGAGTCCCTCCAGCCCTGACAACGCGTCGCTAGACCGGGGCCGGGGCCCGGGTCAAGATAAGCAGTCAGATAAAGTGACGGACCCTGCGCAGGTGCTCGCTGTTCTTTTGGAGGCCCTGGACCACCCGGGGGAGAGTGAAATCGAGGCGAGCAGGGACAGAGACTTGGAAGAGGATCAGAGTCACGAGCTGCCCTCCATTGAAGGCTTGGAGGGTGGTGAGATAAGGAGAATGGGGGAGACAGAGGGAGAGAGGGGGGTGGAGGAGGAGAGGGAGGGGCCAGGGGCTGATAAGGCTATTGAACAGCTAATTGTAGGCCATTTGACAGCTGCTCAGGGTGATGACTTAAAGGAAAGGGATGAGGAGGATAAAAACACAAGGTCAGAGGAGGATCAAGGGTGGTCCGTGGAGGATGTGGGCACCGATAGTGTAAATGAGGAGGAAGGGACAGAGGAAGATGAGGGGCAGGAGGAGGGAAATGATTTAGAAAGTTTCTTATACAAGGCCAGAGCAGGTTCCACCTCACAGGGAGATGATCCCTCTCTGCAGCGCAAAATAAGAGGCTACTTCCAAAACATTGACTTGGGTCTCCAAGATAATGAGATCCTGCCTCCTCTGAAGGGCTACAAGGCATACAACACTCAGCTGGCACGAGCCGGGAAGAAGCTGCACTGGGAGGAGAACCAGTCCCGCAACAGACCCGTCAAGGGGGGCAACTTCATGGATGACTTTGAGGATGAAGGAGAGGAGCTGGAGGAGGAGGTGGAAGAAGAAGAGGAGAGCCTCTCCCACATGGAAGAGGAGGCGAGAGCGCGCGCAGAAAAACAGGAGGTGCTCCGGCAGCAGGAGGAGGCGGAGCGAGCCAGGGAGGAGGAGCAGAGGCTGGCAGACATCGCCTCTGACATGCTGCTGCAGTACATGGGGAGGAAGCAGCAGTCCTACATGAAGCCCCGGCAGAAAAGCAGCATGGGGGCCGCCAGCAACACGGCTGAGGACAAGCGCTCAGAGGAGGTCATCCCTGATGAAGATGACCTGGACCAGCAAATGATCGACAGGCTGATTGAGATCAGCAGCAAGCTGCACCTGCCTGCTGACGATGTGATTGAGATTATTAGTGACGTGGAGGAGAAGAAGAAAAAAAGGAAAGAGCTGCAACAGCTGCCTACCAACAGCAACCCTGTCGCCCCGCGCTTCAGGCCTCTGGTTCCTCCTCCTCTGGCTGCTCCGCCTATCTACCACTACACAGCCTCAAAAAACCCCAAGAAAGCCCCTTATAGGTACAACAAGTCCAACAAAAAGTGGCACAAGGACAAAGTCAAGTCATACAAGCAGGACTATTGGTATAAGCCTCAGAAGCAGCTTGACTACTGGTACAAACCCCAGAAACAGTTTTTAGCCTTCCCCTCCTATCCATACTACCAGAAGCCATATCGAGCATACTACCCTGTTTATTTCCCGTATCCTAAACCGCAATATTATGGCAAGCCCTCCCCCTCCAGAGACCAGCCGTTCGGCCCCCAGGAACTTGACCTCCAGGCCCCAAGGCGCAGGCACAGGGCTGGGGGTAAGAACCGCGGCCAGGGCTGGAGGCAGCAGCCAGCGCCGCGCCTGCCTCTCACCCCTTATATCTCTAACTATATCCTCCCTCACCCACGGACCTACCAACCCCTACCTCCGCCCAAACCAATAACCACGCCCAGGAGAGGCAGGCGACCCCCGTACTACTATCAACAAGTCACACCGGGAGATGACTATGAGGAAGATGGGCTGGTGCCTCAGCTGGACAGTGAGGAGGAGCTGGAAAACTTTATTGAGAGGATCTACATGAAACGCAGAATGTATTGAGAGACTTTTTGGACATTTTGTCAGATCAGAGGGACTGACAGAGGTGTGATAGATTATACAGTAGCTGGAGAAAAGAGAGGTGAAAAAAAAAGACTCGGAGGAGATATGTGTTTTGAGCCTGATGGGAAATTTAAGGGTCAAGAAGTAAAAAGTTAGATTTACGTTGTTTCAATCACTGTATCTTTTGTTGATTTTCTCTGTCAGGGAGAGGATGAAGGGGTCCCAGTTTAAGCTCCCTGTAACCATGTTCAGCCTCTTGCTCAGTTTACATTTTGAAACAGAACATACCATGGTGTATGTTTGCCTCCATTCAGGTCAATCTCTGATGCTCTTGCATTTTCAGAGTTTTCTAGAGGGCACAGACATACACACACAGACACACACACACGCAGACACACACATACATCAGCACACCTACACTTGATCACATACTTTGACACATTCACAAGCAGATGTGCCCATTGTAAGAGAACCATGTTTACAACATCACTTTGTATCTTTTGTTTTATATTCTGTATGTCATATTACAAAAACTAAAGTAGTTCAATGACTTCTTAGCTACACGAATTTAAAAAAACTGAACACTGCTATTGTCAAATATTCAATGACAGTATATTTTTGTTGTATTTGATGTGTGTACTTGCCTTTCTTATTCCCGATTGGATTGACTTTAAACAGCTGCAATTTGCAAAGGTGCCAAATACACACATTTCAGTTTGTTTCAAACTCAAGATTCAGATTTTTGCCTTACAAGCAGCATGGTTCTATAAGGGAAATATCATAATGCATAATATTATCATCACAGACGATCCCAGTGTAGAAACCCTGTGGACTCCAAAAGCACAAACTTAAACACTAAACACTTCCAACCTGGTGGACGAAGGGGTTTCAATCATTTTGGGATCCAGAAGTTATTGTGTCTACATATTTATGGCCACCATAATCACCATCGCCGCCGCCGCCATACAGCACTCCTCGACCTTGTAGGAGTCCTTCATATTTTCTCTCATTGTTCATCTCAAATTCACGTCTTCACTCACCTCTTTATTTTCTTCACACGTTGTTCTTTAGCCATTTTTCTGGGATCATCAATTATCTCTATTTTCCTTTCTTTCCAAAAAAAAAAATACTTGAAATCACACTTATCTGTTCCGCAGCCTTTTTAAACAGATTTCCACCAAGAGGCTACAAACATTTTGTTCATTTTCAGAAGAAATTCATTGAAAAGTTTCAGGCCGGGGAGTCAGGGATTGTGCTTAAACCGTTAAATGCACGTCTTTCTACTTGCATCTTAAAAAATGAACAAAAAAAAAGAACAAAAAAAAAGAGAAAAAATAAAACAGTATAGGGAATTCAAGATGGTTGTTTTCTCTGAATAAACTGTGAACATAAAAAAAAAGAAATCTCAAAGGAGGAGGGCCACTGTGTCCGCAGTGAAGCCATCTGTCTTGTAAAAGGAGAGTGTTGTTGTTGATGTCACCTTTAGCATTGTAAGATGTACAGTGTGAAATAAATATGCCCGTGCAATGTGTAAATAACAGCATGATGATTACTAGTTTTGCTATATGATAAAAAATAAAAGCAATTATTTTATTAAAGTTCAGTTTTTTAATGGCTTTTTGGCGAGTGCTATGTTGTACTTGTATAGCAGCAAATATAGCGAGCACACTTGATTCATGAGCAACCAACCCAAACACACAAAAGAGGAAGACAGTCAGTTGAAGATCAGCGAAAGCGCGACTCATACATGACACAGTTGCATCAATATGGAGGCAAATAAAGAAAAACATATGGAGGGAGTTTATGTTCCCAGACAATCACAATGAACATGAGAAAAAAACAGCAAGAATGTAAATGAAAAAAGGGGAGGAATAACTGAAGAACGGAAAAATTCAGAAGGAGGGAGGGAAATGGTAACTGCAGTGATTGATGAGTCACATGATTGGTGGATGAGTCATCCATCTGTACACTTTACTGCGCAGGACCACACACTCACACACACACATACACACACACACGCATTGCACACACTCACATGCACATTCTCTTTGAGCTGTATAGTAATTTAGCTGCTGGCATTCAAGATAAAGATTGAGTCATGTTCGCTCCTGCCTCGAGCCAGCCAATCGGCCGCTGGAAAGGTGTTTGGTAGATAGGTTTTTTGCCATATCTTGTTTCCACACCTCCTCCTCACTCTAAATTCACACGGGCAATATGCCCTTCTGCTATAATTCCTTGAAGTGCTTCTGGCTGCTGCTTGTTTGGCATCAAAACAAACCTGATGTATGCTGCCAGTGGTACAAACACTGACAGTGATTAGCAGGCTGTCAATATGGTCTAATCGCATGTTATCTCGCCAGCTTGCTCACCAGTTGATTAGAACGGTACCTTTCATGGTTTTATCTTGGCTTGTTGAGTGATTCTTGGACAGCATGTTATGAATGCAGATTTTTGATTACTGCTTGTACCTTCTGTGGGACAAAGAAAGAGATGCAACCAGACAGCCGCTGACAAGTAAGTAAGTGACCCTGTCTGTAGCATTTATCTGTCCAGCGGTGTAATAATATAACGTGTGCTGTGGTTGCAGTGTTGTAAAGCAGGCGCATCCAAAGTCTGGCCCGTGGACCAGTCATGGCCTGCGGATCACTTTTAGGCGGCTAGTGGCTTCTCTCTCAAAATGGCCCACCACAGAATATTGGTTAACTGAGCATCATTCACCTGATGATGGCAGGATTATCACACAGTTTGTAGACATGCACCAAGTAGGAACTACTCAGGCAGAACTAATGTGTTTTCATAAACAGACAGTAAACAAGCAAATGAAAGGTTACAAGCAGCAGACATTTCCTGCAAGATGGCAGACAAGGCCACAGCAAAGACGCATAAAGTCGAGAACAAATGCAGCTGCTTTCAGGAGCGATGGAAAGTTGAATAAACAGGTGCATTTGTCTCATCTGTAGTGATTCTTATTTAAAGTAAGGTATAAGGCATATAAGGTAATCTGGCCCCATTCAAAAAGTTTGTACACCACTGCTGTTTAAAGGGAAAGGACTCGTCTGACAAAACTGCTTGGTCAGGTTTAGGAAAAGATCCTTGTTTGGGTTAAAATAAGTACGTACATAACTTCACATGAGCCAATGGGACGTGAGCTAGGTATTTTACGTAAGTCATCATAACACAGTGTTGACTTTTAGCCTCACATGAGACAAGCACAGCGGTCTCCTGGGTCAAAATCCTGTGTTTGTTTGACCCAATCACCACCTCATACCCACACTTTGTGGCTCTTTATTCAACGTCACCGGACTTCCTCCTTTGCTCCCATCATAATTACAACAGCCACTAGACATCGCTGCCTAATAATAAATGTAAGTATGGGTTGTAATAAACTGCTTGTGCAAGGCCCCAAGAAAATGCACCGGCCTTTGAAGGCATTTTTTATGTAGTGGCCAAACCATAGAATTACAACTTACAGGTCCGTCCGTGATGCTGTTGGGCCCCAAGAATTTTTGCCATAGACTTGGAACATCGCAACCCCCGTGAATGACCTCTTTCACTATGGAGAATTAATCCATTCGGTGTAATAACATTTTGATAGTCTAGAAGAGCTGCATAATTAAATCTTTTAATGTCTGTTAGTGGAGGGCTAAACTGGGAGTTAGCTGCTCAGCCAGTGGATCCCAAGTAGTGCACTTGCTCCACGAGAACAACAATGCCCAAAATCTATGAAATTTTATACCCAGGAAGTCTAACTTTTTTGGCTTCATGTGCCACTTTCAACTTTCATAGAAATGAACGGGGCCCTGTTCTCTCATGGCTTGTAGAAACAACCTATGTAGTCATATATTGGGAGAGAACAGTCTTAATGCTCAATACCCCTCTCATATCTGTCTGCAAGCAATTATTTTAGCTTAGTATAATAACTGAATGAATTCTTCAACATCTAATTTACACCGTTACACCGTTATTTCTATCTAAGAGGATCACCATCACATTTTACATTAGAGTCTGTTTGCAGGTGTTGGGAAGCACATCTGCATTTGTGAAAAGTTGTATAAAGCCTTTTGTGGCTCCAGAGGGAGCTGTGCAAAGTCTGATAAATGGCCTCATGCAACTTGAGTCAGTGTCGACTGGGGCTGAGGACTAAATGTCTGAAAGGGGGATATATATCTGGCAATTTAACTGCTAAATGCCCACCAGCTAGTTGCTAACTTTGTCTGTCTGCCAGCAGTTGCTGAACAAGTAGTGTGCGGTGGATTAAAACAGCTGCCTGCTGCGTCCAGAATCATCTGTATTAAGTTAATCTATTAAAAAAGACCATACATATGAGGAGAGATTCTGTGCTGTAAGGCCAGTCATCAGATATTTCAATAACGTCTTCTCAGTTATTGTTCTATATGTTACACAAATGTCTCAAAAGTGATGGGTTGATGGTAATGTGGGACCTTTAATGACTGGTACAGCCCTTAGCCTGCATTACAGTAATGACTCATACATGACACAGACACACCTGCATAAAATCTGTATGATATAACACATAATGTAACACTTAATTCTGTTGTTCTCCCTCTCACCGTCTCCCTGAGGATGTGGCAGAGCAGGTTCGCCGTGATAATACACAAAGTCCACGCAGAGGAGGCTCACACACTGCTGCTTATGACAAGGAGCCTTTCATAAAGTCCTCCGTCACACCTTGTTGCCAAGCCGTGGACAAAAAGAGCATTGTCGAGAAGCTGCTATTTACATTCCCACATTCATATTTCTGCAACATACTACACAATTGAGATTTAAAAATTTCCCAGCACAATGGGATAATTGTGTGTCAAGCTTTAGATCACATTACGTCCTTATAGTAATCATTTATATTTTGCCTGGTGGGTGCGCTATAATTAAAATGCAATTTGAATTTTTCAAAAGGCTCCAACTCTCACAGGCACAAGATTTGGTATACATCCAGCTCCTGGCACAAAAGAGTCTGACAGCAAAGCAATTCATCAGTAATGGCCCCAAGAAGCCCATGCATTTACAGAAGCAGAAACACCAGGAAAAATGTCAGCCATTAGTAGTGTGAATATTGAATTAATACAGCTATAAGACCTTCAAAATCTGATTAAATAATGATCGTGAATTTCTACAGCAGTGGGACTGTGGCTCAACCTTTAACTTTAAATGTCAGTGTGGTATTATCTAAACACAATTTACTATGCATATCTATGCATATAAAGTATAGAGTTACACTAGTTTACACAGTAGTGGTACACACGTCTACCGCACGCTAGAGGTGCAGCTGTGGTTCTATAGGAGTTGGTGCAAGATGGTCTTCACAAATTAACATATTTTTATGATTTTGGAAGCATAGATACAATCACCAGAAGTAAAAAGCTAATATAAGGCTGTAAATAAACTACACCGCAGTTGCAAGGTGTGTTTGACATAATGACATTCCTTATTTTATTCAAACACTTGTTAGCAATTGTCTTTTTTAAGACATGTAAAAGCTTCAAAATTTATGAAAGGGGGATTTACTGACGTGTTTTATGTTATTTCAGGCATCTAACCAAGAACGAATTCAAAAACCATACACTGTATACAAAGATGGACAACATGACAGAAAGTAAGGCCAAAATATCGTGATTGTCTCCTGGTGACTGGCTGCAGTACAGGTCATATGAACCCCGCCCCCTCAAATAGATTTTCCCCCAAGATGGTGCCTGTCATTTTAGGTAGGTCTGTTAACACTGCTGTATGTTCAAGTGTTTGTTTTTCTGATAAGTTTGGTTTTTATTAGTTATTTGATACTATAAAAATTTGATTTGACATCATGACTGTGTGCTCGAGGTCAGTGGCCCTTGCTCAGGATTGGGTCGGACGGGTGTTTGCGTGGGAACTCAACACCACGGAGGTTGCAACTCTGTAGGCTCTGGCTCCAAATGATGTCACCGGCACAAGATGAAAGTGGCCGTATCTGGGATACTTTGGCTTCATTTCTGTACAGTAGGGGGTACGTGGAAACATGTCGTCCATCTTTATATATGGCCTATATCAAAAACCCATTGACTCTGAGACAAGGGAACCAGAGATGCTGAAATGCTAACTCCTTTCTGGGTTTTAGGACTCATTTCTGCATCACTGTATGGATGTGTGACGGCTTAAAAAACAACACGAAATAGTACCAAATCATCATTACTGTCACAAAAAAAGTCTGTTTTGGTTTGGTTTTTATGTTCAGTAAATTATGTAATTTTATGCCATTTTGATGCTTTCCCTCCTTTTCTTTCTCTTTCTGTGCATGTTGGCTCTGTGTTGGGTTGTGTGGTATAATTATGCTGTTATTTTGGACAGGACTTTCTCAAAAGAAAGTGAATTTGAGATGATTCAGGTTCAACTGAGATTAAATTCAGAAAACCAAGACAGTTGACAGTGTACACGCTGTTTATGGTCATCACACCCTTTTTGGTGCTAGGATGCCTTTTCTGACAGCAGTGAACTCTAGTCAAATATATATTTTGACAAATCATCACTCATCAATGTTGTCGCGATTGGCGATGAACTTTAAAAGCTTACACCACCTGCAAAATTTGACCAGTTGAATATCAGTCACTCACTGCTCGGTACCTTGAATTAGTGAAGAAAACTGAAGTTTTTCTTGCATGTCTCCACAGTGAGTGGAGAATCCAATAAAAGGGGAATATTCTTTATGAACTGAAGTCATTGGGAACAGCGGTTAACAACAGCAAAACTATATTAAAACATCTGTTTACAAACTCATACACAACTCGTGCAGTATAATCCAAGTCTCACTGCCGTGTAATGGCAGTTGGTTATGCAGGGTTTGGAAGCGTAGGCTACAAATCCTCTTAAGCATCCTGTAAAATTCAAATAAATTCACCCAGAATACCTTTCCAAAGCATACCCAAAGTAAATTGAAAGCTGTTCTAGTTCAATTTTTAGTACATGTACATGCAGGTAACACCTCAGTTTTTAACCAAACAGTTTTTTTTTATCTTCACCTGAATATTTTTTTGAAAAAAGATGCTGCAGATGACTGGGAGGTATTAGCAGGAAAACACAGTGGGGTCATATTAGAGAGCTTCTCATAGTTCAGTAATTCGTAATTCGTAATTCGATGTACTGAATGTGTGAATTTGAGTGAAAAATAAATCAAAACAGACAGAAATATCTAGGAGCTTACAGACAGAGGAGACATTTGTTTACCAATTATTTATATTTATAAAAGTCAATGGCGCCTATAAGCAGTTCAAAACTCCTTTGGCGCTCTGGAGTGTCATTGCCTACAAGATCCGTAAGGTATCGAGCCAACCGCTGCCTCTTTGATTGGATATATCCCAGGAAACGTGAATGACGCACATCCCTTCAACACAGGCCCTCACTGGCTATCAAGGCCATAGCAACAGCATTGGAAGCTCCTATTGGCTCAAGTGAAGTGTCAGTAAAAAGGCCAAGAGTTTGCCTCCATTTTGATATTGATGTGGTCAGTTTGTTTACATGCAGAATGGTAGAAATTATAGATAATATGTGGAGAAATATGAATGTTTAAAATGGATGCAATGGCAGTTTGAGGATATCTATGGATGTAATAATTATTTGGGCTTAATATTTCACTGGATTTAGATAATCTAGACCACTGGCAGTGTGTGAGAACTGTAGGAGGACGGTTTATGTCCAGATAATATCGATTTGTGGATTAAAATTGTGCTTCACAGGTGAGTAATAATTGCTTGTTTGCTTGTTTTTTGTCCGACAGAAGCATTTTTTAACCTGATGTGATGGTTGTATCTTGAAATGGCCGATCAATCAAACTGCAAGGAGCATAAATCAGGTCATATGAGTAAATAAACTTAACAACAGGAAATACAGCAGTTGTTTACATATCATAATCATCAAATAAAATCTTACGAGGGATTTCTAACACAGGTACCAAATTAATTAACTGGATCATTTTAACAGCACAATATGTTAATTTGATTTATTCATTTTAATGTGAAATGTAAAGTCACATTGTCTCTGGTACAATTCATTTTTAAACATACTGTACTTTCTTTTTACACAGCTCTATGTAGTTTTGACCTGTTGGAGGGCCGCAGAGCCGTGCCCAAAGAAAAACAAATAGAAGTTTGAGCAGGGTGGCACCCACGTGGGCAAGCACAGCTTCCATGGTCAGTGTACTGTGGTTTCTTACTCTGAAATTTTGCTCAGCTTTTCAGGACCTGAGGATATAAAAAGTGCTGTTAGAGCAGAGACCTAACATTTGTTTTAAAAATGTGGTGCTAGTATCACAAATTTACTTAAAACGCTATCAAACCCAGAAACACAGAAGACCTCACTTTGAAGTACGTGCAGCAGATATTATGGCATGCATCTGTACTGTGATTTTAGGTTGTTTAGCAAGAAGCCGCTGGAGCATAAATGACTGTATGTGACTTTATGAAAGATGCTCAACCCGTCAAGATGCTTTAACTTACCCATATGACGCGGCTCCTGACCTCAAATTGCTTTTCAGATTAAATCTGAACCTCATCATTGTGGCTGTCTCCCCGTTATGTTTGTTAAATTTGTTGTCTGTTAAACTACCATTGTTGAACATGATCTTTGCCACATAATATGCCTCATCAACCATGCTTTCACCAGCCATTAGGACAACAGAGGCAGAGCTGCGGAGGCCTCTCCCTTGAAAATGCATCCTTTGTTTATGATCTCTGCAACCCTTGTCTTTTTGCTCTCTCCTTTCATCTCTTCCTCACCGTCCTTTATCCCGCTCCCTACACTCATTCCCATCATCTAGCTTTTTTCCTTCAATTATCCATGTCCCCCCCCCCTCCACCCCGCCACCCCCAGTCCTCCTTAATGCTCCCTAACACCCAATCTTCCTCTCCTTTTCTTCTTTACCCTCTCTCCATTTCTTGTTTTGTATGCAAGCCCCAAGGGAGAGAAATGAATGAAAAGCACTCTCTCTGCACCACTGTCACAAAAGACTGGTGAGTCATCGCCACTTATGTTCCTGTCTCCCTCCTCCCACAAAAAAACACACATATACAGGAAAAACACTCAAATTACTCCTTACCTGCCATGCACTTACAGGAAGACACATACAGATTGCGCTCGCACACACGCACACACACACACACACACACACACACACACACACACACACACACACTGATTTCACAACTCTTCAACACGACCTGATATTAAAGCCAAGGTCACAAAATTTAGTTGACAATTGTGGCTGAAAATGGCGTTCAATCATGTGTGCTGCCTCTCATACCTTGCAAGATTATGTGCAGTTTCTATGGTGCAAACTCATGTCAGTGAAGTTAACTTGTAGGAATAGAGACCTGAATAAAGAGCCCCTCATGCTTGAGACACTCCTGGACTGTAGGAGACAAAATGAAATAACCAGTGGACAAAATGGACAGAAGAGAAAAGACAGAAATTCCCTGTGGTAGTGATGTGGCTTTGGTCTTGTTTGTCCACTGACAGTTCATGAGCCACAAAGTAAATGCTCTGCCTCCATCTGCTGGAGAAATCAGTCACTTACAATGCTGTCATGTTGCTGTTGAGAGCACAAGATGGCAGTCCTGGATGAACACAGCGGGCCTCATGCAGCAATATTCTCTGAAATTCACCTCTTATGTTTTCTCAATTTTAAGAGACAAACTAAGACAAGTCAACTCCAGATGCACCAAATGCTTCTAACCATCCAAATCTGCTCTTACTCTGCTGAATGATGAATCCTACATGATTGTAAGTCACCTGTTAGCATACGTAGGTTATGCCCCTAAACACCTTATAAGGCCAGATTTGTGCCGAGTGCAAAGACTCTGGCACATGGTCAAGAACTGGAGAGGCTGCCACCAAAAAAGGCTTAATGAAAAAAAACTTAATGCGGAGTGAAATGGACGCACTGTTAGATAAACTTAAACAAAGTATTCATGATTTCGACATGAGTGTTAGTACTGGCGTTACAGAAAAATCAAAATCCAACATTTAAATGTTGTATCAGCAGCAGTGATGGAGGGAGTATCCAGATCCTTTACTTGAGTAAAAGCACTAATACCACACTGTAAAAATACTCTGTTACAGTAAAAGTCCTGCATTATAAATGTTACTTAAGTAAGAGTAGGTACAGTAAGGCAAATCTATTTAAGCATTAAAAGTCAAAGTACTCATGCAGAGAAGTTTAAATAGATTTTCATCCATTTTCATTCACTTATCCGGGGCCGGGTCACCAGGCCAGCAGGCTGAGAAAAGTACTCCAGACGTCCCTGGGGCCTGTTGTGTTTTTCTTCAAACCAGTCTGCAACAGTTCGGCTGTAACTACAATGTTCATTATCATAATCTGATGATTATTTTCTCATTGAATCAACTCATTTTTGGTCTATAAAATTTAGGAAACATCCATCACACTATATTAAATATATAATATGCAGAATTTTCTTTCTCAATCATCACATATGACCCAGTAGAAATGTGTGGCGGTGAGGTCAGGGCTTATATAGGGACCATATGCAGCAGGCATCCAAGAGACACAGAGCTGGGGGGAAAAAGAAGAAGAAGCAAATATAGTGAAGTGAATCATCAAATGAGAATGAATCTGGGAATTAATCTTTAACTTTCACTTTTTCTGACGAGCATGTTACAACAATACAACAATAACCGACAATTCTGCATAGGATTAAAGCCCAGTTTGATGACTTACTGTTTCAAAGACAGAAGAAACCTCTGCTAACTATCACATAGGTTATAGAAAAGCAGAGCATCCTCACATTTTGGTAGCTGGAACTGAGACATTTAGACATTTTGCCCAGAAAACGAAAATAAACAAAAAATCAATTATCAAATTGTTGTTTTCTGTCAACCAGCTTATCAATTTATAGACTATTTATTTCAGCTCAGTCAATGAAAATTTCACTGTAATAAGACTCTATATTGACATCTATGTATTAGGGGTACTTGTTGTTGTAAGACCTTTACTAGGTTTTAAATTTGAAGGATTTTTATTCAGTGTTATTCTTAGCAGCCTTGCTTATGTCAAAACAGAGTCCACCGCAGAGACATTAGAGCCCTCACCTGATTACTCTTTACAGAAACCTGCTTGTGAGCCATTCAGACACATCAAATATTGAAAGCCTGGAGTTTCCGTTTCACACACAGAGAGGGAGGGGAGACGGCAGGGAGGCAGACAGAGGGTAGGACACACAGGGGCAGAGGAAGAAAGGGAAAAGTCAAAGAACGGTGGAATTAAGAGGAAATAAGACATCAGGCACCCTGGGAGGGAGACACATGAGCAGGGATGGAGGAAGAGAAGGAGGAACAGGGAGAGAGCACCCAGAGGTAAGGCAAGGAGAGTGTGAATGTTTATGCCTAATCAGGTGCTCGCCTTGAGTGTAACAGTAGAGGCTGCGCGGGTGTAATCAGCTGAAGATTGATTGACTGATAACCTTCTAGTCAGGCGGTTAGGAGGGCATGTTTTCTTATTCTGCTCCTTCTCTCTCAAACTTCAGTGGGACGACGTCTACCCAGGCTGACACAGTGACTCAGAGCTGCAGTGAGGAGAGCAGCGAGGCCCGAAACTTTCAGCAGCCAGAGGAAGACGATGACCAGGCCGACAGTGGAGCCTGTGATGGAGAGGTAGAGCCCAGTCAGGTCAGACTTGACAGGAAACATTAAAACTATTCCTATTGGGGATAATTAACACAAAGGTTCGTATAACATTTTGGTGTGTCCCTTGGTTGGTGTGACTGGAGAAGGTCGGGGAGGATCCATGTATCAGTGACGCAGAGACATTATCACAGGAGACTCTGACAGCCACAAACACACAGGACGATGCCGATCGCCTCCCATTGTCCCCCCTGCCAACAGAGGAAGAGTGTCATCAAGTGTCATCTCATCCCTCCAACACACAGAGTAAGTCACACACACACACACATACATGACTGATGTATGGGACCTGCGGGGCCTTAATTTGTGTCTGTAACCAGCACTTGCTCAGGTGAGGCTGTTCACTCAAGGAAAGCTGTGTAACCATTAACGCTTTGCGTTTGTGTCCTCACAGATCGCCCGTCTGAACCCTGCTGGTACTGCCTGAGGTCTCTTGACTCAGAGTATCGTCCTGAAACTCCCAAACAGGTTCAAACATTTTCTGACTCAACACACAGAAAAGTGGAAAAAGTTGTTCCTCTAAATAGCTATGTAAACTCATTTTGTCATTTTGCAAACACAAATTGACAACTTCTTTAACTCCTACTTGAACCTGTGAACCTGTGGCTAATTAACTGCAGATAACCTAACTATGGCAGTTAACATTAGGGATGGTTTCCTTTCCATGCTATGGACACTTTTAACAAAGTATTATTTATTTCCACAACAACCAATTTGGAGCAAAATGACGTTAACTTTAGCTTTCATGCCTGTCCTGATTAAGTGAAGACTTTTTAGAACCAGTATTGATGATAAAATTTGAAAAATGATTGCATTTGCTAATGGTTATTTAAGATGGTGTTGCATGGCTGCCTGTTGTAGCATAGCAACTTCTTTTTAATCTATATTTTTTCATCAATATCTTGGGGATACATTTTGAGCATATCTAAAAATCGGAGGGGATATGTTCCTGCCCCACTATATATTATAGATACTGTCCTTTATGCAATCAAAAATAACATTTGTAGAAAGAAATGTTGCCATTTTAAGGATATATAAACAAAAAAACGTCCTGATCTTACAGGATTTTTTTTAAATAAACAAGCTTTTTATCTGTTACCTAGTGAAATCAGAGGATGCTGTTTGTGTATAAAAACAAAAACATTCATTTATACGAATTAAGAGTAACAAAAGAGTGTATGTGTGCATACACTGGAGTTATAATGCTTTAATATGACAATACATTTTAAACCACACAGTAAAGGCCCAGTGAGAGGAAGACAGCTGACAGTAGAATGTACAAAGTGTACCAGACAGAGTTTGTATGAAATAAATTATTCATATTTTAGACATGCAATACCAAATGTGGCTGAAACATATCATGCACAAGTTCATACATTTATTAATATTTTTCAGAGGTCATTTTTCCATTGCAACGGCTTGGAGCCAAACGGGCGTAAGTGCCATGTTGGGAATAAGAGGATGAAGCTCTCAGTGAGATTTGTTCAGTGCCAGAAGGAAACTCCTGAAATGATAAGCTTATAGGTTATAGGTAATTAAAAGAGAACTAAAATGTGTAAAAGTGGGGTTTTGGTGTGTGCCAAAAGGGTGTAAGCTCACCACAGTAAAGGAGTTTTTAATTTAAGTTATATGGAAAATTAACCAGATGAAACAGAGTCTGAAAATCGACTTAGAGCCAGAAGGTAAACTGAAGAAGAAAAGTAGACACTGAGAACTAAAGAATAAATAACTAAAAAAAAAAATTAAAACACATTTCATGTCCATGTGGCTGCAAGAAAGGCTGAAAGAGAAGAACACCATGACGTTTAAAGTCACTGCAATGGCTCAGGACATCAACTGAGAAGTCAAAAATGCAGATCACTTCCATCGTGCAGAGACCAAACTGGCATGGGAGGTAGCAAAACTGTCTGCTGACATCACTGAGGCTGACCTCATCATCTTCCAGTTCCCCATGTACTCGTTCACTGTTCCTGTGATCATGAAGAGTGGATCTATCGGGTGCTCATGCTGGGCTTTGCCTACTCACAAGAGAAGCCATGCTGTCCTTCACCATGGGGTCTCATGAGTCTGTGTTCAGTGCTAATGGTCACAAGTTCCTTCTTTCTTTTTGGATGGTTGATAGTAACCGAGGCTTATAAATTCATCCAATGGCCCCTGTGTAACGGCGTCCATGATGCAGCACTGAACAACTTCACCAGACATCACAGCAACGACTTTTGCCAAGTTTGTTTTCTGTTATCATGCGTATCTTTGGGTATTTTCCAGTTTGTGTTCATAAAATTATTGTTGTGTCACGAGAAGCTTTAAGAGCAAGTCAACATCAGTTCAGGGTATGTTAATAACTTTGGTTCACTGAATACCAAGTGTATCATTTACAAATGAAGAGCTTTTCACCAGATGATTGTAAGATTTTAAGATTTATGATTGTAAATTTATACATTTAGAAGAACTTTGTTGAAGACTATTTTTCCTTTGTCAGTTTTTAGAGCACACATTCACTGTTGTACTCTCCCCAGCACTGGAAATAAAGCGTCCTCAAAGAACTGATTTTCTGCCCCAATCCTTTTTTTGTTGTTGACGAACCCAAAGAAGTGTTTGTCCCCCAGGTCCCCATCCCCACAGTCTGCTGCTATGCTGTCAAAGACTCAAATTCACGTCTCAAAGGTGATCTGTAAAGTATGTTGTACAATCCTATTTTGTGTTGCAGGAAGACTCTGATCCTTTGTCACCGGCGCCCTCTAGCGTTCAGAAAGTGAGCTATCAGACTGACCCTAGGCCTCACTTTGGTGTAGCTTGGTCCTCTCGCTCTACGTGTCGCCCCCTGTGGGGCAGTGAGGGGCCCTGCCGAGGGCAAAGGAACCATGAAGCGCCTGATCAGACACACACCTGCCCTCACTGCCATCTGGGGCTGCCCCCTGACACACTGCGCTGGCACGAGGTTGGCATAAACACACACAGACATAAATAGAGACACATAAGCTCCACAAGCATACCACAGTATTTTGTCACTCTGTTTACCCGAGAGCATCTAACTGTTGTGTTTCTCTCTGCACAGGCCAAGTGTCTTCTGTTTGAAGGGCTGAGGAACGCAAAGAAATAAATGGAGTCATCATCAGACAAAAATGTTGCTTATACCTAAAAATGTTGCTGTCTCCTCTCTGTATTAGTGCTCTCAGGAAATACTTAGTTAAGTTATGTGCAATATCTTTTTCTGCTTGTAAACAACTGTCTGTTTACACCTAAGCTTAGCCATGTCCGTTCCTTATTTCATTTTGACTTTTTGTTTAATATCTGTGATATTTTTAATGATGTGTTCATACAAACACGCATGTGTATAAAATGAGTCGATCTTTTTATATATGAAATTAAATACTCTTTCTCTCTATTGCAACTCAAGCCTCTCTTTGCAAAAAAAGAGAATAAAAAGATTCTTACACACTGGACCTTTAAGCTAATGCCATTAGAGGTGTGTTTCTCTAATAATGCACCCTCTTTGTAAAGGGCTTATAAGTGGTGACTAATGGCTTTATTAATAGTTGAGTCATTTGCAGATGGTTCACAGATTATTTATGGTGCATTATAAAAAACACATTTGGGGTTGCTAGGCTGAGATAAAACCCTTTGGCTGGTGTTCATCCTTCGTGAAATCCAAACACTTAACCATACTCTCTGTGGCAGCGGGATAAAAGAAACAAAAATAGGTGCAGTGTTTGTTCCATTGCAAAATAGAAAAGACATCACTCTGTGGAAGAGCTTTAATGGAGAGGACAGTGAAGAGGAGTTGGGTGAAGATCTCACTGATGCAGGTCACGCATGTAGCTCAGAGAGGGCAAGCAGTTGGGGGTCACTTCCTGTTGCTTGCGGCATGTGTTTGGGTTTCTTTCTGAACGTGATTGCAGGAGTGCTGACTTGGTTTGCTACCTCTGGCACAATGTCATGCATTCTTCCTCTCTCTGGTGCTCCCACTTCTTACACTTCAGCGGTCGGCTGTCTAGATTCAGGCAGTCTGAATGCTGCTCTGCTGTTGCCAATGTCTGCTCGCTGGGAGTCTATCTGGAGAGGCTGGAGGTGTGTGTGATTTTTTTCAAGTGGGTCCTTGGTACCCCAGCGAATGGAGCAAGCCATCAGCAAACTATTTACTGAGCTTACCAGGTAACTGAAACTTCACTACAGTGACCAACACAAAAACACACATGGTCTTATCTAGAGTCAGAGTTTGATTTGTCCATTTTAGGCGACTGTAGGACAACATGATGAACAACGAGGAAGAGGACCTGCTCTATATGTAGATATAAATGACTCATTCTAAGGAAGTGACGACATGATTCTTATTTTCAGGTGATTATACACTAATGAAAACATAGTTATGAAGATGATATGCTGTTTCTTCCAATAGATGCCCCTAAATCTCACACACAGGACATTTAAGGCCTGTCTAAAAACAAATCTTGGTTTTACACGATTTAGCACCCCAATTAATCCCCAAACTGAACAAAGGGATTCTTTTCTTGTGATGAGCAAGTCCACCTTAACTCTAACGTGCTCCTCATCCTGCGCTAACTGCTAGGCCTCATCGGTCTGAGCCGGAGTTACTCTTGTCTGTCAGATGAGCTGCTGACAGCATTCTAGCACAGACAGCAAGGATGGAAGGATGTCAACCCCCTTGCAGACATTTTCACTGCACTGCACTTTGAATGAGCCTCATGAACAGGTAAGCAAAAAATAAATAGATTAGTGTTATTTGCTGAATTGCCCGGTGGGACTCAGCGATGGTCCAGTGGACTATCCCCAAGGAAAACTCCTTAACTGCTTACGTAGATGGCTGAAGTGTGATGGAGCTGAAGGCTATCATTGAAAAGTCATAGAGTGTAAGGACACATGTAAGGAAAGTGTTCCTCTTGGCAAGATAACAGTGTAGGAGCTGTGAGGTGCATGTAAAAGTCCTGGATGTGAGCACCTGCTGAAAGAGCAGAAATAAAGTACCACTGGTGAAAATGAAACCCCCTCAGGTTTCCTTTGTTCATTTCTGTCTCTGCTTCATCTTTCCTGTCAAGGTGGTGTGTGGTTACTCATGGACAACTTTGGCATAGAGCTGCCTGGGCCTGAAACTCAAGCTTACAGTTGACCAAATCATCAACACTGACTGACTTGCAACAAAACTGCTGCCTGAGATTTCCCTGACAGAATACACCATGACAGCTTTCTACTCACCCCCACGAAAACTGGAGCGCCAAGTCTCTCCTGTCACATGCTGCCTCGGTACACACACAGTCTTGAGGTGAGCAGGCATCACAGAGGGTAGAGAGATGGTGTTATATTAAACGTTTATCCAGAAATACACTATACGACATACAGTTTATCATTTCAGGCCCTTTTGGTGTGATTTGCTGACAAGTGGAAAAAAGTAGTTCTTTGGGTAGTGTGAAGGACCCAAACCCAGATATTTGAGGCAGATGTGTCAGTGCAAAAAATTTATATAGTTCAATAATTCATCGCCAAAGTGAATGTGTATGTAGGCTAACAGCTGGTTAAATACTGCAGGGCTGATAATTTAAAGTGAGCATGTGGGCGGGGAAGGTCAGGTGACTGGAGCTGCTTCATTAGTTGTTCAACATGCTCCTGTTGACGTAACCTCGGCCCTTGGGGGGACTTCCTGCCGCCATCATTAGTGCCGTTTAATTTGTCTCAAAAACTGAGGTGACATTAGCGAGATCGACCCTTGGAGGGCTGAGGGAGCAACAATGGTCACTCCGGAGGTGCATATCGAAACAGAATTACCGGCTCTCGGACGTACGCCCTCTCAAATCAGTCAGGCTGCAGTTACAGTTTACATCCATTGTCTGTGAAAATATGGATGCTTCACTCACATACAATCAGCACAGTTTCAAGGTGGGCACCTAAGATTAGTGTCACCAATTCAGTATGTGACCAAATGTCCCTTTCTGTTCCTTATGATGATGGAAAATGGCCAGAAAAGTAATTCTGCAGAACATTATGATGTCACTGTGAAGCTGACCTTTGACCTTCTGGATTTAAAATATCACTGTCTCATAACTGTATCCTATCAGAAATGTGTGTGAAATTTTGTATAATCAGAGCATGAATTCCTGAGTTATGGCCAAAAACACGTCTCTTAAGGTCACAGTGACCTTGACCTTTGACCACCAAATTCTATCCAGTTCGCCACTGAGTCCAAGTGGACGCTTGTGCCAACTTTGAGGAAACTCCCTCACGGCTCTCTTGACATATCACGTTCACAAGAATGGGATGAACAGACAACCCAAAAACATAATGAGCTCCTGGAGCTGGATAAGGTGTGTGAGCATCTGGAGCAGCTGGGCTTCTTGGAAATACTGCCTGAATCTGCACATATACTGAGATTTACAGGCCTATACGGTGTCGACCTCTCTCTGTCTTTGGCTCTGTCCAGTTGTTTGTCTTCCAGGAGAGCCAAGAGGTCTGTCACCGTTCTTTGGCCCGACCTGAAGAGGGAGACAGCTAAGGATACAAACTGGCTGCCATCCTAGGAGTCTCTCCTTTTTGCTGAGCTGACAAGACGTCTTCCACATGGCCTTCCCTGTAGCTTAGTTTTGTTATTTTGCTTTACCTCTACCACCCTCACCTGATTCATTCACATATAATTTACACTGTGGATGCTTCGCATTCCCACATTTTTATGCTTAGTCTAATAAACACCTTTAGTCACCTGTCATAAGTTTGTGGATTCACTCATTTGTTGCAAATCCTGAACTAAGTTTGTAACAACACACACTAATGCTCTAAAAGTAAATGACGACGCTGGAGAGCAGGAAGACCAGCTGGAGGAAATATTGTCTTCCTACCTGCATCTCCCTACTGCACTGAATTTGTTTGCTATAGTCTGATCACACATGTGCGGATGCTTGTAGACAAGTTGTCGCCCAAAATAAAATAAAATGAACGAAGCGTGAAATTCATTCGTTTTTTTAAAATCAGTTAACCAAAAGAAGAACAATTGGTCGTTGTGGTTTGGAGTTTTGACACTGACTGGCTCTCTCACAGTGTGTCAGTCTATGTTTTTCTCAGAGGGGTGGGGGTTGTGGGTGGAAACACTGACCTAGTTTCATTGTGAAGGGTGATCGAGGGAGGCAGTGTGTGTGCATGTGTGTGCTCTGGCATGTCGAGAGCACTATTTAAGGGAACAAGGATTAGAAGGCAGCAGCGATAAACCAAACTCTTAATTGTGTGGGTCGTGATACACGATACTATTACATGCTTTTAATCTTATTCATTTGATATCTTCTAATTAGAGTGTAAGTATAAGTCTCTGTGTAATGATGCCACAGTATCTTTCTATTATTACATACTTGCACACACATGATATGTACCAATGCATACTTCAGTTTTTGATATGAACATACTGTAAAATCTAATGCACTGTATGTTATTGGACATTATATTAAGCATATATGGTCCTAGGTTTAGTTCAGTCTCTTCACTTAGATTTTTCTGGCTTTTCTTATGTTTTATTTCAGACCTATATTCTTGAATCTTGTCTTTTTTTTCAATATGACTTGGCTACTATTACAACATAATCTATCTTACCTATCTTAATGTGTGTGATAATGTTCAAAATCACCTTTTATAGACTGATATAAACCTTTATTTAGATGGTGCATGTCACAGAAAGAAATATCTGACGAGAAAAGGCATATTTTTAATATTTTCCTGAGGCAAAATTACACAATATTGGTTATTTTTGGTACATAGTGACTGTTCGTTATTTGTAAGGGGTGAGGCGGTGGTGCTACAAGGGGGAGGCATGTCAGATAATTTTTTGAGCACTAGGGAGGGACTTTTTTGGCTTAGAGGAGGCGTATACAGATTTATATAGTTGTATTTTGTGTTAATTGTTTGACTCATTCAGGTGTGAGGGGGACGTATCAAGGTCTGACAGCGACTGTGCTGAAACAAGGAACCAATCAGGCCATCAGATTCTATGTGATGAACACCCTGTGCAACTGGAACAAAGGTAAGAAAGCCTACCTATTCTGTTATCCTATGGACTTTGTTTTGGAGTTTTCTGTTTGTGTTCCTTGTTTCATGCTATTCATTCATGTTTAGTCTGTTTCCTGTTGTATTTTGTAGATTCTCCCCTCATGTGTCGTGTCAGATTTTACTTCCTGTCTCTGTGTCTTTCCCTCCGCCTGTTTTCTGTAACACCTGTCTCGTTCCTCCCTGTCCCAAGAGTCTTCCCCTCACACCTGCTCTGCATTAGTCCTCTCTGCTCCACCCTAATGTTCCCAACCGTACCCTTGTTGTTAGCCAATCCCCACTTACCTCCCTTTGCCCGTGTCCCTCAACTCCAACTGTGTCTCGTTTCTCGTTCTGGTGATTACTTTTCTGTATATATATATGTGTATTTATATATACCTGTGTGTTTCCTTTTATTCCTTGTCAGTTTGTCTGCGTTCAGCCTCATTCCCGGGTTCTCAGTGTTGTTCCCTGTTCTGTTTCCTGCCTGGTGTCTTGTGTTCTGAGTTCATTGTATTATCCTAGTTGGTTTTCAGTTAGTTTTAGTTCTTCTGTCATTTGGACTTTCTATTACCTGTCTGTTCTGTACTTATTTCATCAGCTTTGTTAAAGCTTGCTTTTTGTTTAACCTCAGACCTGCCTGCTGCTCTGCATTTGGGTCCTTCCTGAACTAATTCCTGACACACCTTGTATTTACTTTATCACAGATTTTTAAAGAAAATGTTCCATGGGTTTGGAAGATGTGCTTTCTTCTTCTTCTTCTTCTTCAAAAAAAAAGTCAAAATTACACCATTTACTTTCTAATGTCACAATGGAGGGACAACTACGCAGGTTGATTTTAGCGCTGCTCATCGTGGACTATATTGCTGTCATTGTTCATTTGAGTCAAAGCATACAATTTGAAAACGAGGCGCGGCTCCAACTAGAAAACAATGTTTTGATGCATTGGATGTGCTGAATGTGCATATTAAGGCAGTACAGGAGGAGGCGCACATTAATAATCCTCCAGGACTGTAACATGCTCATGTTTAACCCAAGCAATGTGTTGGTTCGGATCGAGGTCGGAACACGTTCTCACCACAAATGAACTGCACCAGAGTTCGTTTGTAACCGGACCGAGACCACCTCTTCAAGAAGGTCTCAGTCCGGTTGTTTGGTGCGCATCCAAGTGCGATTGCTGTGTTCACACCTGCCCAAATGAACCGCACTTTGGGGGCAAACGAATTTGGGTTTGATTGAACCGAACCAAACAGAGGTGGTGTCATTCAGGCAGGTTTAAGGAAAAATATTGAAGCAAAGAAAAAGACCCCTCCCCCCCTGGATGTGTAAAGAAGACTCCCTAAATGATGTAATGTTGTGGATTATCATAGCACTTGACAGTGAGGGTCAGGCTAGACATTACCCAAGCAGCATCCTTCACGTTATTGGTGGCCAAAAGTCATGCATGATCACGTGACTGAGTAATGACATTAGGCAGCATGGTGAGCCAATGGCCTGCCCCATCACCTGACCGCTATTTGAATATTGATGCTCCCCCTGCCGCCACCCTCCAGTGTTGTTGTTGTCTGACATTGTCCGAGTGGGACCATCGCCACAGAGGGAGATTTCCATAACCGACCTAGACGACCGAAATGTCCTCGTTGCTCAAGCCGTTTTCGGTGTGTGAGGGACCGTGCGAGAGCTGCGGTGTGAGGAGAGGATGCCCGAGCTCTGCTCCACATCGGCAGCCTCCATCGCAGCGTCTGGCAGCCGCTGCTGCCGCGGCGGGGCTGGGCTCTCTGCCGACACACCAGCGGTCGTACGCGGCGAGGAGAAACCTGGCGGCTGCTGCGATCGGAGGGAGGAAAATCACCCATCCTGGAAAGGCCATCCTTGCAGGTTGATTTTGCAAATATTCATTCAGCCCCGCAGATTTCCCCCCTTATAGTCGCCTATTGCTTTCTGCACAGCACAGTCTAATCTCAATCTGTCGCCCATTAAGGCTACCCATGCAGAACTGGGTCAAAACGCACTCAGCCAGCAGTGATGCTACAGCAGTTGTATGATGTAGTAGTATGGTGTCTTTTCTGTATTTATTCATCACATTTTATTCCTTTTAATGAATCTAAAAACATCTATAAATATGCTAAAAGGCTGATGCTGTAATGAATAGAGGCAGATTGATTCAGTAGACCTCAGCTTTTCTTCCATCTCAGAGCAGGCACTGCTGTGTAATCACACCACATTAGCATTTAATTAAAACACAAATATATGCCAGGAATGATCTATCATCAGCACCACTGTGCATTTAATCCATCTCAGGTTTTTATGGTGATATAGAAATGCTGGCGAGTTCCCCTTCCTCGCAGAACATTCAAGAACAATTCTGCACAATGAGTCAACAAATCCTCACAGCTATGTTTCTCTGCTCTCCATACCCAGGTG
Source organism: Cephalopholis sonnerati (assembly GCA_019142605.1). Lineage (NCBI taxonomy): Eukaryota > Metazoa > Chordata > Actinopteri > Perciformes > Serranidae > Cephalopholis > Cephalopholis sonnerati. The sequence goes on along the minus strand of JAGQAX010000017.1, from coordinate 24,058,127 downwards.
GCATTGCAGGAGGAATAGAGATCTGTATCACATTCCCCACAGAGTATGTCAAGACCCAGCTGCAGCTAGATGAGAGAGCCAACCCGCCGCGATACAGAGGGATTGGTAGGTCACTGGGACATGTATGACTGCTGCCTGACTGCACGTTTGTGTGCTAGTCTTCTGCTGGGTTACTCACTCCTGGATGCTCTGTGTGTGTCTGTGCATGTGTGCAGGTGACTGTGTGAAGTTGACTGTGCAGGATCACGGGCTCAGAGGGTTGTATCGCGGTCTCAGCTCCCTGCTTTATGGATCGATACCCAAGTCTGCAGTGAGGTAAAGATGCACAGTAGCTTTTAATTCACAGATTTTATGCACTTCTTATTTTAGTAAAGAGAATAGAGCTGCAGTTTGCCCCATTTATCCTTTTGGTTTATAGCCTCACAGATGGTCAGGGTTGTAAATCTGAAATGAATTTAACACCTGGCTGATGTCGAAGCAGTGACACAGCATTTCTCGGCATCTAAATTAAAGGGAGCCAAAATGTGTCAGGTTGCAGCTGATGATGATTTTCAATTTCCATCATTCTGCAGATTATTTTCTAAAATTATTGACTAATTGTCAGAGGTGTGGACTCGAGTGACATGTCTTGAAATCGAGTCAGACTCAAATCACAAATCTGACTTGAAAATACTTGACACCTTCCTCCAAACCCAAAGATTAACAAGTGCATCATCTTCACATACAAAAATCAAAGTGCAGTATGGAAACATGTGAGATGAAAATCAAGGGATGAGTCTCTTTAGTGCTATATTGTAGGCAACTGGAGTTGCTTAAGTTTCTTGAGGATGTTTCGCCTCTCATCCAAGAGACGTCTGCAGTTCCAACGGCCTGGTGCGGAGTTGCAGGCGCAAGTCGCAACCCCCACAGAGTCGTTTGAGGTCATATGTGAGTCGTTGACCCACCCGGCCATTATGTGTCGTTTGGGTTAGATGAGTCCAGGAGTCGATGGGTGTTAAGTTGTCTGGGGAGGGATCCCAAGACTGCGCTCCTCAACGACTCTGTAAGGGTTCACACACACAGAGTTTAAATCCTCACCGACAAAGGATGAGTCATAACGACATCTAACAAACACATTTTTAAAAACATTCGTGAGTTTTGTAAACTTAATATATTATTACTTATTTGTTAAAGTGGTATTACATTTGGTAAAGAGAGCATTGTGACTAGCTTAGGGTGCAAAAATCAAAGTTTCAGACTTGGAACTTGACTCTGGACATGAGGGCAAAGACTTAAGACTTGCAAAACAATGACTTAGTCCTCTTTTGAGTGTTTGGTCTGGCTGTCATTTTCCAAAAGCTCAAGGTGATCTCATCAAGTTATGTCTGGTTTTGTCCAACCAACCATCCAAAACTTTAAGATGTTTAATGTACTAAACATTAAGGTAAGGACAAGAGAAAGGAGGTAATTCTCAAGTATGAGAATATGGAACGATTAAATGTTTGCTGTTTATACTTAAAAAATCCAATCTAAAGTCAATCAACTACCCAGTTCAATCAACTATGCTACTGCTACTTCTGAAGTCAAATGAACAAACTGTTGATAACAGTGGAATCCATCACACAGCTGTTCCTCTGTTGGTGTTAATTTTGAACCTTGTTATCCCTGAATGTATCACCGTCCCATTTTTTTAAGGTTTGGCACATTTGAGATGCTCAGCAACCCAATGCGAGACGCCACAGGTCGCCTAGACAACACGCGGAGCCTCTTGTGCGGTTTAGGAGCAGGTATAACGGAGGCAGTCATCGTCGTCTGCCCCATGGAGACGCTCAAGGTTGGTGGAGCTGGATGCTGTCACACATTTCTTTGACTGTAAGAAGCTTTTATCAGCAGTGATCAGAATGAACTGATGAGGTGGTTCTTCCCTCGTCCTCCAGGTGAAGTTGATCCATGACCAGTGTTCCCTCAGACCTCGCTACAGGGGCTTCTTCCATGGAGTCAGTGAGATAATCAGAGAACAAGGTAAGAGAGTAGGGTGGATCAACAGTTTGGAGTATTTGTAACATCTCTTTGTGCTGTCACTTTGGTTCTGCTCCTTTTTATTGACTACTAGTAATGATAACTGAATCTGTAATCATCAATATGGATGGTTTGTGCTCCAAAAATAAACATATATGATTCATTCAGGTGTGCGGGGGACATATCAAGGTCTGACAGCGACTGTGCTGAAACAAGGAACCAATCAGGCCATCCGATTCTATGTGATGAACGCGCTGCGCAATTGGTACAAAGGTAAGAAACAAAATAATCAGATGTGCCTGTTTTTATCCAGTCTTCCTTTTTCCATCCAACGCATTGATGCATTCTCCATGCACCTCACTTTTGGATTTGGCCTCTAAGGTGACGACCCCAGACGAGACATGCACCCAATTGTCACAGCGATGTTTGGAGCGACGGCAGGAGCAGCAAGTGTTTTTGGAAATACACCACTGGATGTGGTGAAGACCAGGATGCAGGTAGGAAATGCCCTGTGGTGATTTTTATTACTGTCATCAAGTTTTCAATTTTTAACACACTGTTTTCTGCAGGGTTTGGAGGCCCACCGCTACAAAAACACAGTGGACTGCGCCTTCCAGATCTTGAAGCAAGAAGGACCACAGGCGTGAGTAACCCTGATCCAGACACATGCTGTGTGCTGTCTAGTTTTCACTACTGCAGACAAACTAACCTCATGTCATCTGGTCTCCAGATTCTACAAAGGAACAGTTCCCCGGCTTGGCCGCGTGTGCCTGGACGTTGCCATAGTCTTCGTCATCTACGAGGAGGTGTACAAACTACTCAACAACGTGTGGAAGACTCAGTAGACCAGCTAGACGGTTACAGAGATTCAGAGAGAAGCACAGATCAGTGCCTCATGCTACGCACAACTGAACACCTCTATCCTCGTTCGTACTAGCTCTCAGCATTTACCCTGAGCAGATGACACTTCATCATGACAAGTTTGCAACCTTTTACATAAAATAAATGCAGGATGTATCCTAAAAACAGTGGTTAACAAAAAGAGAGAAAGTGGCTTATAGCACAAACAGCTCAGTTTTGGATTTCTGCTAATTCTCTCTAGCGGTCAAACTTAGGAATCAAGGCTTTTATTTTGAAGAACAAGACAAGAAATGACCAAATGTGTAGACTTGCTTTCTTGAGTCTAATGTACCATGTAGAGAGTGTACGTAGAGAAGAAACACATTATTATTATTAACCAAAGGTTCCCATTAGAGGAGCGAGGAAAAGAAAACCAAAGGTAGGTTTAAAAAAGGGATATTACGTAATCTTTTAGCTTTCCATGACTGTTGTTATGGTTCATGTTGTGGAGTGAACACTTTGTACTGAAACCATAAACGTGTCTTTTGATTCACTGAGTACTTACTATACTGAGCGAAGAGAAGCAGAGAAGCTACTGGACACAAACGAGCTCTCTGCAGTACTTTCAAATGTCTGTGCAGTACTTCAACACATCTCTGTGTTGTAATTGCTTACCTGACTGTGCTCGTGGTGTCATCACACTAGAACATTTGCAGTATTTCCTCGCTGTACCTTGGTGATGAACTCTAGATACTGTTCATTGTGCATTTCATGGCCTGCTGCTGACAACTGCTGAGTATGGCTGCATGGATCTCGATGTGGCATCTGTCCTGTTATGCGCTGACAGTGGCTCGCAGGCTTGTCAAGGCTACACAAACTGGTCTGGAGTCAGTATCTTGCTTGCAGATTCCTTCAGAGTTTTACAAGTAGTCGTTAAGCAGACATTAAAGGAAACAAATCCATATGTAGCACAATCTTCACATGCAGTCTTAAGAGTAGGAGATGAGAGATAGTGATAGATATTAGTGAGCTCATTGTTACATTTTCAACATCAGACAAGTTACTGAGGTGTTCAGAAGGTGGCTGAGTTCTCTGCTGCTGCATGTGAAGGCTTTATTTGGGAATATTTGACCAGTAATGTGTTTGTCCAGACCCTCAGTCAGGCTGTTTCCAAGCAGATGCATATAGAAGCCCATTTCCACCTGTATGATGAAAAAAAGATCCTGTACGTCATCATAATGACTGAGATTTTTTCTAAAAATAATGACTTAGTTTTCTTATCCTGAGATAGTAAGTCAGTGTTTTGAGAAAGTTTATTATGTTGAGATACTAAGTCAAAATTGTACAATAGTAACTTATTATTTTCATAAAGTTTCTCATTATTTTCAGATGCAAACTTGTTATTTTGAGAAAGGTTTTCTTTTTTAGATACTAAGTTATTATTTTAAGGACATTCCTTATTATATCAAGATACTAACTCATCATTTTGAGAGGGTTTTTTAATCATTTCGAGGCACTAACTCATTATTTCCAGATATTGACTCATTATTTTGAAACACTAACTAATTATTTCCAAATACTAATTACTTATTTCCAGATACCGAGTCATTATTTCGCGACGCTAACTCGTCATGTTGAGAAAGTTTCTTAGTTTTCAGATACTAACTCAAAATTTTGAGAACTTTCCTCATAATTTTGAGAGAGTTTTTTTTATTATTTCAAGATACAAAGTCATTATTTTGAGAAAGTGTCTCAGGATTTTCACATATTCAGATTTTTCATTATTTTCGAAATAATAACTCATTAATTTCAGATACGAAGCCATTATTTTGACAGTTTCTCTTTTTCAGACACTTACCTGTTATTCTGAGATACTGAATCATTATAATGATTTACATGTCGTTTTTTTTTTTTCATCACACTGGTTTAAATGGGCTCCTTTAGCCGCTGGTCTGCAGCCTGAAACATAAAAGTGAATTCACTTCTACTTTACATGACAACATGTCCCGACTATGTAAGCCATAGGACTTCAGTGCGCTTGAGCCATCAGTGGTTTTCTTGTGCTGATTGATTCACTCATGCAACACACTATCCTCCAGTCCGATACGTCACTTTAACTTTCATTGTTTACCTCAAGCTAACCTGCTTCACACGCCTTTTGTATGCTAACTAATGAAACAGTTCATTAGCCTGTCTTTGAATGCACTCATTATCTAATATAATGTTTACAACGACAAGAGGACAGTAGACGTGTCGGAGGCTCAATAACATAAGGGATGAGTATTTAAGCAAGGCTTGGTTTTGGTTGACCTTGTTGCACCATGCAAGCCTTGCACAGAAGCCTTTTACTCCTCTTTGCCAAACTACTTCAGTAGAATCTCCAATGTAACATCCCTGATAGGAGCAAATCTTTATTATGTGTTAAACCAAGAGCAACAGAATATTGTTTAATCTTTATGTCTGCTTTCTTTTCATGAACTAAAGCACATTTTTACTGCATAGAATCTTTGTGGTTATGCTTTGCTGCTTTTCATAAACAGGACAACGGCACGTGTACCTCATCGTACAGCATATCAGATTTGACCAGTCAGATTTCACAAGATCCTGTCGGGCAGGGTGAAGGATTTATGTGAAACGTGTTGGTATGACATTAGGAAAAAAAATACTGTAAAAAAACATCAGTGCTCCAAGTATGATTTACATGATGAGATGTGGAAACCTCCGAAGAAACATATTTAGACATGACATTGTTTCAGTGGTTTCAATAAACTTGTGATTGATAAAACTAATCTGTGTGAGTCTGGAAATGTGTGTTAAGACATCAGACATTAAAAAGCCCTGTGAATTAGATAGTGCTCTGAGAGATATAAATATAGATGAACAAATCCTGCCACATAATAAGGGATAATTTTTATAGTTCTACCCTGTTTTCTTGTAATTCCTCCTTGAAGTGGCAGCTATATCAGGGATATTACCCTTTCAAACACTTGCCAACAACACTTTCGCAAAACAGAATTCAAAGCTGCTTCCTTAGACAGTGGGGACATGTGACGTCCAGCAGGTAACGTCAAATAATGTGAACACAGTCTCCTTGGTTTTGTCTCACAAAGTAAAAGTTGTGATGTAAATATTTATTCATATCAAATATTCACAAAGCCGTTTAAACACAGAGAATAAAACAGGTTACTTCAACTGGAATGGTGAACCTGGATTTTCCTCAATGGGATGGAGGATCAGAGAGTTCAGAGCTGGTGACACTTGGCTTCACCGCAGTGCCAGAAAAAAAAAAAAAAAATCAGCGGGCTGAGGCTTTGCTGACTGCAGGACAGAGGAGATTAAAGGCTGAAGTTGCAGGGTGAGGGCGGTCGGCATTAACATCACAGAGGAAGGTATTAAACACTCCCACCTGTTGCCTTACTGGTCCACCTGTCACTTGCAGTATATAGTTCATCTTGTAAAGTTAAATCCTTTTTTTAACTCAATGTGTGCCTCTCAATTCAACTCTTTAGAATATATTCTGTTCTCAGAAATTTAAGTTATGTATTCATTTTTAAATACATACATTTCTGCACTATATTAAGGCAGTCTTTACATACCAGGGCTCCTGATGAGTACAAAACAATATGTAGATGAATGGAAACCCTTTCAATCTGAGATGCTATCGCTGACATACATTTTACAGTGTAGCTTCCACTGGCAATGACCTCGATAAATGGATGTGATGATGTTTATAAACTCTCCCATTTTACATTCCCACTCCGCTAAACACCGTTATAGTGTTACATCGTTAATATTCCCACATGGGTTTCAGACCTGGAGAGTGCATTTGCATCATGACTGGGTTAGAGCTCCTTGACACAGTGCCATTGTTGACAGTGTAAAGAAGCCAAACGGGGATTAGGTACAGCCAAGCCACCCTTGCTCCAGCTGTCAGGCTTCTTGATAGTAGAAGATGTGATATCCTCTGCCAAAGTTAGGAAGGGGAACGGAGGCGTGGCTATCTTCTCCATCTGGAAACACACCACAAGGCCAGAGGGTTACGCATGAGGGAGCATTGGTATTTAATTTTAAAAGGGTAACTAATGGGAGCAACAGTTTTTGAAACTGGTCCAGTATTGAACAAAAGGGCTGTAGCTGCAAAACAGTATGCAATGTAAATTAATGGTGGTGGGCATTATAAGAACCAAAAGTGCTTACTTTTGCCACTGACAGGCTCAAACTGCCTGACATTATTATTATAGTGGCAGTTTCAACATACCAAAGATCCTAGGCCACTTAGACTGCAAGGTGTCTCAGTTTTGACCCTTGCTCCTGTTCCTTCTGGTGAAGATACATATATCTCAAATGAGGCCGGGAAAAAATTAAATGGGCTTTATTAAGAATACAAAAAAACAATTCCTTCCAAAATTACATCCCATACAGTCCACTACTGACTTGATGTCCTATTTCTACATATTCTCACTGTATTAATCGTTACTATAAAATTAAACACTGCCTAACACAATCAAAAACTTTTCAAGATCCAAACCAACAGAGACTTCATGTCTCTATACACGACGTTGTCAACAATCTCCTTTTGTCACGCAGACTAAAACTGTCATAAATAACTTGTGCCTGTATTCTAAAAACAGAAATAAAGTAAATATAAACATAACCTTGGCATAGCACACTACTATACACTATTCAAAATATACAGAAACTGTTGTGCAAACTTAAATAATAGCAGGACCTACATGATGTGCCATATCAACACAGACATTTTTACCAAATATTAATATGTGCTTAAGTGGCTCTTACAATTATGGAAAGAATCCCTACAGAGACACACCTTTTTTAAGAGTGAGGTCCTTTTAATTTAACAAGAAACAGCCCCAAAATTGCTGTTGCCAAAGCCACCACCAAACTCCATTTGAATAAAAGGTGATTTTATCATCTTAAAACACACTTAGTCCAAAGTCGGTAGAAACAAAACGAAAGTCACACGTGTGTCTTGCTTTGTCTTTTTCACTGTTTCAGTGATCACCAGCACAAGTTTGGTTGAAATGAACCCTTAATTCGCCCAATTAGATGTGGAACTATGCTGTTTTTTTTACATGCTAAAATTAATGTTTATTTAAATGCAGTCTGGTGGGTTTGATGATAGCAATACAGGGCTGTTTCTGGTTAACCAAAACGAATCTTACTTTTCAACAAAAAGGTCTATCTCTGTAGGGATTCTTTCATTATGTTTTCAAACACTTACAATAATAATCTGAGCCTGTCAGTGGCAAAAACAAGCACTTTTGGTGGACGTAAATTGATGGTGGGAATGTGTTTGGCGGCTGCCGGCTGCAGCCTTTTCATTCAATACTGGACGAATTTATTTTTAAAAAATGTTGTTCCCATTACTCACTTAGACATAAAAACAAGGGAAAATAGGGTTCAGGTTGAAAAATACCAAAGTCACCCTTAAACTAACTCACAAAAAGAAAAGCATTGCTTCTTGAAATCTCACTCACATTCTGAGACATTTGTCTTTCCCACCACTGGCCACTCTTTGTCCATCAGGGCTCCAGTCGACTGCAAAAACCTGCACACACAAAAAACAAGGCAATCAGAAAAAGAACAATCCAACAAAACCATCAGGGAGCATCACTTTCCCTTCCCTCACCTCATCAGCGTGGCCAGGCAGGTCCATGTTCAGCTTCCCGGTCTTTATGTCCCAAACTTTAAGTGTGCTGTCGCTGCTTCCGCTGACCAGCAGCCTGCTGTCCGCCGACCACGCTACTTGATACACAGATCCCACATGGCCACGCAGGGACATTAAGTACCTTTGGGAACACAGACACACAGAGAGACATAATTACACAGTGTAATCACATTACATTGTCTGTAATGCCGTAATGTAATGTGTTACTGATGCTAAATTCACTGATCACATTACAGCTACTAATCACACAATTATGTCGTTATTTGCATTACGCAAGTTCTTCGATTATCTACATAATGGGTGGATAGAAAAAAAAAACATGCAGAGAACAGTAATGTCGGCCAGTGCGCCCGTGAAGGGGCTCTTTAGCCTGGGCAGTCTTGTGTTGACTCAGCCGGGGAATGCGTTGTCTAACAAATGATTTGGGAGACTCCTCGTCGTGAGGTATAACTGCTGCTTTAGTTCATTCATTCATGGACTAATCTACTGTGAAGCCACGAGTGTGGTGTAAGGAAGGTCAGTCTATTTTATATTATTGTATATAATATAGTTTTAGTCTACTGCAGACTTGTTTGATTCTGCTGAGTCTTGTTTTGATCTGATGTGTGGACATATATAAAGGTTAACATTACATTGTGAACTTGCAATCAACTACATGACAGTGCATCTCAGGTGATGTTGTGGAATAACACAGATGACCCCAACACTGGTGACACACATACACAAATCTCAGGCTTACAACTCCACCGCCTGGACAGCAGCAGTACTACACATGGATCATTCCTGATGAGAGATTTTCTTACTTTCCAGTGCGTCCGTCCCAGATTTTGATGGACTTGTCGAATGAGGCAGAGGCAAGAAGCCTGGTGTCTGGGGAGAAGAGCACTTCGTTGACCAGAGCGCTGTGGCCAGTCATCCTGGCCAGAGGCTTCTTGTCTTCTGCGGGGTTCCACAGGAACAAGGTGAAATCATCGGAGCCAGACACCAAGCGTTCTGGAGCTGAGCCCTGCAGCATGACAACAGGAGTGAGGGCACTGATACAAGGCATATACAAACTTGAACAGACAATAGACAGTGCTTACCCTGACTTTATTATATCTCTGCAAAGCTTTCTCCTTCAGCTCTTCCACTGGGGGGAAGAAAAATGCTTGTTACATGAAAACATCTTCACCAGAAAGCCTCTTCGTTCAGAGAGTAACAAATGCTCCCACTCACACTGTACCCTGAAAGAAAGTAACATAATCCTTACATGATCCAGAGAGGTCCTGGGGGTTGATAGTAGCAGTTGCTGGTTCAAAAGCTCCAGTGCGCAGGACGTAGTCTGTGCTGAGAGCCAGGGTGTTCACCCAGTGGGCGTGACCCTGCAGAGTCCTGCACTGGACACCCTTTATCCACAAAGAGAAGTAAACATACATTAAGTCCTGCTTTTACACACAGATCTCTCCTCCCTCTCATTCAACTCCTTGTGTCCATGGCAGCAACATTTAAAGAAGTGTCACACACACACAGACTTACATCTTTGGCCCTCCAGACTTTGACTGTTCTGTCATGTGAGGAAGTGTAAAGAAGTCCATCTCCTCCCCACTTCACACAGGTGACTGACTGAGTGTGTCCAGTCAGGATCTTCTCACAGCGTCCCTAACACAGTGTCCCAGATACGTATTGAGCCGTCCTTGGAGCTACTGGCTAAGTAGCGACACTCTGGGTTACTGAAAGGAAGAGGACGAGGTGGATCAGAGCAGGCACAGGTGCTACACTGGGGCTGTTTGTGTGCAAATACAGTCTATTATTATGGATTTTACTGATGCTGAATGGAAAGGAATACCATTGACATATAGCACCTTTTTACAAGTTATGTGTTTTTGTGGCCACATAAGAAATTGTTAGTATGTTGTATTTCTTGTCGGTAGTTTGGCACAGTATTTTCCACCAGAGGCAGGATGGGAAGTGATCTTAAAATCAGTCTATTTGTAGTCTCACAAAGAGTGACCCCGCAAGATCCCCAGTCTCTGAGAAATCTTAGAGTGTCTGCCTAAAAGTTCACACTGTCTTTAGATGTGAGAGGGCGTCACACTTTAGTCTTTTAAATGTATTTTCCAAGTCTTTTGGCATTAATCAAGACAGTGAGTAAGCATGCACAAGCTCAGAATCATTACACTGCAGCAGCTAGATTCAGGCCATTTATTTAAAAATTCCTTTAGTTGTTGTAATTTCTCAGTTTTACAAGTAAATATATATATTTATCACTGCATTTTTGGTCAGTAGAAAAAAAAGCAGAAATGTATAGAGATGGAAAAGTGATGAACTGAGTGCTCACAGATGGAGAGGCTCCCAGCTGAGCCAGGTGATCCACTTGGTGTGTCCGGTCAAAGTCTTCCCCATTTGTGATCCTGTCACTGGATCCCACAGACAGATCTACAGAAACAACACCACAAAAACTAAATACACCATGTTCATGGGATACATGTAAAAAATATAGATCAGACATATTGTATGTGTGTTGGACGTTTACCTGGCTGTTCTTGCACCCTGAAGCCAGCTTCTTGCCGTCAGGTGACCAGGCGATGCTCAGTACCCAATGTGTGTGTCCTTCAATAAAGCAGAATACAGCTCAATGGTGTCTAAAGACATAAATCAAACATTTGTATCATAATGCATAGTATGCTGCCTTGAAGAAGGGATTGCATACCTCTGGCAGTGTGATGGGGCGTCTCAGTCATCAAGTCCCAAAAGCGTACTGTGGTATCACCTGAACCGCTGGCCAGATATCTGAAACAAACAACAACAACTGTATTACCTAGCATGTCTAAGTCTTTGAACATAATTTTTAGTTTCATCCCTCGTCTAGTTATTGTTACATCAAGAGCCCTGTTAGAAAAATCAGAGAACAAAAAAGCATGACAAGCAAGCAGCTGTGTATTCTGCAGAGTTACTCACTTGCCGGTGGGGCTGAAAGCAGTTGAGATGACAGCCTCAGTGTGCCCCTGTAGTGTGCTGGTACAGCGGGCCACAGCTCGAACCCTGAACACAGCCTGAGGCTGGTACACCACTGGCAGAACTTGCTCTGTTTCCACCCCAAGAGCCTGCACACACGACCCCAGACTGGACACCACCTCAGCCTCTCCACGCACAAAAAATGCCAGTGGCACTGGCTCCTCCTACAGCGGATCACAGCACAGAAACAAAACAGTCACTGGATTTCAAATTTCAGCTTTATATAACTTTATTAACTGTGCCAAATAAGGGTCAAAATAGAAATCAATGTATAGCCTGTGAGGTCTTTGAGAGATGATATCTTAGTAATATTTTGTTTCTTGAATAATGTTACTTAAATTTGGGATTTACCGCATTACATATACCATTATAACAGTGACAAATGTCTACAAGACTACAGTAAGTGATATTGCCATTGTTGTGTATACTTTAAATGTTATGTTTTACACAAGAGTTTGGCTAAACACATAATGGTGAAATGCTTTCATGTGCAGATATGTAGAAGCTAATCACACCTTGAATGCTACATCTGTGTTATATAATGGCAGCTGGTTACCTTCTGTAGCAGTGCATTGCAGACCAGCTGTAGTTTGTCTGGGGTGATGTCTAAAGGCACATCAAAAGGTGAACCCAGAACCTCCCCTTCTTCATCCTGAAACTGGATCAGCAGCCTCTCCACGTCCTCACTCGTCATCCTCAGATTTTAATCCAAACCTAGAAACAGTAAATTGTCTTTTACATTTCTGGAGTTACAATCATTCACCTACGTTATACTTATTAAGGTGCATACTGTGCATACTTATGTTTAGTCTAGTCTTAGTGTTTGGAGACCTCTGGATGACAGTTCCCTGCTGTAACATGCAAAACTTATTTTTGCTTAAGGAACCAATCCAGTCCCCTATAAGAAAGTAAAGATGGACAGATCATGTTTGACATGTTGGGGCTCAGGGATGCTGCTTTATTGAGAGCCCAAACCATGACGTTGTATATGCATGGTAGATTTTGCAAATTTTAGCAGCCCTTCTTTTAAGTTAAAATAGCTCACTTTGAGGGGTTGTCAATTCTCGTTTTGTCATGAAGGCAACATTATAGCAGCTAACGTTAGCTAAACTACCTGACAGGATATCCATTACATTAACTAGTTACTGTTATTTTAGAAAACAGAGCGAGGAGTAACACACTCTAGAGCCATGATTGGTATTGTTATTTCAAAGATTAAACCCAGTCTTGCCACCTAAAATTAACTGTTTAGCGACTTATTTTTAGCTAGCCAATGTCAACCATGGGTATCAACGAGTAAAGCTAACTCAGCTAGCCTGCTGTTAGCTAACATTCTGGTGCCCCCATTTCCTTTAAGTAGCGATCACAAGGACAGTAAGGTACTTGTCATTTGTTCTCACAGCTGTGTCTAGTTTTACATGACATTGAATCGTCACGTAAATGATGCTAAAACTTTACCTTTATAGAGGTAGCGATGTGTTCAAGCTCCCCACGTGTATACTGCCGAAGAGCCTTTAAAGAAAAGATGCACCAAGAAGCCGGTGTTGTGATGTCAATGTACGGACTCGCGCAATGAATTGTGGGAAAATAATATACGGAAGAACCGTCGTCAGTCGTTTCCTTTGTTGGTCTGCTGTGCTACTGTACTTATCTCCACTTTAATTATATTTCTGTACGTCCTCTGCACTAATAATAATAATACTAAAATAACAACAACAACAACAACATTAATATTAATAATAATGATAATAACAATAATATAACAATAATATTAGTAGTAATAATAATAATAACAATAGTCATTTTTAGATAAATTACACAAAGAATATACTGCATATTAAAGACAATTTTACATTAACCGTCCTTTGATTTTTACACATTTTTCTATTCAATAACACACCATCATCACCATCAAAGTAGTACCATAGTCCCTTCCTATCACATTAAATATGAAACTGACATATTATGACTATCCGTTAACAGTATTAGCTTTCCCAAGTGTAGCAGCATAGATGACAAGCTAAAACTGTTCATGAATCGCAAATCCATGACTGGTTGTGTTGTGTTGGCTCTAACTTAAAAGCTCTCAGATGACCCTTATCTGTGTCTTAAATATTTTGAATGTAATCTACCCCTGTAATGAGCACAGACATACAAGCTGAACGAGAACATGAACAGAGCCTTTCTTGAATTACAGGCTAGTCTAAAACCACACAGTTGTGTTTATTGTAGGATATGTCATAGTGTAATATTATGTAGTACCTGCTAGAAATTGGACTCTCTACTGCAATATAAAATGTTAAGCTATCTGTTACAGACCTGCATTATTAAAAAATCATCTTACTTAGAACTCATTATGATCCCACTGATTAGTCATTAACCTTGGTTGTGAAAACATGAATTATTTTCATGAATATAATCACATATTAATTGCTTCTTATGTAATATAATATGACAATGAACTCCTGCAGTCAGAAACTAATTTGCAGCTTTAATTAGACCTCAGACATTTTGCTGGGTTAAATCATTTTCATCAAGAGGAAAAAAGAAGTCCTGCTTGCTTTTTAAAAAGAAGTCACGGCGATCTCTGATGCACTTGAAAGACTTTTTAAACCAATAACTTGTAAATCATTACCACAATGAAGCACACAGTCTCAGTACACATCATACCTGCTGATTGTGTTCGTTCTTTTTATTCTTTGACAACATTTATCTTTTTTTGCATTGGAATAGAAAAGGCATCTTGTATCTTACCAATTTAAGAAACTACATTTAAGAAGTTTAGAGAAAGAGAGATAAATAATTAATTCAAAATATAATCTTGTCATGATTCTGTCCACTGCTTTAGAGTCTGTCATAATACACGTTAGACTTGTATGATCTCATATACATTGCACATATTTGTCATGAGGCAATAAATGACTCAAAGCACCTCGGTGTAGAAGTCCACATCAACATCTAACATCATATGTTCTTAGAGGAACTCGTGCACATTAAATTTTAAATCTTTCTCCCACCTTTGTCATTTCAGCCTCAGACACTTGGATCCAGTGACCCAAGAATAAAAAAACAACAACTCAATCACTAGATGCATCCTTGTGCATTAAGACAGCACAGTTAAAGGTACAGCCTGCATCGACATAGAATTTTCTATACAACAGTTCCCTATGATTGGCAGATCGTTCTTACACTCATTGTTTAACCCTCTCCACTGGCACTAATGTAGACCCAAACAAAACACAAACATGTATTCTCAAATACAATTTGACCACAGACTGTGAAGACCTGCAGTGTGTGACCAAACAAAACTTAACTCACTCTTTCTTTTTGTTTTGTTTTTTACTCCAGCAGACAAAAAAGGCCTGTGGACAGGCTGGAAGGCTTCTCGTTACAGCGATAAACCTTTTGTGTGGAGAAACTGTTCCACCAAGAGTGAATCTGTTTCCAAAGCTGAAAACAACACTCGAAGTTTCCAGTCCGTGTGATAGTGTAGTGTGGTGGCCAGTATTTAATGAGTAAATTAGCTAATCCAGCAGATGATGGAGTTTATCTCTGGGGGCATTTGACAGACTGAATCAAATCAGTGTAAATTTCCGGGGGAGTGGAATAAGATGTGGCACTGCAGTAATTTGTTTTTATTAGTTGAGTCCATTGATGTTCTCAGGAACAAGACCTTCCATGACGGCACGCTTTGACTCCAGGATCTGCAACATCGAAATAAAGATGAGACTTTTAAACTAAACTCACTGTCACACACACATTTCCTACTGAAAATATACCTTAAGTGGCCACTCAAATATTCATCTGTACAATCCATTGCAATGCTGTGGAAACCCATTTCTGCCAGTGTGATGAAAAAAAAGATCAAGTAAGTCATTGTATTGAGAAACTTCCTCAAAATAATGACTTAGTATCTCAAATAATGACTTAGTATAACAAAATAATGACTTAGTATCCCAGAAATAATGATTTAGTAGCTCAAAATAATGATTTAGTATCTCAAAATAATGACTTAGTATCCCAAAATAATGATTTGGTATCCCAGAGTAATGACTTAGTATATCAAAATAATGACTTATTATCCCAAAAACATGACTTAGTATCCCAAAAATAATGAGTTAGTATCACAAAATAACAACTTAGTATCTCAAACAATGCCTTAGTATCCCAAAAATAATGACTTAGTATCTCAAAACAATGACTTAGTATCCCAAAATAATGACTCAGTATCTCAAAATAATGACTTAGTATCTCAGAATAATGACTAAGTATCTCAAAATAATGACATAGTATCCCAGAAATAATGACTTAGTACCTCAAAATAATTAGAAACTCTCTAAAATAATGACTTAGTATTTCAAATAATGACTTAGTATCCCAAAATAATGACTCAGTATCCCAAAAATAATGACTTAGTATCCCCAAATAATGACTTAGTATCTCAAAATAATGACTTAGTATCCCAGAAATAATGATTTAGTATCTCAGAATAATGACTAAGTATCTCAAAATAATGACTTAGTATCCCAAAATAATGACTTAGTATCCCAGAGTAATGACTTAGTATATCAAAAATAACGACTTAGTATCCCAAAAAAAATGACTTAGTATCCCAAAAATAATGACTTAGTATCCCAAAATAACAACTTAGTATCTCAAACAATGACTTAGTATCCCAAAATAATGACTCAGTATCTCAAAATAATGACTCAGTATCTCAAAATAATTACTTAGTATCCCCAAATAATGACTTGGTATCTCAAAATAATGACTTAGTATCTCAAACAATGACTTAGTATCCCAAAATAATGACTCAGTATCTCAAAATAATGACTTAGTATCCCCAAATAATGACTTAGTATCTCAGAATAATGACTTAGTATCCCCAAATAATGAGTTAGTATCCCCAAGTAATGACTTTTTTTCCCAAAATAGTGACTTACTATCCCAAAATAGTGACTTAGTATCCTAAAGAATGACTTAATATCACAAAATAATGACTTAGTGTCTCAAAATAATAAGAAACGATACTATGTCATTACTTTTACAGTATTTCTTATTATTTTGAGATTCTGAAATGACTTACAAAATCTTTTTTTTTCATCACACTGGCAGAAATGGGCCTCCATTTCAAAACAGCCACTCTGCTAAAAATTCTACCTTTACAAAGTTTGTGATGTTCAGTCTTATTTGACGTGGTCAGAAATGTGCCTTATATTGGGAGGTGTTGCAGTTTTTTTGGCCTCCCACAAGCAGAAAACAGGATGGAAATTCAGTCCTCTAGTTGTATTTTAACAATTACTCACAAAACTTTGTAATATGTGTGGCATCACAGATTTCAGTACCAGTCAATCCCTTTCTTTTATTCATGGCAATACAAACAACAGTGGATGTTCATTAGCATAGACTGAGGTGTCATTGGGCAGTAATGACACAATCCTCCTCTCAGTAAACAAATGATAAAAGGTGTTGACATATAATCAAGTATAACTACAGATGTGAGAGTGGCACAGTCACCTGGAAGCTAGCACTGAGCCCGATGATGCTTTGCATGTTTGTACTGTAGTAACCCAAAACATACTGTCCGCCCAGCAGAGGGATCTCGTCCTTATCCACAGATATCTGCGACCCAAACACACATAAATGAAGCAACAGTCACATAGTGTTCATCCAATCACGATACAAACATCTCACTTGTACTTTACCTGTATGACTTCACTTATCTCTGGCAACTCGTCCTCTCTGACCCAAACAAAGGTTTCATAATCGGACGCACTCTTGAATCCCACCTGCAGGAGAACAACCCCAAGAGTTCAAATGTTTCTTGTATAACAATGTTTGTTTTCTCTCTATGTCTGTCGCAGTACCTTGTACAGGCCGATCCAGTCCCATGTGGAGGACATGAAGTCCTCTTGGACGGAGTAGTTAAGCAGAGCATCATGATCGGCGCTCCATACACCCAGAGGAGATACATGCACCAGTGGAGTGTCAAAGCACTTCCTCAGCTGTGGGAAAGATGGGAAGAAAGAGAAGGAGCTTAATAATGCAGAAAAAACTCTGCAGTTAGTGGTTGCATCAGCATCATGTACTGAATAACAGTCCTGGAGTCTTACAGTGAGCCTGCTCTCACCTCCAGACTGAAGGTTGCAATCACAGGCTTGTGGTCACTGACTCCGTAGCTCATGTCACTGGTGTACTTGTCCTGAGTGACCAGGAGTGGATACTCATCGAGCCCATCATCAGCAGAAGTCGATGCCTTCTCATCATCTTCATCATCCTCTGATGGTGGGGTTTTGGGTTTGATGCGCCAGAGAATCCGATCAGTCCAGGCTGGTTTCCTCTTCTTGCCACTGAGCAAAGCAAAGCATTGATCACACAGTTTCCACTTTGGGAATGAGTTGAATTCTGTTTCTAAACGCTTACCAGATATGTCACCTTTTTCATTTGTGGCAACCTGACTAACAATTCTTATAATTATTATTGTACAAAAATGTTAGAGACAATGCTGTTAAAGAACGCAAACCACACACACACACACACGCATGTGATGCAATGCAGTGCTATTACAGTGTAGCATGCTGTGGAGAAACAATAGATGTCAGGAGTGGATACTGCGAATTGACATGGGATTACAGCTTGTGTATATGCACATAAAGCCATGCATACATTATGCCAGAACAAAGAGTGGGGTGCTGGGTGCAGCAGGAAGTTGTCTCAGCTGTAATGAATTTGCAGAGCATGTCTGAAATTCATCAAGGTTATTATGTTTACTAAACCCCTTTGTGTCTTGTCATTTGTATCAGTGTCTCCAGTGATTTTGTTATTGTGTTAAACCTTCAAGGAGCCTATTCTCTAATATAGGGCCCGCTCTTATTCCTCTATATCTATGGAGACACCCACCTTGGCGGGTCTAGCTCCCTGTACCAGGCCCCCAGCCACACAGAGAGCAGCCCCCAGGTGAGGGAGGTGAGGAGGAAGAAGAGGGTGGTGCTGCAGCGCTGCAGGGGCCTGGGTCTGTACATGGTTAGGGGCAGTGCCAAAGTGCTCTTTCTGAGAGAGACACATACACGGTGCTAGTGTCAGGGATGGGTATGACTCACAAGAAGAGCTGCTCCCAGTATCATTTACATATCTGCCTTTACTGCTTTGGGTTCCTGTTTGATGTCTCAGGGGTTACATGTGTCGTGTCAACTTAAGATGTGGTGGCAAAAGCTTCGGGGAAGAGGACAGATGGTGCAGTGGCTAAGAAATAAGGGAATGTGGGGCATGCAACACAAAAAACTTAGAGTGCTTCTTACTTAAAACCAAACCATGTCTTCAGGGTGCTGTGCAAAATTCAAATGGAAACAAGAGCACAGATGAAGTTGGAGAAATGTGTTGAGTATTTGTGCGTAACACATGTGTTTGCGGCACGTGTTACCTGGTATCGTAGGTGTCAGAGTTTCGGTCAAACTTGTAGGTGGGCTTAAAATTTAATGGCCCTTCCTCAAATTCCTGCAGGAAAGCCTCCTTCTTCTTCATCATGGTAAGCTGCAGGAACATTAAATAAATTAGTGAGTGTGTGATACTGTGTGTGTGTGCATGTGTGCATATTCTGATATATCACCTGGTCCTTGCCCCACAGTAAATTAAGGCGTCCGCTGTTGATGGACGAGCGGAGGAAGTGTAATCCGTGATCCGCAATACGGAAGTTCAGGTCGCCAAACCAGAACACCACCCTGTGTGAGAGGGATGGAGCCTTATTTTAGCTGCTATACAATAATCCTCAGTGTATATATTTAACTGTGTGTGTGTGCGTGCACTTTTATGTACAGTAGGTGTACTGACTTGTGATCCCGGACTTGTGGGGTGTCAGAGATGTCAAAGTCTTGTGTCTCCAGGATGTACTCAATCTCATCAACGCGCTGCAGGGCGTAGTTCATGTGAGCTGCTAGGTGGCAGTTCAGGAAGCAAACCATGTGGCCGTAGAAGGAAAAACGCATGGACACTCCACCTTTATTACCCTGACACAGAAAACAGAGAGGGAGGAACAGAGCATGTGAAGTGAAAGCTAATAATTTTACAGTTATATTTTCATCTTTTAGAAATAATGAATGCAGACCATACATAAACAATAACACATTCATTTTACAGCAGTATTTATTAGAAAATGAAATATACTGTGGGTTAAATCTTTCTCACTCTGGGAGTAATGTCTTTTAGAAGCTTTGTTTTAAGGCTAGAGTGAAGATACTGGTATCATATGAAACTACAAGATCTAAGGAATCCATTGGTACTAACAGTGTCATAGCTTTTTGGGAAGGGAGTTAAATAACGCTCCAAAGATAGGCTATATTTTAGTGGGGGGAAAACTGGTATAGGTCATATTCACAGGGGTCCCTTGACATCTCGCCTCAAGGTATCTGAATGAAAATGGGTTCTATGGGTACTCACGAGTGTCCTCTTTACAGACATGACCACTTAGTGCCAGTCGTATACAGTCTCATGCATTCTTTTGCATGCATTACAAATGTCTTACTTTTTCCTATTGAATTTGAATATTTCTGCATATTGGAGTGGCTAAGCAGTCCTGGAAATGCATTAATTTGTTATGACTGGAAACCTGAGACTCTTGCAGATTCAATGAGACCAATTTTATTCATGTGTGATGATAGCAACCATTTCATTGTACTGACACAATTTTACCATATAAAATGATTTGTTGTGACCTCCAGGATAATCACAGGCTTCATGAAACTTTACAGCCACAAACTAGAGGCCTAGAGCATTCAGAGGATGTATGGTTTTTAAATAAATGTTAATAATGATAATAAGAGAGTTTCTCAGCAGTTTTCGGAAGAGAAATGCTCACCATCATCGTTGAAAAATGCAATCTCAAATGTCAAAAGTTTTTGATACTTAATCACAGCATTGATTTGTCTCTAATGTTCCTCAAGGTCTTTGTGTCTTGATGCAGTATTTGGAGGGATTTCTGACCATTTTTATCAATATTGAGTGTAAAAAAAGGCTTAAATTTAGCACCACCTCTGTCTAACAAATGGTATCAATCTAGAAATTGCTGCAACAACTTTGAGACATACTGTGCGTTCCATTACTGTTCCATCACCCATACTACCATACTATATAGTATGCCAGAAAAAGATTTAGTATGTCCCAATACATAGTATGTCAAATGCAGTATGCCAAAAATACCAGGATGTAAGCAAGCATGCAAGCCAGTATGGCTTCTCTGGCTATTCTGACCCACAGTCCTCTGCACAGCGGACAATATGTCACATCAAGTGAGCTGCAAACAGATGACGGCTTGACAGCTGTCAGAAGTCACAATGATGGATGACAGCACATTCAGGAAACTGATGACCATTCAAATAGCAATAACAGGAATATCGATCGTTTAAATGAACAAAATAATCAGAAATATTACAAACAACAAAAGGACAGGGCTAAAAAAATAACAGTGACAGAGGACCGCAGATGTAATTTCACTATTGCAAATATATTATATTAGAATCTACAATCTGTGCAGTTATAACTTAAAAGTTAAACTACATACGTTGCAAAGTAACAGATATCTTCGGGTTGATCTTCATCACTGGCGAATTCGGTGAGTGGCGTTTATTTTCAAAGTTTGAATCAGTAGGTGCCTAACCAAAGCACCCCTTTGTTTTACTGTGGATTAAAAAGTTTGGCCTTTATCCAGTCAGATGGTATTTTTCCTAGAACTTGGATGAGATTATTTGTCTTGCAAGTGTTTGCCCTGTGTACCGCACCAGTGTTTGTGTTCTTTGCTCGTCAAAGCTGTGGCACATTCCACTAAACAAACACAAAAGGCCTTTCATAATGCCATGAAACTCCACAGCATCTGATGCCAATAGGATTCCTGGTGTGCAGAGTTTAGCGGTGTTGTTGTCTGTAAGGTTCAGGGCTGACCAGCACTCCCATTGTGATAACCTACCCAATAGCCAAAGATGCCAGTGCGAGTGTAGGTGGTCTGGATGTTTCTGATGTAGGGGAGATGAATTTGCTTGGCAAAAACCAGCAGCAGCAAACCCTGCATCCTGATTGATTTGACCTAGACAGAGATGGAGAGAGATTTTATGAATCAATTTTTTAAATTTAATTTTTCATAATTTTTTTTAGAATATATTTATGTATTTCTACGATAAAATCTTTTTTTTATGTACATACAGCTTAAAGAATATATATTCCTTTGAAAATGAAATGAAATCAAATAAAATGCTGCAAGTCTCAAAACTGTAAGTACACAATCTCAAAAAGAAAAAGTATATAGGGAGACATACAGTAACATTCAAGACACACTGTTTTTCCTATCAGCTGTTAAGGTAATCTCTTTCACACACACAGAGAAATACACAGCACCCAAATGTGTAACCTCCCTCTGTCCTCTCTCACCTTCACAAAGCCTCTGGGTGCCAGTGTGTCCATGAAGACATGGCTCCAGGAGTCCTCCACTAACAGGTCAGAGATGAACCTTATAGGGGTGGCATTCACCTCCTGCAGGCTGACACACACCAACACAAACACACAAAAAAATAAATAAAAACCACAGCAGCTGATGTGTGTGATCTTTTCTTTCTTGTCTTGCCAAAGCAGTAAAAGAGACTCCATTAATGGTGAAGTTTTATTGTTATTTCTCACCCGATCACGTAGAGGTCTGTGGGGGGCTGGACATCTAGCTGCAGCAAAGAGGTGACGTCCTCTGGAGGCTCGGCTGTGGCCACATTCCAGGTCACCATGTGCAGCCTGTCAGTGTTTGATGGTGACATGAATTGATTGAAGTGACAGAAGAAGAGAAAACACCACAAATATCTGTTGTATTACTACATTTTCCTCATTGTATATAGAGCACTGAAGAAATGAGCTCTCAAGAAGCGGAAATGAGTTAGCATGTTAGCACATATGGTTCTCTCGTCTTATAGTCAGTGGGTTTTGTTTAGACGCCTGAAATAATGTCTGTGGTTTCCACAATCGTATGATATTTTAGAGTTTTCTTCTGCGACATAAACAAGTCAGTAAATACCCCACTCATGACTACTGAAGCTTTTACATGTCTTAAAATCATCTTGCTGAACCGAAGATGAAAATCCAATGGAAAAATCCATTTGGCTTTTTGGTGAGGGAACTAGGGCAACGCTAACTTCCATGTTGGCAAAAAAACGTCATCCCTGGAGCACTCTATATTCTAGTGTAATAATATTTACTTCAGTTATTAGTGGTGTGCAAATTTTAATACTACAAATACTTATACTGGAAAACAAACCTTTCATACCTAGCCAATATTAAGTTCTACTTTATTTTTACTTTAGTCCTATGTCTACTTATATTCCTGTTTCATTCCCAGTTTGTCAGTGCCCTCGGACATTGGAAAAATAAAGTAATAATAGAGAGGAACATTAATAATACCACAACATTAATAACACAATTACTTTTAAGCATTCACATTTTCTTTAATTTTAAATTCGAAACCAATAAACTCAAACACTTCCTGCTTTTGTATCTGCAAAACTTGCACATGCACATGTCGACCTGAATGCGTCTGTGGGAATGAAGCGCCCGCAGAGGTGAAATGCTTCGTCCAGCGAGCGGGACACTTCTTCACTGGCTTCATCATCAGAGCTCATGTCCTCTATGCAGGTCAGCAGCTGAGACAAACGCTGGCGAAGGAGCACCTTGGACCTCGAACCCTGAGACGCCGAGCTGCTCATGCTGTCCGAGCGCACACGTGGACTGTCTGTAAAGGGGTCCATCTTTGGTACCTGGTGTTGGTGTCGTTACCTGTATGTCCGAAAGGTCAGGAAGGGTATTTACTCAAATAGAAAATGAAGGTGCTGTCCTTCTGAAGCAAACAAGCAAAATCCAGTGGAAAAAAAATCCCTTGGCTTGTTTTCTCTCAGATGTCTTTGGTTGGTTTGGTTGCAGCCATTTAATGCGGCCCACTCTGCTCAGGCCACTGGAAGTAACACGAACAGATTCCTAGTTAGTCAAATCTCTCTTCAGGCAGCTTCTGATTTAGCTCCTCCAGACTGGCCAGGATGAAAAGCTTGAAAGCCCAGGGTGACGTTTGTCTGGACCGGTGCAGTCCTCTCCCTGGTAGAGTCCCGTGTGATCATGCAGCGATGGAGCAACGACTGACAAAGCAGTGGGGTCGACTCAGGAATGTGGGCAAGAGTGAGTCCGATCTGGACGTTAATCGCAGGCAGGAGACGGGCATGTGAACGTGTGTGTGTTTGTCTGTGAGTGTGTGTAGTCACAAAGAATAGCAAAGGAGGACTGGAGGCTGATCCTCCATCGTTGTGAGCAGTGTTGCAAGACTTGAATAACCCTCAGATCCCTAAGAGGTTTACTGCCAGCGCTCTCTCTATCAGCTGAGTCCACTCAACAATGCATGTAACTCTGCAATTACAGTCATGCATTAACGAGGGCACAACAATGGCATTAGCTTCTTTTGGCCTCAATCCAATCTCTCCTCATATAGGTGAAAGGTTATCTTTGTAAACCCCGAGAGAAGTGGGGGGGTTAAATGCCATTTTGTAAGCTCTGACACTGCTGGGTTTTTTCCCTTAGGACAAAGCTTAAATAATTCTAACTAACAAGTGTTACAGCACGGTTAACGGTGGACAAATTGTATAATGGATTTGGAATTGTGAAGCAAGCAGCAACTCTTAAGTATTTGCGTAATCCTTAAATGGTTTAAAGATTTCAAAACCATGAATGCAGTGAGTTATTTTTAACTTTGGACAAAAGTTTAGTTTCAGAATTAAGTAGCCAGTATTGGCAAATGCGTCTGTGAAAAAAAAAAAGACTTGGATTAGACACAGTAGGATACTGTTGACAGTTTTATACACTGGCTTCAATAATTCAGAGAACTGGAGCCTATATATGCTGATGATTGTCCCCAGTATGTGTTTGGCAGCCTTTTTTGAAATACACTTCCTAATATATTCGCCTCCCCTTAAACTTATTCACGGGAACACAACACGTTCTCATCACAGGTTGTCAAATGCTGATGCTTCCTCGTGCCTTCAGCATGTGATACCTTTGCATAGGACACCCTTTGGAGTCTCTATGAGACGCACCCTTTCACACCTCTATAGCCCCTTTCACACTGACTCTTCAAGGCATTTCATGCTGTTATGCCGCCTCACCGTTCTTTATAAAAGGTACAACAGCAAAATGGGGGGACAGAGTTGTCTTGCCTTTAAGCCTGCATCAGAGGTAATGACAGCACCTGTCTGTATAAATGGGACAACCGGCAGGACGGGATCATGGGTGACACAGGTGCTCACATTGGGAAAACAATAACATCTGGGAGCCTCTTCGCTAAAGGGCAGTGGTTTTGCACGCCGATGGGTGTGACAAAGCAACTCCACCTGGAAGTTGGTTAAATCCAGCCCTTGGGCAGTGACTTGTGGTGTCAGGAAGGGACAAAAAAAGCTGTCCTTAAACGTCGCCATGACATGCAGCCTGGTTGCTGTTATAGTTTAGTGGTGCCTGGTGGTGTCAGTGGGAAACGCAGCAAGACAAGAACGAAAGTTAAGGTGGCAAAAGTCCAAGTGGGGTGGTGGTAGATGGGTCCAACAAACCCCGACCTTAACCCAGGAGAGAGGTGTTCGCAACCCATAAGATAAAAGACAAACCCTGTTCTTTTTTCCTAAACCTAACCATGTGTTTTTGTTGCCTAAACCCAACCACATTCATTAGTTGTTGAAGGAAAAAAATGTCAGTGTGTGTTGTACCACCATAGTGCATTTATTTTGAAAGAGACTGTATGTAAACGTTAAATTTCCTGTGAAAATGTAAGTGTATTTTAAAAGAAGACAATGTGTGTAACAGGCAGAACTTGACAGTGTCCCAGAACGTCAACAACTAACGCACCCAGGGTACCTTGCACATTGTATCTGGACGTGGAAATTACCAAATGACATGACCAAATGTCAATATGTGACGAGGTCGGAGTGAGAATGTGTTGGACAAAGTGTCAGTATTTGATGACCTACGAATGAGAATGGGCTTGGAAAACAATCTTTGCTTGTTGGACCTTTGACTCTGAAACTATGGACAGAAAAAATAAAATACTATGGAGACATATGGTAATAATATTAAAAGAAAATGTTATGAAGGTATTGTGTTGATTGTTGCCATGTGGGTAAAGTACTAATTTTGGGATAGTCCTGTACCTTTATATGAGTCAGTAATGCCTCTATAATCTCTAACTACTTATATAAAACAATTTCTGACTGAGTCACTGGTATGGTGGCAGCGTTCAAACAATAACTCATGGCAGAAAGTCAACAGCGTTTTAATTTTTTGGAGAGCTGTGGGGGATAATAAGAAACAAAACAACCAGAAGAGATTGGCCCTTACAAAATAAAAAATGCTAATCTTGGGTGCCCCAGTTCTCCCTGCCACTTTGTGTAACAGTGTCACATGCAGAGACTTAGGGCACATTCTTTAGCAAGCACAAGTGTTAAGTGGATAACCTAAGGGGTTCACCAGTCCAGTGAGAAATGATGAATGGGAGGCTATTTAAGTTTTATCACAGAGCTCTGCAAAGACTCTGAACCTGCAGCCCCTAAAGCTACTTATGAAGGTTAGGCAATTCAGATACTGTGCAGGAGGGTTATACACCTTTTTCTGGACTCTCTCAGTCTCTACATACACTCATTTGAGTCTGAAGTCTGTGCTTTCTCTCACAATGACTTTCATCACCATGTTCTCCCTCTTGTTCCTTCCTATTCGTTACCCTTACAATACCATGAGAGGACAAAGAAGAAGAGGTTTGCATAGGATTCTGATCTTACCTGCACTTGTCTTTCCCACCGCTTCGAAATCTTCCAGTGCTCATTTCCTGCCCTGTAGGAACACACAAACACACGTGCGCCTGAACAAAGTGTAAACAACGAGGAAGCACACATGCCAAGATAAAATACTTGCCTCTATGACAGCCAGTTTAGCGTGAGCACAGACCAGGGCCCAATAAAACAGACCTGACAGAGATGCCTGAAAGTCATTTCTGAAATGGCTTTGTAATCATGTCAAATCACGGTTAGCTTCATCCACATTAAAGTGGCAGTGCCCTGAAGGTCACATGTAAAAACAGAAACGCTTTACCTAGAAGCCATTTTGTAAAACTTGATCAAAAGATTCTGATGCATAAAAATGATTGGATGTTTCTACACTGTTAAGAATATCTGTCAGTGGGGTCATTTCATTGAGTAAAAATTCTTATTGATAGTGAGCTAACAACAAACTGCAAGAACATTTCAGAATTTAACATTCATCCAGCTATGCTGTGTACAAGAGGAGCTCATGTTTGATTAATGACTATAAATAGATATCAATGTGTGTACAGAATCTGTAGGCAATGGTACAAGATGTTGGTATTCTAAGCTTTCTGTTTTCTGTTTGTGGCCCAAGTAGAAATGACCAGCCATGTTTGAGGCGCGAATAAACAGTCAGTGTGACGAGTGAGAGAAGCAGAACGAATTAGCCAAAATGCAACCCATTACCTATTGTCTAATGACAGTTTAGCTTTTATTAATTTGCCTTCATATACCAGTATCTGTTTATAAAAAATGACTGTCGCAAGGAATACAAAGTCTTGGCCCAGATGCCCACTGGCTACACTGGAACTCCTGAAATATTGGTCGTTGCCCCCAGAGGCTTATTGTCATCAGACCAATGAGTTCCCAGAATGGTGGTTCATAAGCTTAGCATTGAAATCCAAAGCAGAAAAGCAGTATTTTGAGGCCTTTGACCCATAGGCCTTTAGTTTTACCTTTACTGACTAATAATTAGGAGACTGCAGTATTTATAATTTGTGATGAATCTGTAATGCACCTGTCATTTGTGAGGACACTGTGTTTACTTAAAGCTGTGTTGGCCTTAGTATAATCATTGTCCACTTGGGGGCAGCACAACAAGCTGAAAACACACAAACAATATTATTACCTTATGGCTAACATGTTAGAAAACTAGTTGGCTAGTTGCACATGTAGCAGACACAGGGTTACATTAGCATTAATTTGGAGTTTCATTTTTTAGCTTGGTTTTGGTTTCACCAACTCTTGAGGGAAATATCTTAAGCTCCTGAATGCTCTGCCATGTTCACCAGCTGTTTGTCTTTCGTTTGGTGCTGGGCAGGTAGCGTAGAGTCTGATTTTAAAGCCTGTTTGCTGAAACCAGCTGCCTACTGAGGCTAAAAATGAGGTTGATGAGAGCAGTGAGGGTGAACCAAAAACAGTAAAGATATGAGCCATAAACTAAACTCATGAGCTGAAAGTTGTTAAACGCTTCAAAGAACTGAGAGCAAGTACAGGTTATCTGAGAATTTGTAATTACGACTCCCACAGCTCCTCTTATATTACTGTACATATAGTCATTTCATCCACTGTTAATATCGAATTATTAATTAGTGTAGCTTTAAAGGGTCAGTTCCCTCCAAAATTAAAAATGCATATATGTTCCTGTACTTTATCAGTCTAGATTGTTTTCATGTGAGTTGGCATGTGTCGGAGATATCGGCCGTAGAGATGTCTGCCTTCTTTCAAATATTATGGAACTAGGTGGTACTCAGCTTTTGGTGCTCAAAAGGCCAAAAAAATGGCATTTTGAAAACTCAAAGGCAATGTCTCTCTCCAGTAATCATGACCTGGTTGCTCAAGATATCCACAGACCTTGTTGTGAGCAGTTTCATGTGGGAACTACTTTCTATCTACCACATTACACCCGCCAACTGCATCACTATGCAGAAAGAAGCGTGCATCTGCTGCTAGCTCACCTAGCACCATTGAGTTAGATGTTATAGATCAGCAAAGGAGGACACCACTAATGTTTATGTTGCATGAGCCTGCAACCCCACATTAGTGCTAATTTGTCGTAATACTGAAATGCTTAAACCTAAATAAATGATTTACAGAGACACATGACTGACCTTATGAGGACTAAACTTGGTCCCCATAAGGTCAGTCTGTGTGAATCCTTGTGAATAGGTCTTTGTACACAAGATTAATAAAACACACAGCTACACACAGACTAATTCAGACATACCGCACAGGCATCTGAGAGTGGAAGGATTACAGAGGAATATGACAACACTGACTGTTACAGTGTCCTGGTACTAGATTTTTCCTAAAACTAATTTCACAAACGAGTGTTCTTAGATTTTCAAAGTCATGCAAGTGTAACCACTTTAATCATATTCAGTCCATGAAGTTATTTGTTCACCCTAAAGTGGCCTACACTTCTGCCTGTGTCTGACCTTTGAGAACCTCAGTTATCAACTTAGACCGAAACAAGACAAACCATTTTGCCTCCCTCACAGTGTCCTTTAATTCAGGAAAATTAACAATATCCTGACTGCCCCTTGCAGTAATTGTTTCTTCTGTATTAAGTACCTGCTGAAAACACAAAAAAACAGCACCATCCATTCAGTCCAGTACCTTTTTCCGCGTGTCTTTCTTGTGGTATCCGGAAAAAGC
This sequence comes from Cephalopholis sonnerati, assembly GCA_019142605.1. Lineage (NCBI taxonomy): Eukaryota > Metazoa > Chordata > Actinopteri > Perciformes > Serranidae > Cephalopholis > Cephalopholis sonnerati. The sequence continues at coordinate 24,029,105 of JAGQAX010000017.1, read as the reverse complement.
TGCAGACTCCGTGTGCACAGACGACGAAGTCCTCCAAAGGGGACTCGAGAGACTGAATCTGCTTTCCTACAGAGAGTCCCGTTGTTTGACTGTTTGTTCTCTTTTTGGTACCCTCACTTTGTTCTCAGCCGTTCCCCTTCTGGGTGCAAGCTGCCACGCAAAACCTGCTCTGGACTTAAAGCGTAACATCGGATCAAGCTATTATCCCAGGTTGGTTAACAACCCGGTGAGAGAGTATTATCTTATTTATGAATGGACATGTCTGTTTATTGAATGTCACCATGACGCAAGGTATTTGTTGCACCAAAGCCTTCTTTGTATGTTCATAAATAATCCTTCACTTTCTTAACAATATGGAATGTGTAGGGTGCTCTCTACTTTACTGTGTCCTATTTCAGAGAACCTGTCATTGCTCCGTGAGTGCAATGACTCCAGGCAGTGCTATGATTGGAAATAATAAACAATGAGTTTTGTTTTTCACATGATAAGCTCTATTGATAATCAAGTGACATGTAGCAGTTGAAAGCATTTCTTTTCTCAGGTCTGGATTTAAAATATTTCAGTATTGAACAGCAGAATTTTGTCAGATAATTTTCAAAACTCTAAAAGACTGTCAAGAGCACATTGCCAATATTCTACTTTTTGTGTGTTCAGCATTTTGTCTGTCCAATTTGACAGTCAGGCACCCTGTTTGCCCCTGTTTCTAGTGTTTATGCTGAGCTAAGCTAAATGGCTGCTGGCTCTAGATTCATTTTTAATGTACAGACATGAGAGTGGTATCAATCTTCTCATCTAACTCAGAAAGAAAGCAAGAAGATGTCTTAAAATGTTGAAAAAAAAAAATCTAAATCTAAGTTTAAAACCAGGATTTACTTGTCATTTTTAGTCCTGTAAGATTAGAAAATGCTAGAGATAGAAAATGTTTAACTTTTTTAAAGTAAACATGAGCTAAATAAGTTCCCTAAAGGTCTGAGGTTTGAAAAGATGTCCTCTCAGTGTGTAGAGTCTCATTGACATCTCACAAAATGTGTAGCGTCTCTCTGTCCTCGTCCCTCCTCTGCCTCATAATCAGGATTTAAAGTAATCTTTGCCATCCAAACCTGATTAATTTTACCCTGCCGACAGTGTTTGTGCATGTGTGTGTGTTTGTGTCTGCCGCTGTGTCTTTTTTCATACTTACACTGGGGGCGCCAAAGACAATAATTCAGATTCTACATGAAGCGGCTTCCATTAACACTTGTTCATTTCAGCAAATTATTAGTTTGAAACCCTTTTTTTTGCTTCCATCAAGAGGTTATGTTTTCAGTTTGGTCTGTTTGTTGTTTGTTGGTCTCTTTATCAGCAGGATTACAGAAAAAAAATACCGGCCTAATTTGAATGAAAGTTGGTGGAAGTGTGTAGCAATCAATAAACAGATAATCATTAGTAATCATATATTTTCTTGTTACCTAGATAAGAATTTAAGGAATAAGATGCATGCCTTTGCAGTCTCTACTCAGATTGGTGTGTGCATCTCCATCTGCACTCAGCTGATGTCATCATGCTCAAAAGATGAGAAACAATGGTGCCAGGAACAGGTTGATACACAGAGTGTGTTCTGAGTTATAGAAACAGTGGTGGCAGATGTAGGGAGTAGTGATCATTAGGGCATTATGACAGCAGGGCTCTGCTAACAAGGCCCACAACAGGTGGGGAATGAACAAGCATTAAAGTGAATGTAATATTGAACAATTAGCATCCAATATATGTCAAGACCAAGCGGCAACCTCCAGGGCAGAAAAATGAAGCCAACGCAGAAGTACCTCTAATGACCACTTAAGACTGGCTCCAAGAGCGAATGAATCCCCATAGACCCCCATGTTAAAATGCTCAAATTTACAGCAGAAATAAACATGTTTAGAGCCTGGTACAAAAAGCAGTTGACAACTGTGCAGAGGAGAATTTTTATATAACTCACCTGTTTACATTTTATTAAGGCTCAAAGTTATGCATAATAAGGGGTGAAGTTGTTTTGAGTGACAGGTCGTCTGACAACAGTGTCCTCAGCTTCTCAGTCAGATCCAACCCACAGCTCCACCCTCTCTTCCAAATATGGTCACTTCTGGCTCCAAAAAATCAAGATGGCGACAACCAAAATGCCAAACTGGAGGCTTCAGAAAGGGAGTCCACAAACCAGTGGGTGACGTTACAGTAGCTACGTCCATTATTTTTACAGTGTATTGTCAAGCCCCCTTGTATTATTTTTTTTTCCAAATAAGTGGTCTCCACTCAGCTGCTAAATCGATAAACTAAAGCCACCTGTTGGGACATATTGCCAGAGATGTGGAACTGCATACTTACTCCTAAATCCACCAACAAATTGTTATATTAATGACCTTTACTGAACAAATGGACAAACATTTTTAAGCATCTCAAAGAATTTCTGGATAAAGGAAGATGTCCAATTTTCAGGTTTCCCATGACTGAAACTAACCACATGGCTTTTGTTAATCATTTCTCTTTTTACCTGCCACAGAGGAGATTATGGGGCAGCACAATGGTGCAGTGGTTAGCATTGTTGCCTCACAGCAAGAGGGTTCCTGTTTCAAACTTGGGGTGGGAGGTTCAATCCCCAGGGTGGGGCAGAGTTTGCATGCTCTCCCTGTGTTGGCTTGCTTTTCTCTGGGTACTCCGGCTTCCTCCCACAGTCCAAAGTAATGCAGGCTAGGTTAATTGATGACACTAAATTGTGTATGTGAGGGTGAATGGTTGTCTGTCTCTATGTGTCAGCTCTGCAATAGTTTGATGACCTGTCCAGGGTGTACCCCGCCTCTCACCCAACGTCAGCTGAGACATTTACGGATTACAGAAAATGAATGAATGAATGAATGTTACATTACAGTAAAAAAAAAAAAAAAAGCATTCACATCAAAACATATGTACAGTTGCTTTGCTTCTTTTTATTCATTTCTTTACGTCTCCAATGTACAGTAGTGTTATTGGAAGATAAGATGACAGAAAGGCACAAATTCACAATAAAAGAAAGAAAAACAGGAGACAAGTTAACAGGAGTGAGAGATAGAGAGAGAGTCAGAGAGAGAAAGAGAGAGAAGAGAGATTTAAAAACAGTTTGGGATTGTGGAATCATTTGGTTTCATATTCTGATTATAAATCGAGGAATCTAACAACAGATATCTATGAGATTGTCTCTGTTAAACCATGTTCTCTCACAAGTTTGTATGGTGTCTTCAGGCTCAGTTTCTGCTTTCAAACAACCACATCGAATTGTCTTTTTTTTTTCTGTGAAGCTATAACTCCAACCCTCCAGCACCCAGTGCACCTAAATGCAGGATAATTTCCCCTTTGATTCCCCATCGCAAACCATAAAAGGGGGAAAATCTTACTTGCACCGAGGCTCCACTTACTGTAGGGCTGACACCATCAGCTAATTATGTGGATCAATGAACTGACCCAAGCTGCCGTTTATATGTTCCTTTTCAGTGAGAGAAGCGAGTGTAGTTCAGAGACTGACAACAGAGGTACAACAACACTCAGAACAAAAATATATATCTATACACTGTCCTGCCAATGAGACGTGGTCCCTGTGAGGGAAGACCGTGAGAAGGAGAGGAAACAGTGTACAGGGTTTTTGCTTTTAATATTTTTTTTCCTCCAACTACAAACCACACGGCAACTCTTCACTGCTTTGCTGGAGCATCCTAAAATCTGCTGCAACATCATCTATAACATGAGAATGCGTTTTTTTTTTATGTCTACAGCTGACAGTATTCCTCAAAATGTCTTATCAGCACTAAAGTTCAGCAACTATAACTCTACATTTCCTCACGATAATACCTCTGTGAGAGCAACTTGGTCACTGTGGTCTGTGTGATGCTGAATATTTAGCGATGGAACAAGAGGATCGGGTGTCAGGAAGGTGTGCTGTAGGTCTGGCAGGACAGTCTGATCTATATATATGTGTTCATCTACATTAATTTATTTACTATTTACAAGGTCAATACATACAGTACATCCACAAATCTCCATGATTCAGTTGGTAGCCCCACCACAGACAGTGAGTGAGATGCTCGATGGACACAGAGAGAGGTGGAAGAGTTGGACATCCAGGACCAGCGTTTTCTTTAAAGGGGAGGCAACAGAAAATGTCTCGCAGTAGCAGGTTTATAAAATCAACCTGACATACAGATATACAGGGACATGAAGAAAAGTGTCACAAGATAAGGCAATCCTAAACTATTATGCTTGAATGGTTGCCAATAATGCCCTGAGCAGGTTTTAATGGCCCTTTTATGCCTTTAGTTTCCTTATGGCCAATAAAAGAAATTTGGATTTATTGGCTAATGTGCTTGGGCTTAAGACAGATCACATAAATGTATAATGATCGTACAATGATGTTACTTCAATATTATCCTGTAAAATGATGCATAAAGTCATTTAAATTCTCCATTTCTGTGTAATAAAAACACAAAGGGCTGAACTGAACAAACTGAATTGATGAGCTGCAGTAAAACAGACCTTATGATTCATACAGGTGAATTTAGTTTATGTACCTGCTAGAAAACACCTGGAAAACTTTTAGGAATTTTGTTCAGTTGATGACAAATGAGGATATGTGACTGATCGTCACTCATGAGGCCCTGGGAGACTTGTGTCAGTGCTGCTCTCAAAACAAAATTCATCCCAATTCTATGAGCAACTACAACAAGTATATAACGATATAACATTTCACCTTCAAGCCAACCAACTAACAAACTGCAGAGCAAGCCTATGCATGAATTGACCAAACAGCTGAGACTCTGACAGCTAGTCAAAATAACACTGCTATCTTTTAATCTTCACATGTGGCAGTTTTAACAAGACCCCAGTAGTCATTAAAACCATAAATTGACGCCATTTGGAATGTTTTTCAGTTCAGTTTGTGTGTGTCATTAGTTGCACTGTCTGTGCTTCGTGTATCTCTCGGCCTTTTCACAGTCTTTACTTAAAAAGATTGTGGACTTTGGACTTCAACAAGCGACAAACAGTAAGCATAGATTTGCAATAATACCGAGACACCTGATGCCAAGATGGCATCTATTCATTCCAATGGAGTGGCTCGCCTGCTGCCTATGTACTTCCGCAGTATGCAGCCCACTGAATATGCGCAGTAGTGTTTCTCCCACTGGCGAGTTCATGCTCCGCTCATAGACTTTACATTCTGATGACGTCACAGATTTTTAAATCACTTCTCTCAGCCTCAAGAAGTTTTACAAATATAAAACCTCCATGGATAAAAAACAAAATAGAAAGAGTCATGATCAACCTTCTTTGCAGTTCGAGGTGTCCTGTCAACAATCTTACAGACATCTCTTTTACATTTTTCTGCTGCAGTACTGCAAGCTGCCACTGGGAAAAATTGGCTGCAAGGTTGAGCAGTGTTCCTGGGGCCTGACGGTAAGCTATCTCATCTTGGCTGTTTACTGGCCTGAAGCGGCTGACCTAACCACACCAGTATTGTGGATTTCAGACCTTGGACTGTCTGACTTTCAATCATGACAGATAAAACTGAAGACATAAAAAGATAAATGAACTTTATGTCAGAACCAAAACCAGTGAAAGACTTGACTTCTTGGTCCTCTCATGTTGAAGTAAGGACAGGCTGGACGCTACAGTGACTCACTATCGCCTCTTGGGGTTCAAGTATTAGGAAGACAGGACTGACAGAACTGGTTGGCGTGCTCATTTCAGTAGATAACTAATAAAAATTCTGGACGTATTTCACACGCTACACTTTTGACTTCTGACTAAACTAGAAAGTTGAGCTGTCATTGTAGCTAGAGTTGCTAATGATCAGTTAGATCAATAAAATGTTATAAGATAACAAAATAAAATCAAAAAACAAAATGAAGAGTCCTATTCAGATTATTGGAGATTTGAGAACCATCCAGTTTATGGTTAATTACTATGAACTCAATCATGCAAGAAGTTCGTTTATATATCTTATCTGCAGAAAAATGTATGGACCTCAATTTAAGTGCCTTGACAGGAAGCAAAACTATAATTATCCACTTGTCCTGATGGCAGTTTTTTGGCCGTGACACTCTTTTTTATGATCCAAATGTAGCCTATTACTGTAATTTCAAGTGACCTAAATCATTCTCATGGTTTTGGTCTTTTGACATTATCTGTTGCTTGCTCTTTAAAGTGTCAACACTGTTATAGGATGAGGAGGGAAAGTAAACAGAAGATGGAAAAGAGGATAATCAAAGTAACCGAGGACAAAGGAGGCCAAACAGACGTCAACAAGAGGAAGAGGGTAAGTGCCTGCTGTTATCGCTCCTCTAGCTCCATTACTTCCTCCCGTCTTTATCCAGCCAGCATCAGATCTCTTCAAAGACACGCTACTGTACATCACTCATGTACACTCATGCATATACCGAGAAAACCACACTATTACACATGACAGGCTTCAGATTCCAGCAGGAGAGAAATCTGCCTCATCCAAAGACAAACACAATAAAAACCAGCATTTAATAAATAATTAATCAACAACGTAACAATCCTTGACTTTCAGCTCGGGCTCTGCTTTGCTATAACTGTTTTCAGGATATAGGAACAAACAGATTAGATTTGCGATGATAAAAGGAGAGACCAACGTGTCATGGTAGTTATTGCTATCGCTGGATAAGACCATTTATCCACTGGAGGTGACAGAATGGGTGACAGGGCAAGAACTGATGCAGATCACATGAAGTTTTTACTTTCAAAGACCTATTAATCTATCTACAGCGAGCTGTGTATCCATGATGGCTGCTAATGTTAAAAACACTGACATGGTAACAAAATTGCAGCCAAAAGGATGTTAGGTCTGTAGAAAGAAAGACTCATTTATGGCTGATCTTGTGTGCATTCCCCTTTGCAGAGTGATACATTTTACTTCCATCCTTACCTGTGTCTGTATGTGTGCGTATGCATTACTGTATGTTGAAATTACTGCACTTTCAAGCGGCCTGTTTGAACAGCCTGATAAAACTGAAGAGTTAAAAATCATCTGGAGAGAGAGAAAAATGAAAAACATTGCTGGAAACCTTGAGACCTTACCACGCTACGAAAACACACACACACTCACAAAGCAGCAGAAAAGCCAATGAATGCCTCAACATATTAAGGGAGATTCTGGGAAGAAATCCTATCTGGTAGGTATATTGGAGTACAGCAGAGACAACATAACACTCTCAGCACAATCCCAACCTTGCAGCTGCGGTTTGTAGATTCGCAGATTGATTTTGAACAACAAAAGGAAACACTGCAGAAAGCCTGACACAAATGGATAAAAGGAGGTATTATGACAAAAAAAAAAAAAGAAAAAATTACAGGATCAAAAACTCAACACTGAGCAGATACAGCTTGGTCTGGAAAAAATAAACATCCACAGACAAACTTACAGACAAAATCCTTTTAAAAACCCTGTTTATATATATTTATATATATTTATATTTATATATATATATATTTCAATACAATTATTCAGCTCCCCGATATACGGTATACTGTATATACACCATTGGGATATCTTAAATAGAAATAAATCCTAAATTGCAGAGATAAATGACACTATTCTCTGTAGTTTAGAACGATTTAGAGACTGAGAGAGAGGACTGACTGACAAGATCTATAGTGTTGCTACTGGAGGCCTCAGAGCAGTTAATGAGATGGGGACACTGGATGGAAAAACAAATAAGAGATGGATGGGACTCAAGGGAGGTGGGATGTGGTGGAGGAGATCAGCTTAAAACTGGGAGTTTACTGGGTCCAGGTCCCTGAAAACCAGATTGTACCAGGGGAGAGGGGAGGGGAGGGGCAGGGGGGGTGTTTGGACCGGCCGGTCAGGTGTTGCGTCAGTTGGAATAGGAGGAGGATGTGAATCCGCTGGTGTCTGGGTAGTCTGGTCTGAAGAGATAGAAAGAGTGAGAGCATAAACAAGAGGCACTTTCTACTGTCGGATGTGACCAAATAATCCATCAGTCAAAAAGGTCAAAAAATCCAGTGTGGCTACTTTCACCCCCTGTGTATATTCAAAGACAATGCATGTAACAGACTTTACTTGACATGGCGTCCCAGAACGTCGACAACCAACCTCAAATCTGGACATGGAAGGTCCATGATCAAGCGTCGCTATGTGAGAATGTGTTGGTATATTCCTGAGCATCCTAGCATCGTCAAAATATTTTGTGTACACGGACAAGTCTCGTAAGCTATTCTGCTGAAGTTTACGCACAATGAGCATTCAGACAGTCTAAAAAAATAAGCCAACATTGACTCACACAAGACTCAAACTACAGTGTTCTTGTGTGAAAGTCCTGAGCTTGACCCACCTATCCACCACGTCCTGCTCCCCCTGTAGTTTTGCTCTTTACAATATGTCACCTGACTTTCTGGCAGTACATTTGTGAGTTTGTTTTCTCATAATTTTACCACTTTAGTCTAAAAAAATATCCACGATTGGCTAGTACCACCCCTAACCATGACCTATTTGTCCTAATCCTACTCACTTATAACGCATCAATGTGACGAGTACTAGCCTATCATAGCAGTTAGATCCATAACAACACGTTGTGGAGATGGGTGTAAATAGCCAAAGAGCTGTAGTGTGACTAAACTCACCTGGCTGCAAATGAACACTTTTTATACATAATTTAAGTGTAACCATATTTTATATTTTTGGGTTATTTTTATATCCTAAGTTACTGTGTTATTTATCAATGGGTACAGTTACTGAGTTATAATACTTAGTTACTGGTGAATTATTATTTCATCTTATATGCAGACTTCTACAATTGTACTATAACATAAACTAGTTAAGACTCTCATACATAAAAACCACCATCCTTATGAAGAACAGAAACAATATATCATATAACATGATATAAATTTGATCCCTTTGATCCCTTTTCTGCCATAAAACATGTTTGCTGCAACTCCTCCCATTTTGAAAAGACGAAAAATGCTTTCTCTTGTGAGTTACATCACGAGAAAGCCCAGCGTGTGCTCCTCACAGTACATTAGAACTCAAATAAACTGTATGCATGGTGTTTTAAATACAGGCCTCAGAAGGTATGTAAAGATAAACAAATACTAAGGTAAAATGAGATGTCCCACACAAACTCCTCTCACCTGATGAGCAGCAGCATTCACGGTCCAACACAACCTCAGTCCTCTAGAGCCACCATTCCTTTCACTGGGTCCTTCACTCTCATCTGACGCACACAAGAAAAAACAAGTCACACACAGACATGTTGCAGCTGAGTGACAATTCACATTCTTATTTAAACACAAGACTGTGCATGTCCTCAGAGACTGTCCCATTTTAGGACTCTAAGACTAGTCTTACTAATATGTTTACTGACATACAAACACTCTCTTGCTCACCTCATCTAGCTCCTTGCGTGTCTCCTCCTCCATGCGACGAATGTCGTCCATGTTCAATTCAATCCATTTGTCGATCCAGCAGAACAGCTGACGGTGAAAATTTGTGAACAAACGCTTCTCTTGCTGTGAAACAACATATGGACAATAAAAAGAAAGTCATACATGTAAAGCTGTTTGATTATGAAAGATGTTTAATTCCACCCTGCTTTACCCCGTTTATCCACTAGAGGCTGGTGCAGCCCATATGTACAGAATCATATTGGGTGGTATTTTTCCACTATAACCTAAAGCTAACAAGATGTGAGACACTGTGTGTGCTGTTTGCATGCACAGGATATGAGCCACTATGGCCCAACGGTCCTTAACATACACAATCTAGGAGTGTCCAGAAAGGGCAATAACACAAACACTGCCTGCAAGATCATGTTAAACAGCTTGTCAACAATCCCTCCTCAGCAGCTGACACTGACCTCTGCCTGCCTGGATGTCATAATGATCATTACGTGACAAACTGGTGTGTACCACAGTCTGAACTGTTGACAAACCTTTTGAATGAAGTTCTCCACTTTATTTTGCAGGCCCCACCACTTGAATTTGACAGTGACCAGTTTGTAGGCACACATGTGTGGGCAGTCTGTCTTCTTATGAAGTTCTTTCTGCAAGTGCACGAACATAAATACAGGGATGATATTTGGGTTATGAAACATGCTGCACATATACTCAACAGCCACTTTATTAGGTACACCTGTTCAGCTGCTCTTTAACACAAGTAGCTAATCAGCCAATCAACCAACAGCAACTCAATGCTTTTAGGCATGTAGACATGGTCAAGACGACCTCCTAAAGCTCAAACTGAGCATCAGAATGGAGAAGAAAGGCGATTTAAGTGACTTTTCCAGATGGGCTGGTCTGAGTATTTCAGAAACTGCTGATCTACTGGAATTTTCACACACAACCATCTCTAGGGTTTACAGAGGATGGCCAGAAAAAGAGAAAGTATCCAGTGAGCGGCAGTTCTCTGGGTGAAAAATGACTTTATATTTAGTTTTTAATCTATTAAATTCAGGGCCATTGCCATAGTTTTATGGATATTGAGGTACTGAGTCAGGCCTTTAAACTTTTAAATTATTTGGCTTTATCCAATTTTTTTTAATGAATGTTTTAATTTTAATGTTGGCCAATTCTTCGATGATGGCTAAAAGGGACAATTCACCCCAAAATCAAAACATTTTTTATTAATATTTTTCCTCTTACCTGTAGTGCTATTTATTAGTCTGGATTGTTGTGGTGTGAGTTGCCAAGTGTTGGAGATATCGGCCATAATGAGGTCTTTCTTGTCTTGAATATAATGGAACTAGATGGCACTCAGCTTGTGGTGCTCAAAGCATCAAAAAATACATTTTAAAAAACTCAACAGCAATGTCTCTTTACAGAAATTATGACCCCTGTTACTCAAGATAATCCACAGACCTTGTTGTGAGCAGTTTCATGAAGGAACTAATTTCTTTCTACTGAACTACACCTGCCAACTGTACCACTGTGCCATTGCACTGAGACATTGCTTCTGAGTTTGTTTGTTTTTTGGAGTTTTTGCTGCTTTGAGCACCACAAGCCGAGTGTCATCTACTTCCATTATACTGGAGAGAAGTAAGACATGCCTACGTTCTATATCTCCAACACAAAGCAACTCACACCAAAACAATCTAGACTGATAAACAGCACTACAGGTAAGAGGAAAGTTTTTTTTTTTTTTTTTTTTTTTTTTTTTTAGGGTGAACTGTTCCTTAAATCAGTAAATCATTTTTGTATTTATCTACTTATTTATTTATATTCTGGTCTAAAATAGTAAAATTTAAATATTTTGAAATGTCTGTCCTGTACCAAATATTTCAGCACCAACTAAACATCATAGTTGCTAAGCAACAAGTGCTGATGGGAGTGATGTTTTTTTTATTTTTTTTCTTTACACATTAATAATTAACAATAATGTGGTCAGAGTTCTGTGTTTAGTTCAGTGGCTTCAAATGTGTTGCTACCAACTGGGAAATTAACAACAAGACGCTGTACCTTCCAGTCTGGTCCTAGAGGGCCCCGTCCTGTCTTCACTGACTTGTACTTGCAAGGGTCCTCCTCTGGCTTGTAGTCCTGGAGAGAGGCAAGAGAAAAACAGAATGAACAACATGGATGAGGTGAGATTAAAAAAAAAAAAAAAAAAAAAAGGAAGCAATGTGGTCGCTGTAATCATCTCAATGTGGATCTTGAGGAAAACGTTTTCACCTTCGGCTCAACTTGGCTTCTGTCAGCGATATCAATATAGACTACATCCACCTTCTTCCAGGTTTCTGGATCCAAACCGTGTACCTGAAACAGAAGCACAGAGCACAGCTGGAGACAGGCACAAATCTCTGCAGGCAGCTCACATACAACAGAGACGAGAACACAGTGCTCTGGGTGAACATTTTTTTGAAAGCCCATATGATGCAAGTAAAAACATACATGGGCGACATATTTCTCTGGTAATTAGCAGAGCTCTTTTTTGCAGTTTTGCATGCTCACATTCATGATCATAGTCATTTATATATAGAAGCACTATCCCAAAGTAATTATAGAGGATTGCTTTTGTGCTGCACAAGAATTCATAGAGCAATTTTTAATTAGAGGACAAGTAGCAGTGGGGAATCTCACTAAACAGCTAGCAGTAGGAAATGCATAACAAACAAAAAACACCCATACAAGATTCAAGATTCATGTAATGATTTCAAATCACGCATTAGTGGTGTAAGATGAAAACTTCTTTGCCATGTGTACTGTTTAAAGTAACACCAAAAACTACATTAAAAAGTCCTCATGTTGCTCAAACGCATGCACCTGCTCAGCTCACTACAGTCTTTGCTAATTACATTTTCGAGGTGTCCCATGTCAGGTTTGTGCCATGTCTCGATCTTGATCAGGAAGTTTTCTTTCATATACTCGTTCTGCAGAGAAAACAGAAATAATCCTAAGTGAAAAACTATTTAATATAATTGACACAGGTGGGTCTCCTGTTCTCACACACACCAGCACAAACACAAAAACACACAGTAACAGTGTTTGACTGGCCCTGTTGCTACTGCTGCTGCTGTGTTGCTGAAATAGATCAAATTTCTTTCTCAACTTTCAGGTTAATTTGCTTCCTCTATGGGCATCAAAGTTTCCCTTGGTGACAACATACATGAAGTCTGTCAGCGTGAAAGGAAAATATACTTACAGTGATTACTGCAGGAGCCAGATGAAAGACAGCGCAGGAGCGAACATAGAGAAAGAAAAAGGAACATATGAGAAAATGTAATAGCATTTACAGTATTGGACAATATACCGAGGTCAAGCGGAATTGTTCAGCAATATCTGTAAGTGAATATCATGTGTGTGCGTTCAGGTTGTGCCTTCGACTGTCTCGTGTGTTTCTATGAAAGATGGCTGTCTAGCAGCTGCTAGTGCGTGTGTGATCTCGGTCTGAAAGGCTCGAGTGATTGCTCGGCTCTTCTCACTGGACATGCGGTTAATAATTCAACTACTCCTTCAAGGTGACAGAGATACAGAGACACAGAGAGACAGAGAGGTGCTCAGAGAAGGACAATCCCTTTGACGGATCAGCATCTATGTGTCCTCGAAGTCATTTGAGAAAACTGTATTCACACATTAAAGTGCATTAAAGTTTATGGGCCAGATCTCAAACACCAAATATAGAAAAATGGGCATGGTTGCAGCCGCGAAAGTAATTTTTGAGGCACTGGAAAACAGCTAATGCTCTATATTAAAAAACTGAGTAGATGCAATTGTAGAGATTGAATCCTATGAGTCTATGCTCAATAGACTGAAAGGTAGTTTGGAAGATGGGACTTCCTCTCTTTGACCTTTATATTGATGGAGTGCCTGTTAAAATCTAAAGCATGGCCAAAAATGTCCTGACTGTGACGTGTTTTCATTTCATTTTATTGTGGACTAAATCTCTCCCTCCTGTATGTGCTACTTATTTTTATTCATTAAACTTGTGTGTTATTTCCAACACCATATTTTTTACGCTGTTGACTCATTTGACCCTAAAATGATATGATGGTTACCAACCCTTTCCTTAAAAAAAACAACAACCAATAACTACTTAAAGGCCAACAATGTCGAAGACACTATTTTGGTGCACCACTTGAGCTATAGTATGAAAATGTATGTAGCGTCAGATAGCCTATATGTCACTAACTGCTTTTCCACAGCCCTTTGAAGGATGAAGCTACCTGCATTTTTTGTGTGCTATTACAAGGTTTATGTGTGTGTACAGTACGTGCGTTTGTGTACAGTGTGTGTGTGTATGTGTGCTACCTGTGCGACAGTATGGGTATGCATTCCAGGCTTTCTCGTGGATGTTGAGAGCTGAAGCTGGAGCCAACATTCTGACGAATGACGGCACTTTACTGCAGGACAGAGGAGTTAAGACAGAACAGACATAGATAAGTAAGATACACAGGCACAAGGCATAGTTCAACTAGAATTACAGCCTAACAATTGTATGCCTCCGCGCACCACTCAAGTTGCACATACCGTTTACATCCATGTCTGTGAAAACATGGATGCTTCACACACATCTTCTGGTAGCACAGAAGATCTATACAATCAGCATAGGTTCAAGGTAGGCACTCAAGATTACTGTCACCAATTAAGTATCTGACCAAATGTCTCCCCTTCTGTATCCGAGTTATGACGTTGACTAATGGCCAAAAAGGTGTTTTTGCAAAACATTATGATGTCACAGTGAATCTGACCCTTGACCTTTTGCTTATAAAATGTCATCACTTGATCATTTTATTGTTTTAGACATTTCTGTGAAATTCTGTCATAATTGGCATATGAATTCTTAAGTTACGGCCAAAAACATGTTTGTGTGGTCACAGTGACTTTGACCTTTGACCTCCGAGCACCAAATTGTATCAGTTCATTCTTGAGTCCAAGTGGACGTTTGTGCCAAATTTGAGGAAATTCCCTCAAGGTGATCTTGAGATACCACATTCACAAAAATGCAACGGGCGAGGTCACAGCAATCTTGACCTTTGACCATTTAATTCTAATCGGTTCATCCTTGGCTCAAAGTGGACGTTTGCGCCAAATTTGAAAAAAATCTCTCAAGGCACTCTCTCTTGAGATATTGCATTCATGAAAATGAGACAGACGAGGTCACAGTGACCTTGACCCTTTACCTTTGACTACTAAAATCTAATAATTTTATTGTTAAGTCCAGGTGGACATTTGTGCCAAATTTGAAGAAATTCCCTCCACTTGTTCTTGAGATATCGCGCTCATGAAAATGTGACGGTGGACATATACATAAGTATGGATGGATGGATGGACTACCCGAAAAAGTAATGCCTGCGGCCATGGCTATCGCCAGCACAGGCCCATCAAAAATCAAAATTAGACTTTAGTGTACGCTGTGTGATTACATGGTGAATACCTAAGCTTGTGTTAGCTTAGGTTAGCTTAGCTTGGTTTAGCATAAAAACTGGAATCAGGGGGAAACAGGCCCATACCTGCTTAGCATTAGCATGCAAGCAGTCATTGTGAGTATATTAGCATGTTAATGTTAGCATTTAGCGCAAAGCACCACTTTACAGGCTAACAGAGCCACAAACTTGTGTAAACTCTTATTTAAACAGAGCCAAGTTCCCCCCTGCTTCCTGTCTTTATGCTAAGCTAAGCTAACCTGGCTGCTGGCTGTGGCTTCATGTTTAGCGTACACATGTGAAAGTGTTATCAATCTTTTAATCTTACTCTTAATAGGTAAGCAAATAAACCTATTTCCCAAAATGCTGAACTATTACTCCAACAGTAGGTTTATAGCTTACTGGATGGTTTGGAGTGAACCAGGAAGAAGACTTTAAGTGATGGGATAACAGACTGATGCAGTGAAATGTATAAATGGATGGAAGCCAAGAGATGTGACCTCAAGGGAAAGATAAATGAAGTCTTCCTGACTGAACTTTTGAACCTGTCGAACAATGGCTTACCTCTGCAAATGGTAAATTTTGTGTGTGTACTGTCCCTTCTCTCCTTCTTTCTCATAGGGCTCATTTTTTAGCACCTCCACTCCTTCTCCTCCACCCGTCTCATTCTTGCTGGCCTCGGCCACAGAGTACAGCTGGCCGACCTGGTACTGAAAAAAAAAAACAGAAAAAAAAAAACAAGTTAGACCAAGGACGAAAGTGTGTTAAAGAAAGAAATAAGGAGCTGTTTCCCAACATGTATTATCCTGTAGATGAATGAGCTTTACAGTCACGTCTTTTTTTCATGTTTATTTCATCAGCTCATCTATTTTAGTCTTAAACAGTGGATTACTTTTTCCTCTGATCCTTCTCCTGATCTCGACCTTCTCCTTTCCCTGTCCCTGAATCCTCATAATCTCTCCCATACACCCTTGTTCTTGACCTGTCAGCTTTTTTCGTTGCACCCAGCTTGTTTCCTCTCTCACAGACTGTACACTTCCTCCTTCTTTCATCCCTCTCTTCCTCTCATTCCCCATCTTCCTGGTCCCGCGTGTGCATGGGAGTTTAAAAACAGGACAATGGCTCCTTTCATTTCTTAATCACCTCTAATCCACAATGTAACCTCTGCACAAAGCTGCACCAGAGCGCAGACACACGTACAACATCACAAAGATGGAACAAGTTGATGTGTTATTCATTTTCACAGGAGAGAGATTACAATTATTCTCTCAGTTCTATCAGTATAAATATATTAATGTAATATCAAGCTATGAGAATAATATAGGTTACCTTTTTACACACAAAAACAAAGCAACAACGTCCCCAGATAAACCCACAATCTAGGAAGTAGAGTGGATTTGACACTGAAAAGTCTGAATTAGTTAAAAGCTCATTAGTCATGTAGAGGAAATACACACAGTGGGATGAGCCTGTCACAACAGATTTTTTGTAAATTTTCTTGATAGCGCACAATTCACAACTAGGTTTGACAGAACGTCTCTCTATGGAGTCAAATGGTGAATGAATGCACTCCTGCCGATTACTAAAATTTGGAAACAATAACTGAGCAATAACTACATTAAAAAATAAATAAATCAGAAATAATAAATCAGTTAATGTATAAAAATTAGCAGGGACAATAAATTAAAAAGATAAAATGAAAAATAACAAAAATGCATATTAAAGAAAATTAAATTAGTTAAAGTTGTGATACTTTTGATGAAAGGCACAAATGCAGTATAAATTCAAATAAATTATAGTGGAAACAATTTCTAAAAAAAGTCTTGTGACTGTAATTACTTGTGGACTGTTGACGCTGCTGTCTATGATGTCATTAGTTTATCCAATCCACTTTACTGGAAAAGACCACTACATAAGTCGACCATGCAAGCAGTTTATTATGATTGACACTTAAATTCATGTAAAGGCAGTGTCCTCTTGTGACTGTAATAATTATTACGGGAGCAGAGGAGGAAGTGAGATGACCCAGTATAATAAGCGACAAAGTCTATGTAACGTTGTAAAAAGGAAAAGGCCCTATAGGGTGGGTGGGAGGGGTGGTGAATGGGTCAATAAGCACAAGACTTTTACCTACGAGAACAGTGTTCATAGCATAGTACGCTAGTATGTGTAGCATACTATGCTAGTGACGTATGTGACATGTGACATACATCATGTTTCATTAGTAACAAAAGTACATCTTAAAAGCCAAACCTTAGTGTTTTTCTAAACATAACCACCTTGCCTAAACGGTTTTTTATAGCGTAACTGTGACTGTTTCATAGCATTAAGGAAGTGTTTCAAACAGTGATCCTTAGGACCACGATGTATGACATTTTGGAGTTGGTCATGTATGTTGTCATGGAAGTCAGTGGAAGTTAGGGTTGCAAGGTATATCGTGATATTAAAATTGATGGTTATCATATCATGTACATTTGCTCATCTACAATATTGAAAAAAATGCAACTGGTCAAAAAATCTCAACTTTATTTTAGTCAATTTCAAAAAGGGAGACTTTTTACACATACTTTCATTACCAAAACGGTTTCAATTATAGTAGTAAAATGTTTGTTTAACCAAAAATAACCTGTCTGTTTTAATTCCTTTAAGGGTCATTCTAACAGATAATGATAATATTTCTGTAATACTGTGATAACATGAAACTGCAATATTTTCTGAGCCAGTTATTGTATGGTGAAAATAAAATACTGTTGCAACCCCAGTGGAAATCAACCTATTTGGTGGTTCAGGTACAAGACAGTGAGGGGTGTATCTTCATGTTCTAGAGTGGATTGTTTAAATGTTGATGCAAATTAACAATTTCAAAAAAATGTTTTCTCTCTCTCTCTCTCTCTCTCCCTCTCTAATACAAACCTAACATTAATGTTTTGGTTTGCTTACATGTTTTCGAGCAATCACAATCTCAATCACAGCAAAAATATTAAACTCTAGTAGGTTGCAGGTGCAGCGTTTCATTAATCAACAGTGGATGTCTTCACCTTAAAAGAATACATCAAATCATCTCCTATATGTACTGAACATATGCAACAAACTCTCAGGTTGTAAATGTTCCTGCCAAAAACATCTCCAACAGATCTATTTTAATATTATTCAGCTGTTAAGTTGCTCTTCCTCCATGAGGAACATACATATCAGTTAATTTGACTGTCTGAGGGAAACTTGAAAGCTCTAGGAGCAGATTTCCCTGAAATGTGTAAGACCAGTAACAAGCCGCAGGCATGCAGGGAACTGATTAGACTTTGGTAGTAATTCTAGATAACTCATATGTCATTAAAGCCATAACTACGGTATTAACAGTGATAGTGAATTGAGGCCAAATCCTAGATATATTTGCAGAGGGACTGGATGGTTACACTTTGATCAATACCCACATCCGATATTTAATGGCGAGTACTCACTGTGTTCAGAGCATCAATGTCAGATGTAAGTCCTGTATCAACTGCATTAGTTGTTTTAGCTACTTTACAGTCCGGTTTCATAGAAATATGTGAAATGGACAAAGTCTTAACAGCACATTATGTATTGGTGGGGACAAACTGTGTTGTTTTTATGCTGGCACATAAAAACAATGTCAATGTAAAGTTAATAAGGATCTTTTGTCATGGTGGACACACAGATTAAGTATAAAGAGCAAGAAAGTCTACATGGGGTGGGTAGGAGGGGTGGCAAATTAAATAAACAGTTGGACTTTCAACCACGAGACTGCTGTTTGTGTCCCGTGTGTAGTCTGTGACCATTGTTTCACAATGAAACTATAACTGTTTATAACAGAGTTTGCATTGGCATTATTTTCATGTCGCCAGCGAGCAATTTTAACACATTTTGTGCCCACCGCTACATAATGCATTGTTAAGAGGTTGTGCTTTTCACATGTTTCTCTGACACTGTGTTGTACCATAGGACTTTTGGATGTCAGGAGATTGACCAAAGAAAATCATCGGTGAACAGAAAAGTCACTATTCAGAGACTGCTCCTTGTAACTGTTATCTTTTGACCTTTTGTGTGTGTTTAAAAGGTCACTCCTTCACGCCAACAGCAATGAAAGACAAAAAGACAAAGACCCAGAGGTGTAGAACTGGTTTAAATGACCTTCACATAATGTGAACAAAAAAAGTAATAATTGTGACCATGATGGTCTCTGGATTGTATTACTCGCCAAACCTGGAGAGCAACAGAGAGACTGTTCCCTCAAGTCAGCTGCAGACACCGCGACTGCCGACTAAATAAATGGGATGCAGGAACAGCAAAGCCTCCTGGGTAACAGTGCTGGACAAATATAATTCAACCTTGCCCTTGTGAGGTGAGTCCATGTTGGGTTATACCAGAACTTCCTTATTTCACAAAAAGAAAACACTGATAAAGCTTTGGGTTCAAATCAGCTCCTGGGAGGAAGTTAACAGACAGGAAATTCAATTCAGTTGACTCTCCAGGGGTTTCAACAGCTGGAACAGCCTCAGTCAACATGTACTCCCCAAAATAAAACCTTTGTTCAAAGAGATTAATCCATAGTCATCTCCAGGGAGGATACAACTGTTGTGCTTTTTGAAAGAAATCAAATTTAATCAGTGAAAAAATTGAAAGGAAGGAAATCAAATCAAATTGCTGATGGATTGAATCACGACACCCCAAGTATGGTTTGGTGGCACATTACCGAAGAGTGCTGCTTTAGAGAGTTGGGATGTAGAGAGGGAGACAGAGAATAGAAAAGATGAAGCTCTGGAGGGATGTGATTCAAGGGCAGAGGGGGCACACGTGGTTCAAGAGACAGGGGACGTTACTCAACTGTATTCACGCTTTGTTGCTCATATTTTAGGCCTAATGCCATTTCTTGTTTTCACCCCTTCCTCTCATTTTTTAGTACTCCTTTGTCCTTAAAAACGGATCTGTTCTGAGAGGCCAGACAGATGCAGCAACTTCGCTGCTGGACTTCAAATTTCAGGCATCATATGCCATCAAAGGGAGGGTCAAATGTGACATGCAAATATGTCAAAATGCAGGACTGTCGTGCAAAAATCAGCAATAACAATGTAAGCTTAGCTAGCTAGTTAGCTATATTTTGTCATGCTTGTTATAAAGAAAAGAACCGTAATACACTGAAACAATATTAAACTAAGATAATAAAATGGTTATCGGAACTTTTTAAAATCTTTATTAACAAAGATAATACA
Source organism: Cephalopholis sonnerati (assembly GCA_019142605.1). Taxonomy (NCBI): domain Eukaryota; kingdom Metazoa; phylum Chordata; class Actinopteri; order Perciformes; family Serranidae; genus Cephalopholis; species Cephalopholis sonnerati. Next base: position 24,009,001 of record JAGQAX010000017.1, on the reverse strand, counting down.
TTTGTAGTTTATTTTGTGCAGCCAACACTTGGTTTGGAGTGTTCCTTTTAAGGGCCATGTAGCCCTACCATTTAACTGTGACATAGCATCCTGACCGACACAATTTCCGGGCCTCCTCTTCTAGAGGAAACCTCCCTCATTATGTAGAGATATGATTAAGATAAAGGCTACAAACACAAGCAACATGTGTACATCCAAAGCCTCTATGAGCCAAAGGAAATGCAAGTGGAAGAAATCAGGGCCATGTGGTTTTGAGTTTGAATAGAAATTTAAATATAAAAGTCTAAGCACAGATCTGAGCAGTCACTAGATATTTCTCAGATTGGCTTCTTGAGGTCCTGTGGCTGATGTTGCATTGACGTGACACAATGCATCAGAGGCGGTTGTTGTCTCTGAGCACTCACTGCTGCTTTACGCTCATACTTGAAGCTGTTTGTTGTGTGTGAGAGCAGATTGAGCGCTGCTTGGCTACAGCAGTCAATATTTATTCATCAGTAATAAACAGCACAAGTCAAACGTCAAAAAGTAGATTACACTCATGGAAGTCAGCGCATAAATATGAGGCAGACAGCGAGGTGGTTGGGTGGGAGTGCAGAGGAAGTCATGGCAGTAGTTTCAGGTGACTCATTTACGATGCTCGTCTGAACAGAGGAGCAAACTGCCATGGAAATGAGGATAGGAGGGGACAGAGGGACACACAGAAAAGAGGACGAGGACAGTGAAAGACTGTGCTGACTGTGTCGCTTCAAAGCTCTATCTGATTGAAAGCCTCTCTACAACACGATGATGAGTTTTGCTCACAAGGTGATCCCTGCTGCATTTTTTTTAAATGCATGAAGTGGACATGTGATATATCACTCCTGAAAATATAAAAGGTTTTATGTGTGCATTAGAACATAAATGTAAACACATATTAAAGTCCAAAGGCCACTCCAAAAAGAACAGCTTTACTAATGGCAGGCACTTCACTTTGGACCAAAGTGAACCAAAGAATGAGATAACAAAAACTGAGCCTTGAGCCATTTTAGCAACACACACACACACACACACACACACACACATGCACCGAAATGTACTGAAATGAAACTTACCTCTTCCACAGAGATAGGAAGAATCACTCGACTGTAAGAGAAGGAAGAAGGAGGGAAGTTACTTCAAAATTCATAAAGCAACAATCAGGTACAGTAATTCCGTTTTAACCAAATACAGTAATACAGCAAACTTGACATTAAGATGCAGATAGTTTCTTTTGCCTTGAGAGGAGCAGTGTGTAAGATTTAGGGGATTTAGTGGCATCTAGCAGTGACGATTGCAGACTGCAACCAGCTGAAACTTCTGCCAGTTAGGATGCCTTCTGTGTTCATTGTTCGGGAGGTTTTTACCAGGATCCACAGAGGTCTCAAAACATCTCCAAAACATGATGATTCAAACCAGTAAAAACACCGAATAAATCAGTTTCATGTTACAAATCAGTGTTTCTGAGACCCTGTTCGGGATGTCAGAGACAGACTCCAAGCCTTAGAAGTCAAAGTGTCCATAGAGGTCTCTGTCTCTCCAAAACAAACTGACCCTGTGATTTAAACCAGTATTAACACTGGAAAAATCAGTTTCATGTTAGAAATCTGTCTTTCAGATGCTGCTCATTGCAGGAGGGGGCTGCTAACTACTATTATTGGCTCTCCTTTTTCCCCTTTAACAGTGGTGGCCTTGTAGGTAACCTGAGAGGGTGTGACGTACACTTCATTGTGTAGGGGGAAGCAGCTCTCTCAGGGTGTCATGGTGAAGACAGCAGGTGGCAAAGAGTGATGATAGTTAGCAGAATTAAGTCTCTAGATAAGCTCAGGGTTACTGTTAAACGTCATGAGAAGGCCATTTTGTTGTTTTGTGGTAAAGACTGCGATAAAGCCATTGTTGTGAACAATGCTGGCACCCGAACGCCTCACCATCCTTCCGGACCACTAGAAGGTAGTTACCAGCTAATAACAAGCCAAGCTAATTTAATGTTAACAAGCCAGTGTGATCCCAACTATGGTTTGGAGTCGGTAAGCTGTCACTGATGGAAGTAACACTATGGTGGCCAATGCAAAAACACAATGGACCTAGAGCCAGTGTTTGGTCAAGAACACAACTATTCTTATTTTCAGGTGTTTATTATATTTTATTCCATTTCTGCAAATGCATGCCTCTAAATCCTACACACTGGACTTTTAAGATTTTTGAAGCTCATACTCAAATGTCCGTTTTCCTTCTGAACAATCCTGTGATGTGATTGTTGTTTTTTTTGTTTGTCTTTTTATACTGATTAATCCGACTACACCTAAACTATTCAAGAGTTCCTTTGGTTTCACTGTACATTCCTGCGCATGCAAAAAAAAAAATCCCTAAAAACTGTACTACTGAATTCATTGCTGGCACTATAATATGACATTCATCCTGCTTTAATTTGGTAATAATGAACTTTCTGTGTGAACTGGATTAGCCTGGAGAAATCCTGTGAGTGACACGCTGACAACATGAACTGACATCTCTAACTGTTCAGCTCGATGCAGATCTGGACACCAATTATCTGACTAACATGGGTCTTTTCCATGATGAGCTGAGCTGGAGTAAGCCCACAGGGATTTGTCATAAGGAGCATCTAAGCTATACGAACATTACATGACAATCAGACAGCTGCGGTTCTGACAAGTTCCTCCTTTTTAGAGGAATTTTACCTGTTACAGAGCAAAGAGTAGACTGCCTTTGATGTTTCTGCAAAGTAAATGACAAGGCCACTTCTGTATTCTCCAGCATGACACATCTTTTATTAGCAATAATTATTGGATAATAAAAATCTAATGTGGATTCCAAACCAAACAAAAAACACATCAAATATGAAATTCACGTATTTCACTTTGACGCTGTAACACTGAGTCATCATCAGGAGAGAATAAATGATCTATTCTTTGCTATTCTGAGGAGAAGATGAGAATATGCTTCACTGAAGCAGGAAAACTGTGAGACAGAATACAAAAACTGAGCTGTGAAGCCTGAGTTTTAGGCTGAGCAGCTCTTCTGAAAAGGTTTCCACCAGAGGTTATTCTTTATATGAGGAGAATACATTGATTTTTAATAGGTTATCATCAATATTATTATCATAATATCATAGAAACAAGACAATGTGTGTGTAAGGTACAGGGTTATCACTTTTTTTTTTTTACATCTCTGTATTAGGAGAGTCATACAAATAAGGGTTACTTTGTTTTTATGTTATTAATTATAGCAACATGTAACCATTTGTTATCATACAGGAAACTTCATAACTTAATAGAAGTTACCATTATCTACAAAGGCTGCTCGGCCAAGATCAAAGAACGACCTGTTTGCTCTCCGACTGCTCGTCCTTGTCATGATCCTGGTGTTATCCATGTTTGTTATTTCTGCTGAAGCCAAGGCCTGTGCTTGTTATGTTCTGTAAGTTTAATGGCATTTTTCAGATTTTATAGTGTTTAATTGCAATTGTTGGAATTTTTTATAGAAACAAAAAAATGCCTGCTTGTTTTTGTAGGTCAGGTGAACACCAGCACCTCCTAGTGGCTAAAAACTGGCTACGCATGAGGCCCACCGTGTTCGTACTGGACTTAAAACAGTGTAAAGTAAAGGCGTTTTCACACCTACAGTTCCTTTGCTCTGGTCCAAACCAGGGACCAGTTTGTTACAGTGTTGCATATTGCCTTGAGTTTGGTTTGTGTGTTCACAGGTGCTGCCGACTCACCCTTTTTCCCCTTTAAGGGCAGTGGCCTTGTGGGTAGCAGTGCTCGCTGTGTGTCATGGTGAAGACAGCAGGTGGCAAAGAGTGATGATAGTCAACAGAATTAAGTGTCCAGATAAGCTCAGGGTTACTGTTAAACCTCACAAGAAGGCCATGTTTGTTGTTTCGTGGTGAAGATTGCAATAAAGCCATTGCTGTGAACTGTGTTGGCACCCGAACGCCTCGCCATCCTTCCCCCTGCAGAGTGGTCCAGACCACTAGGAGCCAGCCAATAACGAGCCAAGCTAATTTAATGGTAACAAGCCAGCGTGTCCCTAACTACGGTTCGGAGCGGGTAAGCTGTCACTGAGAGAGAGGTACCACAAGACAACATTTACAAGTGGACCAAAATATGTAATGTGTGAGGAAACTGCTCTCCAATTGGTCAGAAGTTCCATACCAAACACTCTCGGAACCAATCAGCTATCGTCTGACGTCAATAAAGCCTCTATGGTGGGGGGGCAAATTTGTGGCTGATACAGTGTAGCCAGTTGAAATCTAGCCAAGACTTCCTCCTCTGTGCACTGGTCATATATTCATTAAAGCTAACTCATTGTCAGACGATAGCTGATGGGTTACAAGATCGCATTTCGGTCAACGCCTTCTGCCTCTCCACGTGGACTGTTTACCTGCTGATCAAATATGATTGGTCAATACTACTCGGACTCGAGGTAGAGCGGGTCGTCCAGTACTCGGATGATTGGCGGTTCAATCCCCGGCTCCCCCAGTCCGCAGTCGAAGTATACTTGGGCAAGATACTGAACCCAAAATTGCTCCCAATGGCTGTTCCATGGGTGCCCGAGTGCATGTGAGTGGTTACTGAGTAGCAGGTGGCACCATGTACGATAGCCTCTGTGACCAGTGTGTGAATGTGTGTATGAATAGGTGAATGTGTAGTGTAAAAGTACTTTGAGTGGTCAGAACACTATATAAGTGCAGTCCTTTTACCATTTGCGAACATCTGTTTCAGACTTGCTCAGCCAATCAAAGCACTCCTGTTTTCAAAGCACCATGAAAGTTGAATCGGCGTATACACACTTCCAGGTCTTGTAACTGACCAATATTTGCAACACCATCTGTGCAACCTCGTCCGTGCAATTACATAACTTTGGAGGTGCGCAGCAGCAATGTCGCCGCCTACACTGCGTCGACCGTGCAAACCACGCCAACTGCAAGAGGCATCAAACAGCAGGTAAGCATAAGCATTTGTAGTTAGTATTTTCTTTCTGTTTGGTCCTTTGCTATATTTTGTTTTGTGTCAAACATTTTTCACTTTCACCACTATGTTTACAATAGAGTGCTGGGAAATGGAGCTGGCTTACAAATGGCCACATAAGTCCCACACCAACAACAAAATGATGACATCAGTGCCAGCACTCCTTCGCAATGAGCACAGAGCAAATTTGTCTTTGTGCACAGTTTGACTGGTGGCAGCAGGCCCAGTGACACTAAAATAAAAGATAAAGGTAACAATACAACTAGGAGTAGCGTGTACTGCACTACACGAACAATGCAAATAGGAAAGATGAGTGAAGAGTGACTTAGTAATCCATGTTCAGTGCAGTGAACTCTACAATGCACAAGGAAACAAACCCTACTGATAATAAATTCTCTTTCATTTATATGTGTGATGTAAGACAGCACAATTTAATAGCCATTGCCTGCAGTACTTTACTGAGAAATCTAATTGACACATTTTCCATTACGATGTGATGATCAGTGTTTTACTTTTTAAGTAATTGATCTCCACAAAGTAGGTTAATGTGTTGATTTGCCTGTAACTCCTATGTGTAATGCAATCAAATATGTAACCTAATTTAATGTAATAAACCTCTTCTTGCAGCTTTGTATAAAAATATTAACATCATGTACTTCAGCTTGGTACAGTGTAAAATGATGGATACAGTCACAGTTTTACAAATCTGTATTTATGATAAAAAGCACAGCTGGTAACAAGTTATTGATGTGGCCCCAGTACAGTTTACAGATCCACCCACACACATTAGCAGTTGAGGAAAGACTCACTTTGGTACACACGTGCGCACACACACTATTTCTGGGCTCTTTTATATCATCCAGATGCGAGCAGCATCTTGATCGAGCTGCACTCTGACACGCGTGTGTTTCATAGCCCATAATGCACATGTACAGTATGCAGCTTTGTTGATTGTTTTGTAACTGTGTGATGTATGCCCAAATTCAGATAATCCCGCTTCCCACTCGCAGCTGAATGTAATCTGGGGCTGAGTCCCAGCCAGACATTGGATGGGAGGCCAGATGCTGCAAGGAAGGCAGAGACAGTGAAAAACTATGTGTAATGTCAAAAGACATTAAAATATGATTGAACTTAAGCACAGAGCTCTCAAAAATAAGTCCTTTGGGTGTCTTAACATGAGGTAAATGTAAAAAAGAGCTCAATTTAAATGCTTATTGGAATATAGGCTTAAGTAAAACAAGGAGTAAAGTCACCTCAGGTGCTCTGTCTCTCCCTCTCTGCAAATCTCCTTGGTCTAAAGGTCTTAACAGGAAGATCAGGTGTCTCTCTGTTGCTTCAGAAAACAAACACCCCTCTTCTCTTCTGTGTTGTTCGCTTCTCTGTCCTCACATCTTGTCCCCTCTCTAGTCTGTCTCTACTTTATCACTGCTTCTTCTTCTTCACATCATACTGTACATTTCACAGTGGCTCTTGTATCCCTGTGCACCTGCCAAAGCACATTGAATTTAAGAAAAAGTGGACCAGGAGTGATTTAGGTCAGTGGTTCAGGTGAGCAGCACCGGTTAAAAAAACAGCCTGTCTGTGCTACCTGGATCAATTCACTGTCTCTTGACCCCTGTGATGGCATTTTGGCGTATGTGTGAGTGTGTACGCACAGGCCTCTTCCTGTGCCCGTGTGTTGACAGCGTGTATAAGTGCATTCAGCATTTAATCGTGACCGATTTAATTAATTTCCAGGCAGACTGCTGAGACCCAGACTCTCCCTAATCACTTCAGATCTTTAGCCATGCCATCACTCTCATTCTGGGCTTTTTTTTTTTAATGCTGGGCCATTAATTGATTGAATACATGCGGTGAGAAATAAAGACAATAATGAATGATTACTGTATGCCCATTTAAGCCAGACTCTGGTGAATATGGATTTTTTTTCAAGATCACAGTGTTATTTTTAGGCTGAAGCTGCCAATAGCTGAAAATGTGTGCCAGTTTACAGAAGCTCTGACCTTGTCATAGAATTACAATGAAACAGGGATCTTAAAAATGCATGCACACATTAACATATTTGATAGAAAATGGGTTGCAAATTCATTTGAAACCATACTCTAACACAAAAACGTGGAGGTAATGAGAGTTTTTTACAGGTGGGTCACATGATCCTTCAGGCAAAATGAGTCTGGAGTGCAGCTGACACCACTTAAGAGCATGGAAATTGTCTGAAGTCGACACATACGACTAATACCAGATTTTTTGAAGGCCAATATCATCCAAATTCATCTGCAATCCGTCGGCCTTAGCCTTATTCTAACCACCAGCTGATTCTGAGCAGGCCTCAGTCAGTTATCCTTACAGCACACTGAGGCCTGTGTTGAAGTAACGTGTCAAAAATCCCCCAGATCTTTCCGTTTGCACGCACGATCCCACTTGATGTGCCATCCCGTCCCTTCGGCCCAGCTGTCAAATTCTCAGAAATGTCTGACTGGTGCGTCAATACCTCGCCATTTGCCATTTTTGCCAAAGCTTTTGCAACCACCTCCCCTGTACCTGCCCACTCCCACTCCCACCCCACCCGGGGTCCCCCTACACCTCGCCATCTCCATTCCTCCAGAGGTAAATGCCGGAATGCTCCATCAGTCGTTTCACCTTCACCGCGCATCAATAACATGGCCACAGCGGCTTTACAGGGATGGACGCTGGCACGGCACCGCACGCCACGGCGCGGCGCGGCGCGGCGCGGCTTACACCAGCCATTTCTCCCTCAGCACCACCGCTCCTCTAGAGCATCCGTCATTTTTGCACCAGAGCAGAGGACATTTATTTATCCGCTACAGTGAAAGCCTATCATAGCACTTGAGGGCTCGTGATGCAAAATGTGAAGGGCACAGCCATGCCTGCGCCGGCTGCTGATGCAACTACAGCCGCCAGCTTTATTATCTCTCGGTTTATTCGGTGGATGCTTTGGGCTGATGGAGTGTCGTGTGCATGAAAAATGATGACGGACACGCAGTCAAGCAGATACGGGATGTCGACATCACCCTGGCCGCACTCTTGTAATTCCACTCTCGGGCGACTGGCCACAATGTCAGCGCTGCGAAACCAGACGGATAAACGCGCACACATCCTCCGCTCTCACACACACTCACACACTCACACGGATACTTACAATTCCTTTATGAGCATTTTCTTTTTGGCGGTGCAGTATATATCCAAGAGGGGAGTAGCTTAATACAGGTCCAGAAACAGGGTCGATCCCTCCCTCCGTTCGTCTCTTCTTTCTCCGCTTGCTTCTCTCCCACCTCTCCCCCTCTATGTCATCCTACCTCCACAGTCGCTTATTTTCTTCAAATTCACTTCCTGATCGGGGCCGCGGCGCGGCGTTGCTGTTGCGCGCAGAGCACCGAGGCCTGTGCAGAGCACACAACACACAGAAGAAGGATGGTTCACCAGGGGGTGGTTTGTGGTTGCTGTGGTGGGTCCATACAGCCTAGACACAGTGACTGAGTGGGACTAACTGAGACATCCAGTTTTATAGATGTGTAATCACTGGCGGATGTTCCTATAGGTGACACAGGCAGAACTGCCCTCCTCCCATTTTTTTTTTACTGACATTCAAAACAATGGAACATAAAGAAAATTGGTGGAGAATAATGAATGTTGATGACATTATAATGAGAGAAAATGTTCTGCAATGTTTTATCACTTGTTGTTCTGCACCTTGTAAGGCAAAAGCCTTACAAGGTGCAGAACAAAAACAAGAAGAAAACTGCAAGGGCACCGAATTGGCTAGGTCCGGCACTGTGATCAGTTAATATGCTTGATATTGACAATGCAAAACAATGGTGCAAAATTTAACTCAAATAATTCAGATTTATTTGTTGTGCAAACTGCACTAATACATTTTATTATTATTTTATTTTATTATTTAACCAGATAAGTCCTGTTGAGATCATCAGTCTCTTTTACAAGGGAGACCTGGCCAAGACAGCAGCACACAGAAAGTCACAGCCAAACAAGTGCACAACAAAAACAATAAAAGATGCACAGTAATGTAGAAATAGTACAACACCTACGCACAATGACAAGACCCAATCGACTCATTCATCCTTGTACTTATGAGAGCTTTACAATCAGGCAAATAGACAAATTTACATAGTTTCAAATCTTTTTGAAGGTTATTCCAAGCCAGAGGAGCAGAGCACATGACAGACAACAAAACTAAATCTTGAGATCTCAGACTGTAGCTACAGTCAGATCTCTGTTCAATCAAAATCAAATGTACCCATGGCTTTATAAATGAGCAAATACCAATGACTGAGCTTACAAAAGGTCAAAGATGGCCAACCAGCCCTCTAATAAAGCGTACAGTGATGAGTGAGGGCTTAACAATATGTAACAAATCTCAGTGCTATGTTATGAATATCAAACTTTAATACTAAATCTGAAATAAATTTTATTTAAGGAAGAATAGGGTATATCCTAACTTTATTACAACAGAGAAGGACCTCACTGACAAACATGTTTTATTTTATATATTCATATTTTATTCATCTTTCTTGTACTTGTACTTGTCTTAGTTCTATGATACTCTCCAAGTTACTAGTTCACCTTATATCTTGATATAACTCCTGACTGATATTTAATACTTTAAAACTGGGCCCAATGTGTGACCCTGACCCGGGGAACCCACTGGTTGTCCTGGTTGTTACTGTTTCATTATTATTTATTTATTTTTTGTTTTGCTTTGTTTTTGGTGAACGTTAATTGTTGTTACTGTATTTTGTGTAACTGTGATCGAAGCATTCTGTGGCACAGACATTTCTTGGGATAAATAAAGTTATATTGAATTGAATTGAACTCAACTGAACCATATCAGACTTTTTACTGATAATTAGACTGAGTGAGGGAAGGTTAATCAGTAATCACAACAAATAAATAAATTTAAAATAAATAAATAAAATTAAAAACAGCAGCACAGCATCAGACAAACCACAAAAAAAAAATCCACAGCTAAGATAAAATAACATCGCATCTCTGAGCTTATGTGAACCATTTCTCTTCAGAGTGTGCTACACCCTCTGCGTCATCACAGTCACAGGTGACGTAGAAGCATGGTTATTCACCATCAGAGTATATATGGGCATGACACGGGGACCACCACCGCTGGCACAGACGCACGGTGCGTCAGCTCTCTAAGCCCTTCAAACAAAGTCCCCGCATCTAACGTGATTATCTGCCTCCAGAAACTCCAAAGCCCGCTCCTGTCCACCAGATACCTGCCACTGATGGCATTATTCATTTCACATTACAACAAACACATCTCTGGGTGTTTGTCCAATCACGACCATGTGCGTTAGAGATGAAACCGTGGAGGCAGGCTTGTGCAAGCATCCTCATAAAGCCACAGAGGAATTACAGGCTGACCTGTTATTCTCCCAAGGACCCCTGGAGGTCCCCTGGCCACGCTTTGATCCACCACCCACGGCTCTATAAGATTGTGTTGGCGCGTGATGCGATGACAAGGCATCACAGGTCCCTAATCCAGCCCCACGTCCCGGAGATCGCGGGATGCGAGTGCGTGTGTGTGAGTCTAAAATTATGTAACAGCGCACTGCTGCTGTATTTATAGCGCATCTGTTTCCGTCTGCCAACATCCGCTTATCATTCCTCTGTCTTCTCATCTGTAGGACCCCGTCTAACTCCTGCCTCCTCTATCTATCTATCTATCTATCTATGCACTTGCACTTTTAGCTCATAATTTAGAAGTGTATGCAGTGGCGAATTTTCCTAATGGGGCCACATGCAGCCCCCACACACTCCCACCCCCAAACAAAAAAAAAACAAAAGCCATCTGGAGGAGTGTCTGGACATGTAGCTCAATGGAACATGATGTGACTGGTCCACTGCTTGCTTTACAGTGACTGTATAAGCCAGTGGTCTCGTGTTGCCTCTTTGAACTGTGTACCTGAACACACCACAGGGGTCGGCCAGCCAACAAACAGTTGCCTCCCCAGCAGCAGCACCAGCAGCAGCACTAACACCAGGCTAGCAGAGCTCCAGGAGCCACTGTGCCTGATGTGAGTGACGTTCTCAGATCTATTCTCAGGTGACAGAGGAGGCCGAGGTGTCAAGTGATAACCATCTGCTGGAGCGTGGTATCAGATGGCAGAGCAGAGTGCTGACAGACCTGGTAGAAAACCAAACGTGTAGTGAGAGTGTGCTGGGAACATCTGGTGATAAACTGTTCAGAATGAGTCTTAATCTCACATCTGAACGAGCTCCCGTGGAGACATGGAGTCAGGCGGAGACACCCTGTTGTAAAACACTGGTGTTAAAGCTGATTTGCATTTTACACGTGGGGACTCTCAAGATAAATATAACATGTTATATATGAAAATTGTGGAGTTATACAGAACTGAGTGTGTTGAAGTCAGTCTAATTTTTGTAGAGTGGTTTAAATGTTTGGGAAATTAGTTTCTGTTCTTTGTCAGCTTGATTCAAATTCTGGTGTTTGTGTATCAAAACTTCCCTAAACCATGACCATAATTCTGTTGCAATTAGGCCGAAAATTTGGACAAGAGTGTACCCTTGATTCTTCAGAGTGTGATGGCCCTCAGGAGCATGCTGCTAATGCTGACCTCTGCTGGTTGGATGCACAACAGCCTGAAAGCTCCATCAGTTGCAGATCTGTTTACACCTTTTCAGAATTTTGTTACACATATGACATAAACTTCAAATGCAAATGCAATTTTGTCCTCTCAAACCTGAATTTCAAATCACAGCTACGGCATAACAATAGACTGTTAAGGCCCCAGGGCGTAAAAACTTTTTTGACTGGGGGGCCAGATGATGTGGTGATGTGAGAAACCTAACATATAAACAAACAAAGAACAAGAACACAAATGCAAGTGAAAAAGTATTCAACTTTCACCTCTCTGAAAGCAGCGTCCCTCCCTGTCGAGTTCATGCTTCTTTACTGTGGCTGCGTCTGCTACCTAGCAGGAAATGTCTGTTGCCTCATACCTACAAGTCGGTCCATCAGCCCCCTTCACTTCTTGACCTGGAAGCGGAAGTCCTGATGAAATTGCTAAATTAGCAATAAGCCATTTCTTCAGTATTAAGTCAAAAGGGAGGCAATAAAGGTTGGGATAAGGGTAATGGGAAAGCTACATCTCGTTACTTGTACTAATGCAGAGTTAGCAATTAGCTAACGTTAGCTAAGAAGTATTACGTTAAAGGAGAAATGGTTAAGGTTTTGGTAAGGGTAATGGGAAGGGTTACATTTTGTTACTTCTGAAATGAATGACTGTCTTCATTATATGAATTATAAGGAGGATTATTGCTACATTTGGTCTAATTTATTCACCACTGTGTGGCATTGAAGCAGGGTTCAGATAACCGTTGCGTTGGTGGGTTTGTCTTGTACTAGTGGTGGGCGCAGTTTGAAAGGGCGTGTTGTGTATGTAAATGTGTCTGCAGCTATATGTCTCCTTCGTTTCGTACCACCTACTTGGTGCATGCCTACAAACTGTATCATAGTGCTGCCATCCTGAAGTGAACAGAGAAAATTCAAAGTGAACATGCTTAATAAACCAATGTTGTGTGGCGGGTCACATTTAGTTAGTTATTTTGAGAGGCAAGCTGCAGGCCATTTAAAATCAGTCTGTGGGCCACACTTTGGACACGTCTGCTATAGCCATCCTTATACAAGACACTAACTCATTTTTATCAGTGGCCTTACAACCTAATTTTGTTTTAAGCATTTTGAAAAAGAGGATGTCTTGAAACACAATAAAATCATGCATCCATAGCAATGCTCTTGCATAAGCTACTGCTGTGTGAGAGCTGGGTTAAGATCTGTTCTGTTATAATGTCACCACACTCAGACTGTGAGTGTTGAACAGCTGCAGGTAAGACTTACACAGATACAGTTACACAGGCTCATATAATGTAAGCTAATGAACACTGAAAAACAAACAAACAAACAAACAAAACAAACATGAGCATTGCGACCACGTACAGAGATCAACTCATTTTTATTACACGAATCCTTCCATACACCTGCACAGCAAAACATCTCTACATTACCTTCCACTGTAGAAGAAGGAGCTCTATGCTAACAACAAAGTATGCTATCAGACATCTGAGTCTTTGCCAGCACAGTATTCTTCTTCTTAAATATATTCTGGAAAAGTGAGTTTAAAATGAAATAAATACATGTATGAAGGAATGAAATGAAAATGGGACTATTTCTCTAGAGAGGCATCAGGAGAGAAGTGCTTCAATAAGCTGATGTGTGTGGAATTTAAAGGGGTTTACAGGGTATAAAGTGCTGAACAGTATGTACACAGACTGAATGAAATACTGACTTTAAGATAAGGCATCTGAATGGTAATGGTTTTATGGCTACACTTCATGGAGCGCATGATGTTTAAATGGCGTCATCATGTAATGCAAAGTTGATTTTCACTGATATGCGTAAAAAGTTCAACAGAACATTCTGCTCAATGAACAAATCTTCTCTTTTACAAAAAGGTATATTCAAATAGGCACCCCTGGTTAGGTTTAAAAAAAAAACTAAAGAAAGCAGAAAATAAAATAAATACTCCAAACGTTCATGAACATTTTGCTTTTGGCAAAACGCACTGCAGTTTTTTGACATCCCTCTTAAAGAATACAGCCCTTAAAAACACTGAAATTCATCCAGTATATTTTAAGCTACAGCAGTTTTATACTATAATAAGATGTTAGCCAGGTAAAAAAAAAAAAGTAAAAGAGAAACAGCCCCATAATTAATCATAATAAGTCTCTTTTCTACTCGCCCAAGAAACATAAGCAATAAGGCTCCTCTCTCCCTGCTGTCGCTCATTAATGCCGTTTAGTCCAATCTTACACCATCTGTCAAACCAATCCAGCTGATGAATAGCACCATGTCATGGGAAATACAATCAGGAGGATTTAAAGGCAACATATTAAACAAAAAAAGACTCATAAAAATAATGGAATCACTCACTAACAATGGTGAGGTTGCTTCTGAGGGTGAGCTAAACAAACTCTGTTCGTTTTTCTGCTCATATGTGGAATATTAAAGCAGTCTTATTTGGGCACCAACGTGCCGCTCAGAGAGGAGGTAATAAAAAGAGAAGTCAGAGGATTTGGGGGAATACAGAGGGCTCCTGCCGCTCTTTCCTTTCACAGTCTTTCCTCTTGTCTTTCCTTTTTCCCTCCACGCTTCACTTTCCTCCTCGGCGACTGTCCGACTGACCGTTTCAGTGACAGCAGCAGCATCACTTTACCTTTGTGGAATTTTGGAAAATGGATGTGGCAGTCTGTTTGTGCGTACTCGATGGAGTACTCAATATTACTGTGGGTTTAAATGTGATATTCTAAATAAGTAAGATTTCAGTTGTCCTTTTACATGCATGTGAATGCACGCGTTACTGGATTGCAAATTTTTCTCAGGAAAAATAATTTCTCTGCATTTCCTTTTCTTTAGACGTAGGCCTCAGGGATGTCAGAGCCGTTGATTTTGATGTAGATCTTAGCGTCGTCCTCCCGCTGCTGTTGCTGTTTGTTGAGCGTCCGTCGGTAGCAGATCAGGTAGAGAGGCAGCAAGAAGCCCAGCATACTGAGAGCCAAGAGTCCAATATTGACCTGAGGGGAAACACAAGAGTTAGCCATGCCTGAAGGTTTAATTTGTGAGAGTTTCCTAGCGTGTGTGGGTGGGTGTCTGTTTGTGTGTGCATTCATACCCAGAATGGGTCTCCCTCCAGGGGCCCCATCATAGCCAGAAACAGGGGTTGTTGCAGTAGAGCAAACACAGCACTGACCAGAGACTGCATGCCTGTTAGACTGCCAAACTGGGAGGAGGGATACCTGCAGAGACAGGAGAGGTAAATTTAGTTTCCCAGCTTGAAGCTGCATACACACGCAGAGGGCAAAGGTAATGATGATGTGTTTGCATTTGTGTGTGGAGAGGCACATTGAGACTTACACTGCAGCATAGAGGCCACCAACAGCAGAGTGAATGAATCCTCTCACCACAGTGTGTAAGACGAATGACACGATCTGAGGGAAGATGAAAGTAGGAGAAATCAATATTTACAGTCATTTCAGCCATTCCATCAGTTGGCCACTCTCACGACTTTCTGTTAAATACAAAGCTATAGCCAGGAGCCGGTTAGTTTAGCATAGCATAAAGAGAAGCAGGGAAACAGCTAGCCTTGGTCTGTCCAAAGGTAAATCATCCTACTGCCATCTTAAACTCTTTCATTTCATCCTCTTGTTTAATCTGTATCCAGTCTGTGCTGAGCAAAGAGGGCTGGTATAGGCAAACAGAACTAGGCTAGCTGTTTCCCAGTTTCTGATACATTAAAGGGTAACTGTGGTATTTTTCAACTTGAACCCTATTTGTCCATGTTTTTGTGTCTAAGTGACTGATGGCAACAACATTTTTTTTTACTGGTCCAGTATTGCCACTTGGGGCATTTGTGCACTGTTTTTTTCCCCCATTGACATGCTCAGATTATTATTCTGAGTGTCTGACAACATTATGGAAAAGATTCTAACAGAGATAGACATTTTTGCGATAGAGTGAGATCATTTTTGTTTAACAGAAACAGCCCCAAAATTACTATTGTCAACGCCACCAGACTCCATTTAAATAAACAGTAATTTTAGCATGTAAAGAGCCAACATATTTTCCCATCTGACTGGGTGAATTAAGGGATTATTTCAACCAAGCCAGAGTTAGTGATTGTCGGAACAGTGGAAAAACAAACCAAGACAGCTTTTGTGAGTTTTATTTTGTTTATGTTAGCTTTGACTGAGGTTTTTTTTATGATGGTAAAAATAAGTGTTTATTTAAATGGAGTCTGGTGGGTTTGGCGATGGCGACTTAAGGGCTGTTTCGGATTAGCAAAAAAAGATCTTACTCTTTAAAAAAGGTATATCTCTACAGGGAACCTTTCCGTAATATTGTCAGACACTATAATCTGAGCCTGTCAGTGGCAAAAACAATGTTTTTAGAGGATGTAGATTGATGGTGTGCAGTGGTTACATTGCAGCCTGTTTCACAGCTGCTGGCTGCAGCTCTGTCGCTCAATACTGGACCTACGTCAAAAGTTGTTGTTCCAATTAGTCAGAGACACAAAAGCACGGTAAAGTAGGTTCCATGTTAAAAAATACCATTTACATTTATTGTGTGAAGCATTTCTTATGAAAAAAAAATAGATTAAAATTACATATTATACTGAATAAAACACTATATATGTACAAATACTTTCGTAAAAGGCTATGCTAGAAAGTTATGTATCCCCTCAAAGCATTTAAGGGCCTGTGTGTGTCCACTCACCTGCAGGGGGAGATTGGGAATTAGGCAGGTGATTCCAAATCCCACTAAAAGGATGTTTGTGAGGACGAATGCTCGCAAGGCATTGGTCACCTTCTGGGTCTTTCTGTCTCTGCGCTTTTTCTTTATCTCCCCCCTAGTGGTGAAAATCAGAAAGAAGACAGAGAGATCAGACTAATAAGCACTGATAACACAACTCTATTTTACAATAAAGGTTCATATCTTATTCACCACACTGGCAAACAAACATTGCTGTAATGTCTGGACCTATAAATGGAAAGAAGTTCAGGCGGTCTGAGGAATAAGTTGACTCACTTGCCGCAGGGCTGCTTTTCCTCCTCTCCATCATCACACTCCTTCAGCTTCCAGTCCATGATCTGACCAATCACAGGAGTGGTCATCAGGCAAAGCAGCTGCAGAATGCCGAAGATGGAGGAGTACAGACTCACTGAGGGAGGGGACAGAATGAGGACAAAACGGGGGGAAAAAAATACAATGAATGTTAGAAAATGAGAACAAAAAGAAAGGGGAAGTTGGTATGGAGAGGGATACAAATAAGACAGAGATGGAGGGTTCTGGACCTTTTTCTATCTGGTTTATGACTATGATAGTACAGTTAATTATTAGTTTTAGGCTGTAGAGCTGTAGAGCAGAGAAAACAGCTGCTCAAAACGATTTGAAGTAGTTATTAGGGGATATGAGGCCAGAGGAGTAATGATACATGAAAAATTAGTCATGTGAAACTGCTTGGTTATGATGTACGCTCTTTGCTGGTGCTAAGGGGCAAAGTTAGTTAATAAGTACGACAAGTGGTTTCAGATTAAAGCTGAATGACAGCTGAAGGACAACAGGCAAGGTCAAATGAAATAACAACACTAGCTATGACAAAAAACAGAGAGTAATGGTGGCGGATTTAGTGTGGCATTGTGATGACAAAACTGGGATGGAAAGTTAACAGTCTAATACTTCAGTAATCTACTGATACTATAACTATAAGCTTGTATGCAGTCTTACCGACTTCCATTTTCTCAACTGAAAATTAAATTAAAACCAAATAAGTCCAGCTGTTTTTAAGTTACAAATCAGTTATGTCATAAAACACAGTAACAAATAACTTCATTTTATGTAAGGAAAAAAGTCAAACAGGACAGACACAGGCAGAGAGATACTCAAAACAAAAATTAGAGCCACAGACCTGTGTTGAGGTCTCCGTCAGTGAGCGACTCCAGCACGCTGTTCATGGCCCCCATATAGAACAAGAGACGGAGCTGAGTGATGGACATGGTCACCAGACTGAGCATGAAGATAGGGGTGGTGATGGTTTTCAAGAATGACTGGGCTGCAGGGTGATGAACAGGAACAAGACAGAGGTAAACAACATGCGAATAGACTGAGAGGCATAAAAAGAGGAGGTCAAAGTGGAGATTGAACTCTTACATTCTTCATCTGTCTTGCTCTTCATTTCCAGGTCCATGGTGGAGAGGCAGAGCTTGTGTCCCTCCTTAGTGGCGAGCTCCTTCTGCTTCAGGCTGTTGCCCACGCTGAGGCGACGGCCCACTGTGGTCACTTGGCGGTAGAACTGCTTCCCTGTGATTTTATGGTCAAAGCCCAACCAGCTGAACTTGATCTTCACACTGGGAAAGCAGAGGAGGAGGAGAGGGATGAAAAAAGAACAGGAGTAGAGGACAGTGTGTGAGGGAGGACAGAGGGAGGAGGTCATGAAGGAACAGAAAAGTGTAAGAAAATAAGTAAATGTGGAAAAAAAAATGTAACAGGAAATGAACTGAAAACATGCATGTCAAGTCTGCTGGAAAAGTTTTTGGCTGAACAAGCAGGTCATTTTAATTAACAAGGATTTACCACAGTGATGAGTACAGATGAGAGTGTGATTGTCAGCAGATAGACTTTGACCTGGCGGCATTACACTGCTCATTTTTGCACATATTGCATAATTATTTGTCAAACAGTATCAATGCTGTGATTACTTCATTTACTTGGAACATACCAGAGACTTTTATTACTTTATTACTTCACCAGTTTTGTTTCTAAAGCCCTAAATCACAGTGTCAGTGCAATGTAATGCATACTGTGACATGTGGAATAACACATAGACTGCAGCTACATGTAATCTGTGACAAATTGCTGCATGTTCTCTTGGTTAAAAGTGAGCATATACAGTGTTTTTACATGTGTGGCTTTTACTGTCAATTGTATCTGTGTGTCTACTTACGTGTAGTCCATGTCCTCTGGTCCTGGGAATGGCTCCAGCGGCCAGTTGAAGAAGCAGTTCAAGAAGACCAGTCCAGCACAGGCGGCCCACACCACCAGGATGGTGATGAAAGATATTCCAAGGTCATAGATCACCTGTGTGCATCAGAACATGAACAATAAATACAGAGAAGATGACAAGCACATGACATTTTTGAAGGGGTGGACACTTCTGTCAAGGCTACACAATACTCTAAATTTGTTTGCTGAAGGTAGAAGGTAAATGTGATTGCATAGTGCATTCAAAGGAAATACAAGGAAAAGCAATATGGAGTGCGAACAAAACAAAATATTTATAGAGGTGTGGATGTGTGCAGGGTGATTCAGTGTTCGCTACCTTGACTCCTGGGAAGGTGACAGCGGATGAGGCATAGGAGCCAATCATCAGGGCGATGAAGGTGGAGCGGAGGTCTCCAAACATGTTAGGAAGCTAGAGGAAAAGAGAAAAAAGAGAGACGAGATGAGACATCACAACCTGTTCTTATTTATCTCCAGAACTGCAAACTTGCAAGCAAATTATGATCATATTCTATTGCGTATGTAAATATAAACTATCTACTGCCAAGATCATGGTGAGCTCAGCTGCAGTGTAGCCGCTCTAAGCTTGAAGCTGGGGACAGATTGGGGACACGGTGAGGATGGTGCCTACTGACACTGGGGTCGGAGTGGACAGTGGGGAACCAATTAGCAAGCAGACATCAGAGAAAATAAAACACAACAAAGTGACATGGAACACCAGTAAAAGACACAAACGCGGCGCTGCCGAGAGGGGGTGACTGAGGTGAGGTGACATTTTCTCTGTCTTTTTCATGTTTTACTCCCGTTTGAGGACAGAGAAAAGAGAGCTGAGAGGGAAAACAAGAGACAGTGGGTGGCAAAACATTCAAATACAAAGGCATTCACAAGCTGTTCTGTTTTCAAGAGACTGAACAACAACAAGCACATCCAATTACATAAGACCAGGGAAGCTGAGGAAGAGGTATGTGTTTGTGTGTGTACTAAATCGAGACAGTATGCATATTGAAGCACCCAGTATTTCCCAGCAGTGTCACTGGGAGTACTTGGAAAACTGTTTCAATAGTTTTTTTACTATTGCAGATACATTAGCAGCTGCTGGACAAACCTGAAGGGGAAAGGTGACCTAACAAGTGACATTGGCAGGAAGCCAGCGGTGGCCGCTGAGGGCAGCTGAGTATTACCCAACACCCCTCAGCTGAGAATGAATGCCTGTAGGTCTGAGGTGCAGCCATGATCAAGGAGTCAGGGAGCAGTCTAATCATTAACCCAACTCTAAGGCCTCCAACTATATCAGGTTGTGAAGGAGATGAAAGGTGTTATAAGACGGGAATGTGGTTTTATGCAGACTCTGGGGGCCTCCATCACCAAAGAACAAACAAAGTCCTAAATTATGTTTTTACTACATCACTGACATTCAGGCCAGTGGCAGCAACTAATGAGAGATTTAGGCAGAGGCAACAAATAACACATAGGAGATGTACATCACAGTAACAGCCTATGGTGGTATAGAAAAGGGGCATTTATTGGAAGATTTAGTAGCAAAGAGCCCCTCACTAGTGAACAGCATCACCATGGTACGGCCCAGGACTCCTGTGTGAGTCACTGTGAAGCTGAAGTGATGACAAGAGGAGGGAACAGGAAGATGCAGGGCGAGAATGCAAAGGAATAGTAAAGGGTTGACCCTGTGAATCCTAAAGAGCATCAGTTGTTTTTCTGTTGTGTATCTCTGGTTCTGTGGCTCAATCTTAAAGGGCAACTCCGCTGATTTCACACATCAAGGTCCATTTACAGATCTTGGGAGTACTACTCCATATGAAAAAAAAAGTATATGTCTTTTCCTCGTTGGTTGAGCCTGAAGATTACAAATGTGAAACTGAACAAATCTGGGGCTTGGGGTGGGAAAGAAGTGAGCTTACCAGATGTCTGTAGCCCTCTCCTCGATCTCTGCTTAAAGCTAGTGGCTTGAGGCTACATTAACTGCTACAAGTACAGCACACCTGAATATCTGACTCAACTGTTCAGGGTTAAGTTTGCATTGTGGGTAATGTAGGCACAACAAGGAAGACGGATGATTGCAAAAAAAAAAGATGAAATCTCTGCTTCTGCTGCACTGATTCTGACACTTTACTACGTTTAAACTCGCCACTGTGAGTCTGATGATGTTACAGGCGTGCAAGTACTGAATCAGCCATTTGTCAGTGGAGGACTGATTATGTTTCGGATTATTCTTTCAGTTTTTTTTACTTGCTATACAATGTGAAACTGCAAATTAGAGCTGTAGCTCCACTCTGCAGCGTTAGTGTCCTTTTAGCGAAGGATGCTGTATTGCTAGTTGAGCTTGAGTGAGCTTGCAAATATTAATTTGGTATCTTTTCGTGCATGTACATCACAGTGAGTGCATGTGTTTGTGTAAAGAGAGAAAGACGAGCAGCTCAAACACCCAGCAGTTGCTATGATGTTCTTGCTGAGGCACAATTATAGATGCGGCGGAAAGTGATAATGAACCAGCGAGTTACTCCCTCTTTCCCCAATAAACCCATCCACCCCTCCTGCTAGGAACACAGAGTGCAGTGTAAGAAGCCAAAAAAAAACTAGAATGCCATGAGGGAGGGAGGGAGAGAGCAGGCGAGGAGCCAGCAAATTATTATAACAGAGCAGTAACAGCGAGACAAAAGACATATGACGATATAAAATATACATCTGGACAAACATTATGCAGCAGGTGCAAAGGCTCTGCAGCAGGAGGATTACAAAGCACACACAACTGTGGTGTGCACACACTTACTGTGAGAGAGGTGAAGGTCATGCACATGCCCCCAAAGCCATTAAAAGTCAGGGCGATGAAGATAAGGACGGAGAGTTCTGGAAATGACACAGATGTTAGCTCATGACTGATGAGGTCAACAACCAAACTGATGTTCATTGTTTTAGTGCAAAAAGGTGCACATGAGTACTCTTCAGGTGGACTTACCATTTGGATTGTAGGCTCCATAAGCGATGAGTAGACAAGGACAACCCAAAACACGTGCTGAAAATAAATGATGACAATTTAAATTGCAGCCTATCTCTACCATTTTATTTTTACGTCTTGAAGGATTGTACGAATCCAAAAACAATGGTAGTGATTAGAATTTGTTCGCTGATGTAACGTCATGGTTTCTTCTCTTCTTTGCTTACCTGCCCAGGAGTCGGAGCTTGCGAGGCCCATATTTATCCATGACGATCCCCAGTGGCAGGGTGATGGCTGACAGCAGGAAGGAGCCCACTGTGAATGCAAGGTTCAGCATTTCGTCCTGTTCTTTGCAGATCAGCCAGCCGTTCATTCTCAGGGGCCCATCCACAGGGACCAAAGGCCTCATCTCTACTCCGTCTCCCAGACCGACCACGCCACCCACACTGTCGTAGTAGTCAGCATAGTCATCAGGTGTTGGTGTTGCCAGGGGTTTGGACACATTGTAGCTGGTACTGTTGCCTGGAGAATATGATGAAAGTAGGCAGAAGATGAGGTGTTAGATACGATTTAGAGTCTGACAAAAAGAGGTGAGACGGGGCTGTAATGAAAGGGGAACATTGCAAGTCTTATTACTGATACTAACGCACACAAAAACATCCATAAAAGCTGAGCAGTGTGAATAATCACATGACTGTGTCAGGCTGTGTGCTCCTGTAGATGGTTTGATGTATAGGGAGCTGTGGCTTTTTGGCACACAGATGGAATTTGAAGGTGGCAGTTCTGCTTATTCACAGCATCCTGATACATCAGCACATAGCGGCCACATGTGCACTGAGCACGTGCAGAGTTAGAATGAGACACCTGTGTGTATCATCATATCAGGGGCGGGGGAGGAAGCAAAGACTTTGAGACAGACCGGCACAGTATAGACCCAAAGAGAGATTAAAAAGTGATTGAGATGCTGTTTGGATTTTATTGGTACATTGTGATTCAAAGCTAAACAGTGATAAGATGGCAGTGGCAATCAATTTTGCATTATCATCGGAACCTGCACGGAGATAAAGGTACAAAAGTCCAGGAGAAGTTCATATAAGGGAGAGAAGGAAGAAGAACATATTGTTCATGTATGGGGTGATGTTTTCTGGGTCACACTCCCTTTCACCTCTATGGTATCAACCGACGTCTTTGTAGTCACGTGAGGAAAATATGTGTGTGGCATCCCTGTGTGAAACACCATGACGCGCTTCATAATAAAGTGTTAAAGTCTACTGCAGGAAACTAGATCATACAAGTATATGTCTGCACGTGCATCACTTGGAATTGTGGCATGAGTTGCAAGAAAATCTGATGCTGCAAAATGAACAGCTTGCGAAGGCTGGTTGGTTTCCCATCCATGGTGACTCATGACCCTTATGCACAATAGCCTAATCTGTGCTTTATCATCATTATCTTTTTTTATCCACCATCTTGCTTTTACTGCCAACCTCACCCACCAGTGGACTGATTTCTACTGTTCATCACTTTTCTATCAGACTTCTCCTCCCTCCCTGTCCTTTATCAGTGGACTTTAAACTTCCATATTACCAGTCATAAAATCTGTCCCTCTATCACGTCACATGCCTGAAAAGAGCTGAGCTGGTCCTGCTGTCCTCTCCCTCTTACATCATGAGAACAAGATAAGATGGCAGGAAGCCACCCCACAATCATGGGTGCTCAATTGTTACTTGAGTGGTGGGTCTGCTTTTTTTGTGCCGACACATCACAGCTGAAACATTTATGCTATGCTATAAACGTCACTGGAATTGACCTTGAGTACTTGAAGGTTCATGGTTAAATGTCAGGCTACCGGTGATGCTGAATAAGCTTAAAGAACAAACAAGAGAAAGTTGCATCACTTGCAAATTAAGATTAAGAGGAAGACAGTTCCTGACACAAGAAGTTAGAAAAACATCCTCCTACAAATCAGATAACTCAATAAAGTAAACTCCCCAAGAGATAAGGCGGCTTCCAGTGAGAGAGAAAAAATCCAACCATTAGTTCAGTGTGTGTGGGATTAACAGGGCTCACCACAGTCAGGACATGGGGCACGACGCAGTGTCACCCAAGGTCCAAAGGATAAGTGTGGCCTTACATTCCCTTTTGCTCGCTCTCTTCTAGAAGACGTGACTGGGGCCACCGTGTGCATCAATTCCACCTTTGTACTTAAAAACACAAAGCACCTGCCTGACTTTGCTAAAAGCGAGGGATGAGGAGGGTAAAAGGACAGCTGATCCAGTCAATCATTGGTTTATCAGTTCCCTCTCGATCAGTCTGCTAGCGCTGTGTCTTCAATTTAGCTGGAGTCGCTGAAAGTTAAAGCTCTCTAAGGGGGCAAGTGGAACAAGAAAGATACTCTGTCAAAGTTTATGAGACACTGGAGCCCTTTTACTCTTTGACTTTGGAGCACTTTTCCAACCTGCAGCCCTGCTCGCTCTTTAATTTAACCGATCAGGTTTAAATCTCCTGAGTCCCTAGAATAAAGCCCACGCTCCCCTCAGAGAAAACACTTACTCTTCCTAAAGAATGGAAGAGGCAAAAAGGCAGCCGTGCTAAGTTACATGTCCTGAATTAAATCTTGCTCCCTACCTTTACCTCTACTCACGATGACACAGGGCACCTCTAATACCCAGTTTCATGAAGAAAGACAGGACACATCTGATTTCTGTACTATGACCTCATGAAGGCAGATGCTCAGGATTTTTTGGCTCCTCTAATGTACAATGTTTCACCATCAGAGCAAACTAAGGCAAAGTTGAGTGAAGTCTAATGGGACAAATGACAGATGAGTAACGTGCCATCTATTCTCAGGACAGAAACAGTTGTGACTCACCTTCCTCGTTGCAAAGGTAAGAGTAGAAGCCTCTGACTTGAGCATGATGAGGAGCGATCCCCATCCCAGCAGCACGGCGGAGAAGAGCAGATTCTCAATGATGGCAGTCACTGCCATCCACCAGCGCCTGGCGAACGCTGTGGCCAGGGTCGGAGGCATGGTTGAGGGAAGTTACAGGCACAGAGGAGCGAAGAAGCAGAGGAGGGGAATGCAGAGAGTGGACAGAGAGACAGAGAGAGACCACCAGAGAGGAAAGGAAAGCACAGAGAGAGCCTCTCTGACTGACGCTCAGGGAGAAGGATCACTTATCTGTGAAGAGAAAGACACAAGAGGAAAGGGGAGGTTTTATAGTTGGCCTATCACTGTGGTTACTGAAGGTCAGGAAGGTTCAGCTTTTATTAGATCACAAGATAAAAGCACTTAACTTTGAACCTGACTGGCAGATAACTGATTGTACTGCGTGATATAAAATGAAAATTAATCTTTATACACGTGATGCTTGCGTCATAACTTTTTAATTAATTTATTAAAGTCTCCCTACGTATCAGATACAGTAGAGGTATTGGCAGTTGCTCAAAAGAACTAACTAATACTAACAACCTAATGGCGAATTATTAACTCTCGTGCTAGTACAAAGATCATTACATCACTCTGCTGCTGGGACAAAGATCTTACATCACATTATAGGCCCCTGTTAATGATAATTACAAAGAGAAGCATCCATGATGGCATCACAGAGTTTCTCCAGTTTGATGGAAAAAGCCAAACTGGTCCAAACTGGACTCTGGGAGGAAAATGGGGCTCTCTCACCGCTCCCTCACCCTGTGGCCCCTCTCTGTTTTTTTACACAACCCCTAAAATGTCCTCTCGGGCCCATCCAACCGCAACTTTCCTCTGCAATTACTGTGGTGCATCCAAAACATAAAGGAGCTGCCAGACAAACAATTCACAAATCAGCTCACACAGCCAACCTCTCTCCCTCACACACACACACACACACACACACACACACACACACACACACACACACACACACACACACTCACACACACACACACACTACTGTACATGCACCCACACACAATCTGCTCCACCAGTAAGATAGTTGCAGAGCTGGCTCTATGTCTCATGGAAAATAAATAAGCAAGACAACATATCATAATCAGAGATGGTGTGTCTCTGTGTATCTCTTATCTCATTTAACTGAATTACATTTTCTCTGCACTAAAATACAATGCAAAGTTAATTACAGGTAAATATCATGTCTGAGCGAATGGCAAACTTTCTTACCTTTCCAAGCTGTAAGCAGCATCCAGCTTCAAGCAACCTGATGAGCTCTGGTTGGCTTTAAATGAGAAGTTATCTGTGAAAAGCCACGTTTATATACTCAGACAGTCTCCACGTGGCGCCCCCTATCGACCACTGGCAGACTGATGTCTGCACCAAACACCACACAAAAACACTGTATATATTCCCTATTATAATAGGATCTTGTGTGGCAGTCGGTTTGAAAACCTACAGGTATTTTTTAATGTATATTTCTAGGGATGACTCACTGGTTTGATTTTATCAGAATCATTGTGCAATAGGAGGTCTGAAAGCGCTATAACTGTGTGCGTGGAAAGGATTAATCAAACCAAACAAAGTCTGGCTGAAAAACATAATGGACTTGTGCTGATAAGGATGCGTGATGGCTATCAACAGTTGTCTGGATCAATAACGAGTATTGATAGATTGCAGGAGTCATACTGGAGCTGTGACTCCCATGTTTCAACTGTTGCGTAAAGTGTTTACTGGTGTTTACTGTGTTATGTGCGGTGTTTATCTGGATATAGTCTGCTGAGACTGAAGTGTGAACACACACACTGAGGGAAGAAGTTGGCTGACTTATCACAATGCGTCTGTAAATTATTGAACTGGGTAATTTCTAAGGACATTATCATTTTAATGTGCTGCTTTCTCAGCATGTTGCACAGCCCTTAATGCTGCGTGATGCCAAAGTTGCATGATCAGTATTGTGCCTGCTGACTGGTATTTGTTTTTGTGGATGTAGCTGAAATAATGCAACAGGAGCTCTTGTCTTTTTATTTTATTTTATTTTATTTTAATTTAATTTAATTTAATTTAATTTAATTTAATAATTTTATAATATTAATATTAAACCATTTGGGCCTTTTTTAGCCCTGGAAGTTTACATTACACCATCACTTAAATTAAATCCTGTTTTCCAGATTGCCCACTTGAAGATGCTGAAACTGCAATCACAATGCAAATCAGTCTGTGAGTGACCAACAGTGACACTATCTAAATAAACGCTGATATGGTAATTTGTGCTGTTACAGTGATCAGTATCTCAGGTTTGAAATTCAAATTCGCCTTTCATCTGCCAGCCTTGTAAAAGCCTTCGTGTTGGTGGGGCATTGGACCTATCAACAGCCATTAACTGATCAATTGATCTCACACTGTTAGCGATGCTACAAGTGTATGTGTCTACCCTGATCTAGCAGTTATTGACACACTCATGACAAAACAAACACATCAGCTAATCACCAGTGCTTTGTTTATTTCCTGCACCTTATCACAAGCATGCATTAATCTGATCAGATGCTTTACATTACAGAGGATGCTACAGATTTTCAAGACAGGATTTAGTTGTCTGAGATGTAAATAAATGGCAAGTTATATCCCTGAAAAACATTTTAAATTGTGTATTGGTAGTCTCATGAAGGACAGTTGAAATGACATTTCTTACTTATTTTCTTTTCAATATGACTTTTTTTTAATGTTTTATGTGACATATACTGTCTCCACTTGTCGCTCTGCTTTTTGATCTGCTCTCCTGGCAACTTGCACTGTACAATTATAGTGCCACCTTGTGGTTGTGGGTGATGCTAGCACATGAAAAGGAAAACAGCACTGATACACAGATATCACAACGCAGTTGAATAAATGTCTTTATTGCACATTCATAACTGGGAATCATATTTTTGGTACAGCAATGCTTAGTAAAACTAACAGCATCAAACACAGTGCAACATGCCACAAAATGGCGACATAGAAACAATCCACAAGTATAAAATGCCTTTTTTAGTCCTAAGAAATAAAATAATCCTCAACTTTATACATGATTGTACATCCCTTGATATATATTTCTGCTTGCTCTGATCATTGCTTGATATATACAAACATAACCTCCACCAAACACACAATGCAACAGTGATTTAGTCCCTGGGGTTTAAGTGCTTAAATTGCCACAGTTTTGTTCACACACACACATACACACACACACACACATGGTCCAGTGTCAGAGTCCCTTTGTTAGTGCAGTCCGCCCACAGCCACGAGACCAAGCGCCAGTGAGACCAGCAGCGTCTTTATGGAGCCTTCAGTTCCTGGCGCTGCAGCAGGGAAGACAAGGAAGCGAGAGTGGAAGAGGAAGTTAGAGACAGGAGGGACATGATACATAAACAATGACACAATTTACAGCAGGGGTGTCAAACATACAGCTTGTCGGCCAGAACCTACTGCAGGGTCTAATCCGGCCCACTAGATGACTAGACTAAGAGGTGTCAGGTTTCAGGAGCAAGTTAACAATACGTACTCCATGTAAAATTCTGCTTCAGAGGCTTTTCCATCCTGACCAGAGTATAGTTCTCTGATATAACCATGAATACTAACTGTGACTACGGTTAACTACACTGAACATTGTGCAAAATATTGTCAATCAGCCGCTTCAGTTTAAAAGAATCTGTATCAGGAAATGTGTGAATAGATACACATGTACTGACAGTGAGAAGCAGACTGACTGAATGTGGAAAAACTGAGACATACTGTTGAAATTGCACTTATTTTTCTTAACCTCCTGAGACCCAAACTTCTGTTTGATGTGCATTTTTAATTTCTCCTTGCTATCTGGGATCACTAGGATCCAATAAGTATAATAAATTAAACAACGACGATTAAGTCCCAATGTCCTCAAACGAGATGATAATAAAGTCCCAATGTCTTCAAACGAGTTACTTTTTAATTAACAGCGTCTTATCTTGTTACTGTGGCTAAAATTGGTCACGTGTTGTCGCATCAAACTGCAAACATTATTAATCACAAGTTTCAATCATAAAATGTGATCAGGTTTTGTACCTTGTCCACTTTTGTGTCGTGATCAGCTGCAGACTGACTTAGCAGAGATGGCGGCCATCTTGTTTTTAGAGTGGTGAAAAAACAAGATGTGCATATTGTGTAAAGTGTGTGGTGGTCTTACTACCACTAGATAGCATAAAAAGTGTCCAGGGCCAAGGACAACAGGTCTAAGTTAAGAAGAAGTTAACCCAAAATGCGATGTCCCCATATGAGGACACAGGGTCTCAGGAGGTTAAGATATCTCAGGCTGATTATCTGTTTTATAAAGTGGTCAAAATCTATCTGTAATTCTTTACACAAAAAAAGGGGAAATATTGAAGCTGATGGTACTTATAGGTTATTGTGCAATGGTTTTATTGGTTTGGCCCTTCTGAGATCAAATTGGGCTGTTTGTGGCCCATGAACTAAAATGAGTTTGACACCCCTGATTTACAGGCTTGTTATGTTCAGTGCAACTACAAAATCTCTTAAATGCACAACCTCAATCAAATCCTAACCTGTGCATCTCTGCTATTTCTTTGAATTCATATATTTAGTGATACATTCAGTGTTCCAAGATTACCCAAAAATCACCTCACCTCACATGCTCTGGTCTTGAAGCACTAATATGATAAATTTCCCGTGGAATTTCATGCTTATCAGAGTTTGTATCATCGACAATCTATCTGCCGCACTACATCTTACAACTGCGTCACAGCTCTGATGGAATGCCTGACCCAATCAATGTTTTGTTTCTCCCTATAACCATTACTAACTAAGCAAATACAGATAACATTCAACAAAACAGTCCACAACCATTACGTCACGGCAGAGACGAAAGTCCAATACCTACTGCCCCACTTTGACGTGTGTTGAACTAGACAAGGGAAATGAATGGTATTCCATCAGTAGACTGAAATAACCGTTACAGTGTTTGTGCATGTTTAAGCCTATTTAGGACAAATCACATCACAGCTAACAATTTCACAAACCATGCTATTGTATATTAGAAATTTAGATGTGCTATATTTTGTCTCTTTGTTAGGCATCTATTGGTTTCTATTAATTTCCATTTGCTATAAAAATGTATGAGCACACTCTGGAAACATGCTTGAGTTGCATACTTTATCTATACGTGTTTCATATGTTTATGTGTCATCTGAAGAGCAGTCATGCTTAAAAGCAGTGTTGCAGTACTCGAGATCTGTCTTGGTTGGTCTCTAAACTGGTGTCAAGACCACTTTTTGAAGGTTGAGCTGTCGTCTTGGACTCGACCGAAGTTTTGCTCGGTCTTGTCTCGTCTCAGACAAAGAGAAGTCTGGATTTTAACTTAAGACCAGTTAAGACCACACCTGCAGATATAATACTATTAAACCGCCTGAGCCTGAGTGCCGATCACAGATGATTAAGTTGATTTAAGCCTCTTAGTGTTTGTTTGCGAAGAAAATCCCTCACATAAAATTCATCTTATCATGACATTTCTCATGGTACACTTATACACACACATACAGTTCAGCAGTTACAGTCAGTTCTTGACTACAACACAGCTTAAAAGTCGAAGCATTTCCTTAAAGATCTCAATCGATTTTGATCATTTAAGCCACTATGTGTATAATTCTATGTAATTGTGCATGTTTCTAAATTATTCTGATGATATAAGTTTTAGATTAGGTCTGAAAGTAAGTCCCAAACACTGACTATTTTTGAAAGTGGGGGTTATAACATCAGTCACAACCTGTTTTCCAAGTTTGCAGTGCACTTCCTGAAACTGCAATCAATATGCAGATCGGTGACTGAGTGACCAACAGTGGCCGTATCAAATTAAACACTGATATGGTAATTTGTGCTGTTACAGTGATCAATATTTCAGATTAAAGGTCTGAAATACAAACTCGCTTTTAATCTGCCAGCCTGTAAATCCTTTCATTGGATCTATCAACAGCCATTAACCGATCAGTTGGGTGAAGGGAAACAGTTCTTACCATGTGAGGACTTTTCTGGAAAAGAAAAAGATAACAAAAAAGACATATGTTAGATAAATATCTCTTCAACAGATGTTTGGATCGGTGTACGTATTGAATACGTCCTTGCACATTTACATTGTTATCTAAAACTAAATTAAAACATTTGAGCTTCCTGAAAATTATAATATAAAAACTAGACTTTAGATAATTAAAAAAACTGAAACAATATTGTGTACTTACACACTAAAATAAAATAAAAAATATACAGGTAATGTCTTAGTTTCAGTCTTTGGCAATTTTGTCACACAACAAATACGATAACGAGGTGTTGGCTGTATATTGAAACTGGGATGTCTACACATCTATGAGTCAACTTCCTTCACAACACGTACTGTGTTTGTACTGCAATACCTATTCTGAACATCTTACACCTTGCCCCAACATGACAAATACCTCCCATATTAACTACATTGAATTGAGAACAAAAATTAAAAGCAAAAAAAAAAGGGAAAAACACCAAACTGTAATAACTGTGGTGCACACACACCTTCAATGGTGAAAGTGGTCTCCATGCCAGCGTGGATGTGGTCAGTCACGTGACAATGGAGCAACCAAGTCCCTGGGTTCCCAGCAACCATCTCCACAGTCTGGAAAGTCCCGGGGAAGAGATCAAAGACATCTGCCCGGTGCACACGGTCAGTCTAACACACACAAACACACACACAGCACAAACATTACAAGAGAGGGGAACAGAGAAAAGGAAATCAGAAGTGAGTGAAGAAACCTTCTGTGTGGGCATGTAAAAAATTCCATGACAATGCCTGACATCACAGTTTAATTTAAACTAGTTTAATTCAAACCAGTGACTGAAACTGTGTCATTATGAAATGATGGGACATTTATAAGACCTGTTTTGTTTGTATATCAATAACTTGCCTGGTAATTATGAATAATTATAAGTTTGAGTTGTGATGACGAGGGTTACCTTGTAGGTAAAAGTCTCAGCGTGGAAATGAACAGTGTGCATGTCCACTTCGTTGCCCATGCCCAGTAGATACCAGTCAACTTTCTGGCCCCGAATCATCACCAGTCCATGGAGGTTACCGTACAGCCTGCCATTGATTCCTTCAGTAGACACATTCACACAATGGAATCAGACAGAGGCATACAGAGACAGGAAAACCATAATTTAGACTTCCTCTTTGGACAACATAAAAAAAGGAGGACCATGATGTTCTGGTGATTCAACTTCTTTGGGGTTTATGTTCTGAGCTACACACAGTTTGCGTGTTTAGAGGCTACGTTTAAAGATGTACACTGTTTCATGTGAGCTTGCATGGTGAGTTTAACCATTTTTTATGATATGTTTCATGTATTTTATTGTTTTATTACATATTTATGTTTGACTCTGTGTGTGTTCTATGTCTCATTTGTCTACAATCTCAGTTTATCCGTGAATAAGACAGACTTTTTGTGCCTCCCTCTCCCTCTCTTCTTATCTCTTACCATGCATCAAGTTACTCTCCTCAAAGTCTTCGTCTGGCTTGAACGTATCAGGGTCGACGCCAATGTATGTTTTGATGTTGTCTTTCAAGTACCAGGACTGGTTTTCATCATGCACCATAAACAGCAGAGCAAATTCCTTCTCCACGTCGCCCCTCTGTCTGTCGGGCCCCTCGCCGCGCTGCAGAGTCCCAGGCCTGCAGATCACCAGAGGCCCCAGGAGACCACTGTACAGGTCCTGGACACAAAAAGTTAAACAAACATTCTTTTACAGTGACACTGTGATTTATGTGCTTCCATGTGACTACAATTCATACAAGGAATTTGTACCTTAATGAAATCAACATTGGAGTAGTAAGCGTAAGAGATACAGTTGGGATCTGAGACCCCTGGACCTGAGCTTTTAGGAACATCCCACGTCAGCTCCATTATGTGGCCTGGGAGCAAGAGACCATAAAACAAAGATATCAATCCCACTGCCTCTGGGAAAAGACCAGTGTCTTGTAGCTTATAACGTTCGTTAGAAAGTAACAATATACTTTTTTTTTTTCAAATGTGATTCTCACCAGGTTGGACAGGGATGTGAGCGCCGCTTGCCCTCACTCCATGTGCGCTAATCGAATATGGCCGGCTGGCTTTGTTCTTGAATGTGATCACGACCTGCTCTCCTACCTCTGCTTTGATTATCGGACCTACAGCACAAAAGAAAACCTGTATCCTCTTCTGTCTTTTCGCAGATTAAAAATGGCATAAAGAGCAACTGAGCTTACCCATAACTCCCAAGTGTTCTTGGCTCGGCTGCCTTTCCTTCTGGACTTTGAAGGTCTCATCAGTGTATTCTCTATACACCGCCTTCTTATAGCGCGAGCCGATCTTGTTTTCATCTTTTCCACGAATATACTGCCTGGACTGGGAGACATGTACCAATTTGCTGCCATTAACAAACAGTAATAAGTAACGCCACTAATCACAGGCTCCAACACTGAAAGACATCAGCCTACAATTATCTTACTCACACACCTGTCCTCTAATGTGGCGTGGTGTTTCTCCAGCTCCCAGTCTCTCTTAGGTGAGTAGTCCCACTCTATTTCTTCAGCACTAATAAAATACTGCACAGTCTTGGTTGGCTCTCCTGTGTGTGTGAGCTTCAGTTTGCGTTGCGGGCAGAGATTTACTTTGTACTGATGCCTCATGCCACCTGAGTAGTGGTCGGTTACTCTGCAGCTCACCTCAAACACACCTGACAGGGGAATG
This sequence comes from Cephalopholis sonnerati, assembly GCA_019142605.1. Lineage (NCBI taxonomy): Eukaryota > Metazoa > Chordata > Actinopteri > Perciformes > Serranidae > Cephalopholis > Cephalopholis sonnerati. The sequence goes on along the minus strand of JAGQAX010000017.1, from coordinate 23,975,703 downwards.
AAAAGAGGTTAAGGTTCTGGGCACATGACTGGATATGTTTGTGGCTTTACCATAGGTGCAGACATTTGTAGGACAAACACGCAAATCCCCTTAGCATTTGTACTGTCACTCTCTGAACACCCTTCAGGGTTTTATTTTTGAGGGTTGCACTTCCAAAAATGAGTTTGAATGCACATAATGTATGGGCAAAAGCAAAATCAGTCTAATGTAATTTATTGTAACAATGCCTGGACTTGACGTTATTGACTCGAACTTGAAACAAACATTGTGATTTTTCTTTTTCTTGCAAAGCTTGGATAGAAAATAAACTAGTGTTCTGCTTTTCTTCTGTGTGCTGACTTATGGTTTGCAGTTTGTTGCAAATGTCTGCATGTTGGGTAAGCATGAAATACGAAGACTGCATATTGTCACACCACTTTTGTGCTTTCAGATAGCATTTTGTGCTATCTGAGCAATTTCAAAGTCCCCCTTATCTGCCCAAAATGATGCATAAGCAGAGTTTGAAATGACACATATTTGTATTTTTTAAGTGTAGTTGTTATTAAAAAAAGTCAAGTAGTTCATTGAACATTTTTGTGAAAAAAAAACAGACACAAATTATTATTCACAGCATACTATTTTTCTGTGTCTTAAAACATGTCTGGAGAGGATTTTAAATCATAACTTTAAAGGGACCGTTCACCCCATTTCCAATTTCAAGCGCTTATCCAAAGCTGGGTCACAGGAGCAGCAGGTTAAGCAAAGTATCCCAGACGTCCCTCTCCCCAGCAACACTTTCCAGCTCCTCCTGGTGGACCCCGAGGCATTCCCAGCCCAGACGAGATATGTAATCCCTCTAGCATGTTCTGGGTCTACCCCAGGGCCTCCTACCAGTGGGACTTGCCCAGAACATCTCTAACAGGAGGCATTTAGGAGGTATCCTGATCAGATGTCCAAACCACTTCAACTGACCCCTTTCAAAGTGAAGGGGCAGCGGCTGTACTCCGAGCCTCCTTCGGATCTCTAAGGCTGAGCCCAGCCACCCTTTGGGGGGAACTCATTTTGCCGTTTGCATCCACAACCTCACTCTTTTGAAGGTAAAGCTTTTTATTTACTGGTCCATCTATGTCCCAACCCTCACCTATGGTCATGAGCTATGAGTAATGACCGAAACAGTTTACCCAGAAATCAAAAATACATATTTTTCCTTTTATCTTTCCATGTATCCTTAAACAACAGGTCGTATGATAAACTATGAAAATGCACACACAGTGGTTCACATTATATCCTTCGAATAAACGCCCTACAACTGATGTTTTGTACTTAACATAAAGTTACATACTTAGCGTAGGTTTAGAAACACCGTGACAACGAATCTTAAAATGAATCAGAGTGCACTCAAAGTTCACATGGTTCCAAATACCGCTGTCCTGAGGGAAAGTCTTGTGATTTGTGATCTATCCACCACCCCAACCTGCCTCCTCACTGGACTGCTGGGGACGGCTTCCTTCTTTACTTCTGGTATCGCATTGGTCACGTGATCGTGATCGTGATCGTGATCGTGAGTATAAACAGTGCATGAGAACACCTTGTATCTGTAGCACTATTTATCAGTCTAGATTGTTTTGGTACGAGTTTCCGAGTGTTGGAGATATCTGCCATAGAGATGTCAGCCCTCTCTTGAATATGATGGAACTAGATGGCACTCGGCCTGTGGTGCTCAAAGCAACAAAACAATACACTTGAAAAGTTCAACAGCAATGTCTTTTTCCAGAAATCATGACCCAGTTACTAAAGATAATCCACAGACCTTTTTGTGAGCAGTTTCATGAAGGAACTATTTGCTTTCTACTGAACAACACCCACCAACCGTAGTGTGCATCTATTGCTAGCTCACCTAGCACCACTGAGCTAGCTAACATTACAGCTCAGCTTCGGAGGATGACATTAATGTTTACATTTCACGCTGTCACGACCACGAGCCTCTTGTCCATGAGTAGGTGTAGTTCAGTAGTAAGAAAATAGTTCCTACATGAAACTGCTCTCAACAAGGTCTGTGGATTCTCTTGAGTAACCAGGTCATGATTTGTAGACAGAGACATTGCTGCTGAGTTTTTCAATGTATTTTTGGGGCGCTTTGATCACCACATGCTGAGTGCCATCTAGTTCCAAGATATTGTAGAGAAAACAGACATCTCTACGGCCGATATCTCCAACATTTTGCAACTCACATCAAAACAATCTAGAGTGATAAACAGCACTACAGGTAAGAGGAAAAATATGCATTATTGATTTTGGGGTGAACTGTCCCTTTAACATTCATTACAGCTTGCTTGACTTTTTTTATGGCCTATTTATTGCACACATAAAATTTGTATTAGTGGTTGAGAGTGTGATCGCACAAGCCATTTAAATGTAGAGTGCCAATGTCACCAGTCACTGAAAGTCAGATGTATCCACAATACATTAGTCCAAGGTCCACACAGTTTATTACAGTCAGTGTCATACTTGTGTTTGGCCATGTAGTCCAGCTAGTTTGCTGTCTCTGTCACGTAGCTGTCTGTTAGTCACTCACTCTACAGCAAAAAAATGGCACTTCAAAATAAAAGCTCTGTATCATAAATTCACAGGACTTCAAAATGAGGAGTGTTTTGATAAACCTGACATGTTTGTGAGTCACTTGCAGACCCATGACCTACTTTTGGACCACAACCCACCAGTTGGGAACCACTGCACTATACCACATACCCTTTAATCTAGTTAATATAGTTTTATCTATCCTAATCAATTAAAATAGTTTTTTATATACCTAAATGGACTACATATATATATTTTAAAAACAGTAACTTTATAAAGTGGTCTAGATTTGCATATTAAAGTGTAATTTTCCTTTCACTGTGCCAAGAAATGAAGCCCTCAAACATACCTCAGGATACTGTAAATAATATAAATACTGCAGACAATTTTGACATTTCCCATTTCTATTTTAGTTACTGATGTTTCCAGTTGTTAAGTGTTTTGATCAAGGTACACGTCACAGGAAAACATTCGCACAAGGTTATCTTAGCATGTTTGTAAAGAACAAAACTGTCTGTCAAACAAAACCTAAGTACGGATGAACGCTGACAATGTGTGCGAGGAAGGGGATGTGGTTTTGGAGTGGCAGCAAAGTGCATGTTTGTGAGGGTGTGTATGTGTGTGTATAAAACTAACCAGGGGTGTTCGGCTGCATAGCAGCTGTAGCAGTGGTGTGAGGGAACAGGCTGACAGTGTCCCGTGTTGTGCTCTGCTTCTTGAGGATGTTCCCTTCAAAATAAACACCATGGATGTCCACCTCTGTACCTAACCCAAAGGTGTACCACATAACTGTGTCCCCTGCACACATTTCCAGTCCTGGAAGGTTCCCATACATGCGTCCGTTTACAGCTGCAAGGAAAGGGAAGATTTAAACAGAAAACCACAGACACAAGTATACAAGAAATGGAGCTCAAAAATCTGGTACTAATGGTATGAGATCAAATATCAGGTGATATTTAAATTAAATACACACACTCTTTGCCAAACACATTGGTTACCATGCATCAAATTGCTCTCCACAAATTCCTCAGTTTCTGGATTTGTTTCGTTGTTGCCAAAACTATCAATATTGTCCTCCAAATACCAGCTCAAGCCTTCATCCATGACGGAAAACAAGAGGAAGAACTCCTTATCCACACCCTTCTGTAAAACAATGTACACACAGTAACAGTAAGGACCTTAGGGATTGCGGACTGCAGCTGCAGTTTAACATTAAAAAATTGTATTATATTGCTTTAAATGTCAATGCCTGCCTACTAAAGATCTAACCTGTTTCATTGCTACAGTGAACTTGCTAAATTATCTTCAGCATAGTGTAATTTGCTCTCATTTTATCTGCAATGGTCCAGGATCCCGAGTATCCCAGAGATAATTCAATCGTATCAAATCAAATCTAAATAGTCCTGAGACAACTATTCAATTGATCAACAGGGAGAAAATATATCAATGACAGTCATTTAATAAAGTTATATGGCAAACATTTACTGCATAAAGCTTCTTAAATGTGACTATTTCCTGCATTTCTGAGAGAAAGTGTGTGTGGATGAATAATAGCAGCACCTGAATTCCATTCTCCCCCAGCGTTCCCTTCTTGCACACGAGCAGAGGTCCCACCAATGCAGAGTTGGTGTCCTTGATGGGATCAGTGGCGGAGTAGTATAGGTAGGGGATACACGCAGAATCAGATGAAGACGGGCCCTCTAGCACCTGCCAGGTGTAGGTAAAGTTCTTTCCTGGGCCGACATGAGAGCCTGGCTTGTCGACGCCTACAGTGTCGCACACAAAGAATTAACCATTTAGAAAAAGGCATTGCAGTCAAACTCTATGCCTATAAACTGAGCTGTTTCTTTTTTAATTTAAAGTATTCTAAAAGTCAAAGTGATTTTATTACAAGACAGTCAATGCATGACTTTAATGAAGGTGTGCAGATATTTATATCCTGTTATGCTAAACTTTCGGCATGAATTCATATAGAAATGAGCCAATTAGCATTTGAGCTTTGGGTCAAATTAAATTAATTGATTAATCTAGCCAGCACCAGACGCACAGACAGGGATATTTTCTTCAGTCTGGCAAATTTATGCCTTTGTCGATCTGAATTGTTAATCATCTGCTATTGGAGGAGTCACAAGTTTGGTCATGACAAAACATTACATCGATTCTTTGGACAAGGATACAATATTTGCTGATGCCACAAATTCTGCCACAAAACCATTTCGGTTTGATTCAATTCAATTCAGGGGCCTGCGGTCAATATGACCTATATCAGCAAAAATCCTCATTGTCTTTTTCTTGGCTGCTCGCCATTGCCTGCCTGGCACTAGGCCACTAGCACTGCTTGAATGTTTAGCAAAGAAGTGTGAAATGGTGACAGTGGTGTGCCATGGGGAGGTAGAGCGGGTCATCCACCAATTGGAAGATCAGTGGTTTGATCGCTGGCTCCTCCAGTCTGCATGTCAAAGAATCCTTGGCACGGTGGTGTGGTGGTTAGCACTGTCGCCTCACAGCAAGAGGATTTCTGGTTTGATCCCAGGTGCGGGAGCCCTTCCGTGCAGAGTTTGTTCTCCTCATGTCAGCTGAGATAGGCTCCAGTTAATAGAATGCTGATTTATACTATTGTCAACTACAGAACAGTCACTCTTATGACTCTTATTGGGCTCACTTCTATGGTGCATTAAAGGTGTACTATGCAGGATTGTCGCATACTGTTTGTAAATACACTTACCAGGAAAAGCAAAAGCAAAAACCAACCCCAGATTCATTTTCGTTTGGAATCTTATTGCTATGATGATTTGCATTTTTTTCAGCACTATGTTCTTGGACGCCTGCTGCTTATGGTCCGGAACCTGGTCGTTACTCGTTTAAAAAGTTCCAGCCTTACCTGAGTGCTGTGGGGCTACACATCCATAAATGTCCCAAATACAGAAAATAAGAAGATAAGAAAATACAGACAAACACTTCTAGTGGGTCATAAGTGATGATTCAGAGGGATTACCTCTTTATATTGTTTTTTTGTAGAAAAAAAATCCTGCATAGTATATCTTTAAATGGTGAAAATAAAAATGTTTCCTATTTTTCTGGGGACCCCCTGGAACTCCCTCCCTACCTGGACCCCTAGCTGAGGACCACTGGTTTAATGAATCCTTGCCCTTTAATATTACACAAGTCACTCAAACAATATTAAATCTATCATGACTAGTGAAGTTTTTCTTGGCTGTGCAGCTCTGCAACCGGCTGCTTCCTCACCGTCGTCATAGCTGCTTCCCTGAAATCGTTTATCATAGTGCAGGCCGTGAGGCTGGATGCTGTAGTTTCTATCAGCATTGTTCAGGAATGTCACTCTGAGAGTGTCTCCTTCCTCTGCCCTCAGGACTGGACCTAGATAAAAACAGAGGAATATTGTAACAAGACAAGAGGTGCTGAGAGAACGTGGGTGTCAGACAGGACATCAGTGTACCTGTAAATAAGATATTTTTTTGCCAAATCTGGAACTTAGAGGTCTTACCTAGGAATCCTAAATGAGAATCACGTGCCTGTCTCTTGGTGGTGAAGGTATTGTCTGTGTACTCTTGATATATCACTTTGTAGTAGTCACCTCCGATCCTTCCACCATCAGTGCCAAAAAACGCCTCTGATGCACTATGAGAGCAGAAGAAGTGGTGGGGAGGAAGGATACAAAGCATAAGATACTGTGAGTTGACAGGGGCACAGAGGGAGAGATGGGTTGCAATGAATACAGGGCTTGAATGAAGCAGCCGTGTGTAATTTCTTACTACAGAAAAAGTGAACAAAGCAAAAATCTCTGCCAGTCGGGTCAGAGAACAATAACAGAGACACAATAACAACTGAGTCACTGCATCACTATCCACACAGTTTACTCTAGACACCACAAAACTGCCTCACCACAGGAACAACCGGCTCACATATAATCAGCCCTACAGAGGCCACAGACAGGCAACTTTCTTCAGAGGTCTCTCAAGCCTTAGAGGAATAGTGATCATCTGCACAGTCAATTAGCTCCTGTAATTATTTGTCCCAAAATATTGAGGTTGTACTTTCTTAATGCAAAACAACATGTGGCTATAGCACAGGAATTGTTCTGTATTACGTGTGGGGAGTCATTTGATGTGTACCTTTAGATTTCATTACAGAGATTTGTTCTAGTTGTGACATATACTGTATCTAGCCCTCGTCCTAAAAAAATGAAAGGGATAATTTGTGTATTTGTATTATAACAAAGTGGGTAGTATGTGTAAATAAACATCTTTAAACTGCCCTCCATCTTACCAGCACTAAGATCTTATGCTCCTCTCTCAGCTCTTTGCGGACACTCAAACTACAGATTGTACATTCGCACTCTCATATGCCCCCCACCACGGACACAAAGAGTAAAAGAAGCGGATCAAGAGAGAAACCTGGCCCTCTCTCTCTCAAACTCAAATCAAACTCAGATCAAACTGTAAAACTATGCAGCGCTGATCAAATATAAACCAAGACTTTGTTACTGTATTGCCTATTTCTCAACTAAAATATCTTCAGAAACATATTTTAGCTTACTGCTTAACTGTAACTCGAGATCGTTTCTTACCAGGCAACCACAGCATTGTTTTCTGTGTCAAAACAGCCAAGCTCACATTATCTTACCCATCAGCAGAAGCATTTACAGTACTGATCTGGTGTGGCGCAGTACATTCTGGTAGCTGTAGCTTTTCTACCTCTTGAGCAAAAGCAAATGCCACCGCCCTTTTCCTCTGTTGTCTCTGGTCATGAAGCACCAATTCAATAAGTATTTGCATCTTTCTACTGCATAGACAGCCCAGTTTTAAGGAAAGACCATCTTTCCAACAGTGAAATTAAGACATAATTTCAGTTCGTTACAAGAAAAAGCATAATTTAGGGCCCTACGAACTATCGAAATATGACAGTATAGTCTAGTTTTTGAAAAAATAGTTTCAGCGCAAATAAATTCCTCTCTTAAAGAGAATAGTACCCTCAATCAGGCTTTAGAATGCACCACAACACTGAAACTGCTCTTACTAAAATAATCAGCGACCTCAGACTAAATTCTGATCAAAATAAGGCCTCAATTCTTGTCCTCTTAGACCTAAGCGCAGCGTTTTATACGATTGACCATGACATCTTAATCAATTGCCTTGAAAAGTTGCTTGGTCTTTTGTATGTATCCATTATTATTCTCACTGTACATGCTGCCACTTGGTGATATTTTTAGAGAACACAATGTTTGTTTCTATAGTTACGCAGATGACATGCAATTGTACATCTCTGCTGAACCAAATGATGCTGCAGCCCTTAGCTCCATTACCACCTGTCTTTCAGCAATAAATAAATGGAAGAGCAATAATTTCTTAAAGTTAAATGAAGACAAAACTGAGATCCTGCTTGTTGGCCCTAAACAAAAGGAGAAATGCTGCTTAATAATTTGGGAAATTTAACTCTCTGGATTAAATCTGAGGTGACAAGTCTTGGCATGATCCTTGATTTTGATCCTGAGCTGCAAATCCCGCATTAACAAGGTGAAATTTCGAAATGAAAAAGATTCATGCCTTTATTTCAAGCTGACTCGACTACTGTAATGCACTTTTTACTGGCCTCCCAAAAAACACCACTGAGAGACTTCAGCCCATTCAAAACTCTGAAGCTCGGCTACTAACTACAACTAGGAGGAAAGAGCACATCAGGCTGGTCTTAGCTGCTCTGCATTGGCTTCCTGTTACATTTAGAATTTATTTTAAGCTCCTCCTCATTGTATACAAATCCCTAAATGGACTGGGATTGAGCTACATCGCTAACTCCCTTGTTACCTAAAAGGAAGCCAAAAACGTATCTGTTCACTTTAGTTTTTAACTAGCTCTGACTTTCCTGATACAGGTCTGAAACTCTTTCTTTTTACACTTTCACTTCCTATTCACGCTTCACGCTGCTGCAACTCTTAAAATCTTACTTGATTTTATGATTTATAGTTTTACAATTCTATGATTTTATGAATCAGTTCTGTACAGTTCAGTTCTGTTCGGTACAAGTTTGGAAAAAAATATCTGCAGACAAATTATGTATCTTTGCCTCTTTCAACAACTGTGACCATATTAGGCATTAAAACAGGCTAAAGAGACATAATGACCTAAATAGCTGGGAAAAAGCTGGCACGCAACCATGTGGGCTCGTTGTTAACATTGATTCGGTTGGATGCATCAGTATGTCAAGCCTAATTTGATTAAGTGTCTGCCCACCTGTCGGCTTCAGTGAGGGACACGTTATTAATCAGATCCCTTCCTGAGGGACCATAGCTCCACAGGATAATATCTGCTGCCAGGTAGTAATTCCTCACAACACCCCCCATCACTGTGGAGCCGGCCTCGCTGTCACATGCCTTAACTTCATAGAAGGCTTGCATCCCAGCTGGAAAGGATAAAAAAAAAAGACAGACACAAACATTACACAGACCATAATTCACAAGTACAAGGTAAAAACTTCAGGAGCCTCAGGAAATTTTAATGACTGCAAATCAACCTGACAAGTCTAAAGGGTCGGATTTAGTAGTCTGTAAAATAATAAATATTCCAGGATGCAGATAACACTTTTAACTTCCTTGTCTTTTTCTTTAGCATGCCAGACCATGAGACTACACAAAACCTGTAAAACTATCAAAGGTGTGATTTAGTAACTACGCTGCTTTTGTGTATGTTCCTAAAAGCCATAGAGACACAAATAGGCTTTTATGGAAAGCCTGGTAGGACACAAAGGAAAGGTATTTCTCAAGTGTAAGTATGATTAGTAATATGTTGACCAAGTATGTCACATTCAGTCCTTCAGTAAGTTCAGTGGACTTTGGACAGCCTTAAAATGCAAGTCCTGGCACGTTTAGAGTAGAAGTACAAGCTCTGCTGCTGAACGACTGATAACATCACGCTGCGACATAATAACAGAGGTGTACCTCACAAAAAATTCTTTAGTCTCAGAGCAGAGAGGTCAAAGGTCACACAGAGGTTAAAGGTCAGGTGCCCTACCCTGCAAGTGGTCATTAACCTGGCAGGTCAGCAACCACTTTCCTGTTGCTTTCGGGACCATCTCAGCTGTGGCGAATGTGGCTGGGAACAGGCTGAGGACGTCAGTGCGGTGGCCACGGTCCAGCAGTGTATTACCGTGGAAAAAGGCAGAATGAATGTCCACCTCGTTACCCATGCCAAACAAGTGCCAGGCTACTGCACGGTGCTGGCATAACTCGATTCCGGGCAGGTTACCAAACATGTAGCCATTAATAGCTGTCACACAGAGAAAATGCAGAGGTTAGAGGAAAGGACAAAGTGAACAACTTTCACCTTTAAAGGGACAGTTCACCCCAGAATCACAAATACATATTTTTTATTTTACCTGTACTGCTATTTATCATGCTGGATCTCTATGTCTGATATCTCAACACTCACTCACACCTCACAGCAAAACAATTTAGATTGATAAATAGCACTACAGGTAAGAGGGAAAATATGTATTTTTTTATTTTGCTGTGAACTGTCCCTTTAAACCATCTTTCATACACTTTGAGTAATTGTAATTCACATAACATTGGAACTTAAAGAATGTAGGGGCAACAGGATGCAGGGAGGTGGAAAAGGAAGAAAACTGAGATGAGCAGTTATACATTTTCTGAAAAACTTCATTTAACAATTAACAATATTCTTTCTGCCAACCAAATTAATGTGTGTACAGTCATTTTAATATAAAAACATCTGAAAAGGATCTCTCTCACCGTGCATCAAGTTTGACTCTTCAAAGTCTGGGTCTGCTGGGTCGATCCCGGATGGATCAGAGCACTTCTGAATATTGTCCTCCAGGTACCAACTCAAGTTTTCATCCACCACATTGAACATCAGGAAGACATCCTGGTCCACATCATTTCGGGCTGACTCTACCACAGACCCTGGATCATTAGTCTCCTTCAAGATTCCTGCACTCACAGAGAAAGATGAGAAATAGAGACACATGCAGGACGGGGGTTAAGTGTGTACACAGTTATGCAGTCGTGCATAGATAAAGGAACTTTTAATGTTTGTTTTCCCACCATGTCAGCATTGATTAAAAATGTGATAGACCGGAAAGTGGTGTCATTCTCACACATTCCCCACCATACTTGTTTTTTTCTTATGAAGCTGTTGCCAGTTTTTCATTGTAGTCATTAAGGGCTTAAGGCCAAGGGAGTGTTGGTGTAATTTACCTTTTCAGCATGGGAGCAAAGAGGCCCTTTGTTATTGTAACTATGATTAAAGGAGGTGAAGATTTGACTTGGCATACAAATGACGCATACAGAGAGGGAAACCAGCAGGAAATATACAGAGACACTATGAGAAGCATGTCCTCTCATGTATTATCAGTGTTGAAAAAATGTAAACAGAGATCCTCATGCCTTTCTTGCAGGTCAGCAAAGCCCCGATGAGTCCTGAGGCGATGTCCTTGGGGGCATCCAAGTGAGAGTGATAGACCCAGGTCAGACAGTTGGCATCGTCATCTGTGGGAGCAAACTCTGGTCTGACCTCCCAGCGGTAGGTGTAGCTGCCTCCCGGAGGAACGGAGTCGTCCTCCTTCAGCTTGTTTGATGTCCCATCTGGATAGAGCGCCCCTGGTAGACAAATACAAGATGTTTATGCTGAGCTCTCTCTGTTTCCCCTGAAGTTTAGCGAGCAGTTGAGCCTGCTTGCTTTCACTTTCTTCTCTATGGCCTTAACAAGCACAGGCCTTTGGCTTAACAGTTTAAAACTGCAGAAGAATTATGTAAAAAATACCTCGCATGAAATCAATTATTCATTAACAGCAAGTAGGTTTAATAAGCACATTCTTTAGTGGAAGTGTTCCCAAATCAAGGTCATATCCATTTCCTCCATGAGTCTTATCTCTGTTAAGCTTTCAGCCTCCACGTGTGTAAGTGATCTATAAACAGATAAATGACCTCAGTCTTAGTGATAGATGTACACTGACCTCTGTACCACTCTGTACTCCTCACATGACATGTCTTAACGCAGAATTAGTAGATTTCAACAAATTTTATGTCTCCATGTTTTGACTCCACTCCCCTTCCTCTTCCTCTTTCTCCCCTATCTTTCCATCTCTCTGCCTTCCTGCCCAATTTGTTGTTTATAAAACTAGATGGTCATGCAACAGAAATGTTCTGCTACATAGACAGATTAGTGTGAATGCCTCAGTAACATAGGATATCAACAGCCTTAATCTGTTTTGATTTTAGTTTCAGTTTCAGTTCCCATATGGCTCTGGAAATTCCAAAGGCAAGCTGCAACTTCCCACATGAGGGGGAGGGGGGCTTGTTGCGAAACAAAGAGCTGTGAAGTTCATAATCCTCTGGAAATGACTCCTCCATAGTAGTCCATCTCAGTTACTGAAAATTTTGCTGCATCACTTCTCAAACAGGCCAAAATGAACTCTTTTAGTCAGCACCGCATTTGCTAGCCCTTTTGTCTTTTCAGCCTGTCAGTGTCTTGTTGTCAGAGAGACTCTGGCAGTGAGGCAGAGGAGCAGCATGCCAAACTTTCAGACTAGCATTACAAAAAGCCACAGCTTTCGGGTAAAACATCAGAGAGAAAAAAATATATCCATTTGACTGAATAATATATCAGAGTATAGAGACAATGTTGATGTTACATCACTGAGGCTGTGCAGTCAAAGTGTTCAGCTGTTCTGAAGCAATGCCAAACTTTTTTGCCATATATTATTTAAAAAAACATATGAAATGAAACACATGAAACACTTGAAAGAATCTTAGCAGAGCAGTGTCACTTGTTGAATGAATCAGCACCTTTTGTGAACAGTCAGACTCAGCCATCTGTATCTACATTGCTGTCATTCCTGTAACCTAATATGTTGTTTGTGCACAAAGTGCAAAACTGCTTTTCATTTTGGAAGGAAATCAATTTAGTATATCATTCAGCATTCATTATTTTAAAATTATTTGTGGTCTACTTATTATTATAGCATCTAGTACTAAGAATAATAATGCATTTTATTTAAAAAAAAAAAAAGCAGCAATATATTCATAGATCACAAAATCAAACAATTATAATAAAAGTTAATAAAATGACTACACAAAAATTGTAATTATAAATATTAGGTGTAAAATCATCATCATAAAGTCATCAGCAGTGCAGGTGACCATATGTGTGTCTCAAATAAATCAGACCGAGTATGCCAGTTTGAAAAGGTGTGTTTTCAGACTGGATTTAAAAGTAGAAATGGAGTCAATATTGTGAATGTCATAGGGGAGAGAGCTCCAGAGGTGAGGGGCAGAATGGCTGAAAGCTCCAGAACCCATGGTTGTCAGGCAGGCAGATAGCGATGTGACCTGGATATCAGAGGAGGATCTAAGAGTACGGGAGGGTGTGTAGACATGAGGGATTTCAGACAGGTGGGAAGGGTTTTGATTATGGTCTTAAAGGTGAGGGTAGGCCTAGTGGATAGATAGAGCTGGGTGTCATCAGTGTAGCAGTGGAATTGAATGCTACATTTTCTGAAGATATGGCCAAGAGGTAGGGGGTAGATAATAAATAAAAGGGGACCTAGGACAGAGCCCTGAGAATACCATTCTTTAGTATTGGAGTTATAGCAGCAGTTTTGAGAGATGTGGGCACAAGACCAGAGGTAAGGCAGGAATGTATAACAGGTATTATTTTGTATGAGCAGGTTTGCCTTTCTGTCTGAGGGATATATAATTGATATTGCACGTCTTACTGTGTGTGAATACAGTATGTTGTCTGTACATGCACATGTATGTATTATGCAGCACTATACCTTCTGCGTTCTTCTCATAGAAAACTCCATGAGGATGCATAGAGTAGTTCCTGCTTGCAAAGTTCTTCAGGTGGACCACAATCACGTCATCAACCTCAGCTCGCAGTATGGGCCCCAGGAAGCCCAACATGGGAGGATGGGGGGCCTGGCGGCTGTACGTAGCATCTGTGTACTGTCGAAACATGGCCTTCTTATAAACGCTGCCAATACGGTGGGGTCCTCTTTCCAGGAACACAGATGCATGCCTGAGATAGAAACGGAGATGGGGAAGTGGTCAAACAAAGGGATTAGAGCGTTTAAGGAAGAGGAGGCAGAGGGAGAAGGTCAAGGTCAAGTTATTGTCAAATCATTTAGTAAAGCATTGCACAGGCAGGCAGTTTTATCTCCTTATCATGTTGCACGAATATTTTTGTAAAGAGTAGGCATGAATAAGTGTAATAAAATACAAGTGATATAAAAGAAATCATAGCAACAGAATATCACAAAAGGCTGTGATTTATCTTTGACTTTATTTAACTTCATTGCCAGTAACAGCCTGAATATCATCATAAAACCTACACGAACTAGGTGATGAATCTTTCAGCTGGAGATGCAATGCCGCAGAACAAATTGCCTCTGGCTGCAACTCTCTAACAATTAGACTTGTCATTACTGTGATTACACGTTTCCCTGGGCTAATAACGTGCTACTGGAGCTGTGGCGGACGCAGTTTTGCTTCTGTATATCCAACCCATAACCAAAGCGACAGGGAGGATGAAAAGCATAACGGTTACTTGATTCACAAAGGGGTCGTACTGATGAGCTTGCTGACAGTCTGATGAAGGGGGTTTCACTGAGCATACAAGCCCATTTTCTACAATTACGTAGGTTTGAGACAATCATCTATGTTTCAATCTAAATACCGTTGTTACTGAAACATCATGGTGTAGTAAAAGACACCAACTGGATGATGTATCATAAGTAGAAGTAATCTGCCCCCAGAGTTAATACTTAGTGAAACAGGAAAAGCAAATAGACAGTACATCTGGTGAAGATAAGAATTATTGTTCAGTGTCATAAAATAGCTTGGCTTGACTACAACCAATATATTTGGCGTCAGTTACTGACTGTTGAGTAAGCTGGCTGATAGAGTAGGTCAGGAAATTCTGGCTTTGTGCAATAAAGCAACAGTGACAGTATGCTTCAAAGTCACTGAGCTGTCTTATACGAAGAGATCCAGTCAGGTACCTGTCAGGTATCTGGCCCTCTTAGAAGAAGAGATCCAGTCAGGTGCCATATTTGTCGACTTTACTATCCATCTAAAAGTCAACTGCAAAAACACACCAAACTGTCACAAGTGGGAAGCATTCAGAAACTCCATGCTTGAATATCATCATCAAATCCTTTTCTCATTTTCTTGTTGTTGTTAAAGGAAAGCAACTTTTACATCTAGCATAAAAGTTGAGTTAAAAGCCTAGTCCCAATTAAACGCCCTGTCTCTTCTTCTAGCCCGGTGTGGCTACACATTTTGACAGATAAAGGCTTAGACAGCTGGTCTGGTTGCCAAGCAGTTCATTTTTACAGTAGTTCTTTGGATGTAAAAAATGATTGGCTACCCACTGGAGCAAACGTTAGATAGCTGTTTGGACTGTACATACAGATATAAATGTTTAAACTTTTGTCAGTATAGAGATGTTAGCTCAGTTAGATTCTCAACAATTCAATCGCTCAGTTCATTTTACTGAAACCATGAGCACCACAGAAGACTGCACTTCATTTAGATTTACTGGCATAGTGAAAAACAAGAGGTGACTTCCTTCCTCTGAAGCGATAAAGTCCAAGTCCAAGTTGTGAGTATTGTTTTAACAGGATAAAGAGGTATTGTGTCAGTATTCCGGGTGCCTAGGGTGCTGTAGAAAGACTGTCTTAACAGTCTCTCTGATGCCATGTCCGGAGCTAGATTAAATGAACGATTTGTAATTGATGTTCTTCGAAACCTAATTTTTTCTGATCTTTGCTGAGCAACACATTTATGTGAAAGCAATTAAAGGCCTGTCCCCAATATAAGCCTGTTCACTTTATTCACTTTAGTGATCTAACCAAATAAGGCAGCTGTCTGTATTTCCTGACTTTATTTCTGTCAGTGTAACACACAGCAAAGGAAGTCTTAAATCTCAGGTTACAAGACAGTCATTCACTGTTAGTCACTCAATACTGTCATCTTTCCTGTTCATCTGCCAGACAGCAAAGCACCCATCACTACCTTCAGAGGTCTAGACACTGTATGTCACACCCTGACGAGATGACATACTGAAGCAACTGTGACCTAAAACTTTTTTTTAGTTTGAGGATCTTTAGTTTGTAGCAGTATTTATTACAATCACTTTAAATGTGTTTGTAATATCTTATGTGCACATTTTAGTGATCATATGTGATGACATTAACACTCACTCATCTTTTTCGACGTCTTGCCCGTTTAGCAGGTTTTTTCCACTTGGTGCGTAATTCCACGAGTCCTCAATAATCCCCACATAGTAAACTCTCTCCCTGCTGCGCTTCCCGTCCGCACCGGGGCAGAGAAGAAACAGCAAACAACTCGCCAACAGCCCCAAAGTCCGTGCCATGTTCACCTGGTTGCTCCGTTTGACGCGAGGCTGCGTATTGATCGGGTTTTGGCTCAAGAGTAACAAAGTGAAAGCTCTGCTGACTTTCCCATGCGGACGCGCGTTAACAGTGCAGTGTTGGGGCTGCAGCACTTATGAAACTCTGCAAAGGAAAACAGTTGGTCTATTCAGCCAGAGAGCGACCACGGTGTTACCGCCTCCTGCGGAGGTATCAGAGTACACGGATAATAACCACTCAGTGTTCTCGCGTTAATTATTATAAAATGTTATTGAAACTGCCTTCTGGGAAATTAAGATAATTGATCCACTTATGCCAAAATGCAGACTCAAGCAGTGTGAGTCGTCTGAATTGGCTGTCACCTTACCAGAGGTGATGAGTGTGCAGGATAGTCTGTGACTTTCACATTATGAACATGTAATTGTTTAGTTTTAAATAATAAATCAACCAGTTGGCACCACTTTCTGACAAGTCAGCCTGAAGAAGTTGAACCTAGTGGCTTTATTAGTGGCTATTTATTAGTGAGCCATTTAAAAGAACAATTTGTGTTTCCAGGTTGTCAAAAAATCTCTCTGGCTGGTGTTTATCATCTTGGTAATAGAGTTACAAATGCTAATATTCCATAAATTAATAATATTTGTGAGTTTCATTCCAATATAAGTGAGTCAAGTGAAGTTAATACATGGATTTTAGTCTAGATTTTTCAGTTTTTGGAAGAGTGCAAGTGTCCTGCTGGAGGATAAAGCAGCTGCCAGTGGACTAAGTTGTTCTTAGGACTTAACTGATATTTAAAGATAAGATAAGATAAACTTTATTGATCCCACACTGGGGAAATTCACATGTCACAGCAGCTCAAAGTACAGACAGAAAGTCAAGAGTGGACAGTGTATTATAAAAAATTAAAGAAAAAAATTAAAGCATTATCAAATGATTTATTAACCATGAATAAAGCTACTTAGAGTTTACAAACTCTTTTAGTGATGTTCTTGTTTGACAAAAATAACCCTACTAGAGCCAAATTTGAGTCATCACATCCTGTTGCTGCACCTTTAGCACGTACACTCCTGCATCTTTGAACATGAAGCTTTGTGTCATGCTTTGCATCAAAGGGATGAGGCTGTCACCTGCTGGCCAACTCCGAGCAGTACAACTGTAGAGACCAAGGTAGGTGATGGTTCTGCCTTTTCAAAGTAAATGCAGGACACAGTGATGATACACACACAGTATGATGACCATATGCTGATTGGTTTGAGCTGTGTTCCCCTCATTTGGTTAGGTGAGTGTGATCCTTCAGCTTCCACAAATCTCTGTGAAG
The DNA here is from genome assembly GCA_019142605.1 of Cephalopholis sonnerati. Taxonomy (NCBI): domain Eukaryota; kingdom Metazoa; phylum Chordata; class Actinopteri; order Perciformes; family Serranidae; genus Cephalopholis; species Cephalopholis sonnerati. Next base: position 23,958,422 of record JAGQAX010000017.1, on the reverse strand, counting down.
GCTAAAACCTGCAGCCCCAAGCACAGTATTGATATGGTGTGAAAACAAGTGTATTGACTTATATCAAAATGGAAGACAGGCTTACATAATTATGAACTTGCTGTGTGATAATGTGACCCTGTAGAGTGATGTATGAGGACATATGTGTGACATGTTTTTGTTTGTTAGTCTGTTTTGTTCTCCCTCCTTCTTTATACTGGAGTCCACCTCCATGTTCAAAAAACAAGTGCCTTGTATTCTTGTATGCCTGGAAAATAATATATGTATACCATGTATTGAGCCTTTGAAACCAATTAAAAACTTGAATTAGTCTTTTATTGTTATTTCTCATCTATGTGCTTGTAGGTCACAGGGTTCAAGTTCAGCACAGGAGTTGATTGTGTGTGGGGTTTTTTTTTTGTCTTGCAGCACCACCCTGCTCCACCACCCTCTCAAATCCAAGTCCATAAAGGAGCACATTGTTCCACAAAATCACCTGTAATTTATTCACTGTCAGGCTGCAGCCTAGTGCTTTATTGTGGGCTGGAAACCTCTGTTGGTAGATTTCTATATTATGTACATTCAATCACAGTAATGATTTGCAGCTCATCTGAATCTAAACTGTTGATTCCCCATGCCATTCTTAAGTTGGCTCTGTCATGTTTGTGCTGCACTTTATGTTACAAAATAGGCCAAATTTAGTGTGTGGGATCTACAATCATGTCTCATGTCTCCACTAGAGCACACTTTTTTGAAGGGATGGTTAACATCTTGTGTCAGATTAAGGGTAGCCTAATCTGATTCCAGATTTAGGCATTTAGTTGTAGATTTAGGCAGATTTACGTAGCCTATTTGGCTGAAGTTATATCCATGGTGAGCAGGTAGAGAATTTAATTGGTGATGTTTCCAGCACTGCAGCAAAGAACATCCTACATCTTGTCACAGTTAACCATGTCTTTTATGCCAATCTAGTTTATTCTGGTTTTAATGAATAATGGGACGCTCTTTGTCTTTTAATCTTAAATTTTGAGAGCTGACGTTTAGAGAACTGATATTGGAAGCATTTTGAAGGCTGAATAGATTTTCATATCTTGTTTTTACTCTTAGTATGTTTATTTTTGGCAAAATTTTAAATCAGACATGTAGAATAAAGGGATTTTGATGAAAAACTACCATTTTAAGCAGAGATTTAGTTATGTGTTGTTTATTTATTTATTTTTCTGCTTGAAGCGTTCAACCATCCAAGGACCTGTCAGAAATGGGAAAACCCAAGCAAAATTTCTGTTTTTACATCTTCTGGCCACAAAATTTAATGTAATTATGACAAGTTTTAAAGAAAACATGCAGACGGGTTTGAAAGGCATGTTTTCTTTAAAAATCTGCTGTAACATAAATACAAAATACAACCATTTGAATTTCTATAGCCCTCCTTTGAGCCAAAAAAAAAAACATAATAAGAACTTAATAATAACTTCATTTGTATAGCACAGTTCAGCAAATGCAACTCAAAGTGCTTTAGATAATAAACTGAGAAAATACACATAAAAGACAGAATAAGACAGAGTAAGTAAGATTCAAATACACACTCACACAGACATAATAAACACATATAAAAACACAAATTAGGTTTGATACCAATGAATTAAATAAAAGCTACTAATATGCAAGTCTAAAAAGATAGGTTTTAAGATTTGTTTGAAGCTGTCTACTGAATCAAAGAGTCTGATGTCCTCTGGAAAGCTGTTCCACAGATGAGGGCCACAGTGAATGCAGTATCACCGTACTTTTTAGCTGGACTCTGGGGGACATTTAGTAGACCAGAGGTGGAGGATCTCAGGGGAATGTATTTGACCAACATATCAGAGAAATAGAGCCATTTAGGTACTCAAACAGAAGTCACTTCCCAGTGCTTAAAAATGATTTGATGTGCCTCCCCATTTTTGCACCACCCCCTCCATCCTCATGAGTAAAGAACAGTCCCTAAGTAAATCAGAATTTAAATCAGTTATGATTCACACAGAAAACCTTTGGTGTTATGAGGGGCTCACTGTGAAGCACAACAATTCACGGATATTCAATAAACCACCGACTTATAACACACAGGTTTCACCCTATGGTCCAGTCCCGACTGCGCCGTACACGTGCACACCTCTTGCGTGACCTCGCCGCTTGCGCTCCCCTCGCAGTGAACGCGCACGGCAGCGCGTTGCCGCCTCCCTGCTCTTGGCTGTCTATGGTACGGATATGGCTGCTTTCAGCAAAATACCACAAAACTGCTACGAAATCGGTCACACCTGGGACCCGTCGTGTGTGCAGTCGGCTGTGGATGTAGCCAGGGGTGCTCTGGAGGTCTCCTTCAAAATATACGCCCCTCTTTACCTGGTAAGTTTCGCTGTTTGACCTACAATATGTGGACTTGTAGACTCTGAGGCTAAAGTTAGCTAGCTAAACCAAGTAAGGCTAACTAGTTCTGAGAAAACGACGTAAAGATTAACTTGAGCTGACACGTTGCGAGCTCAGACTCGGGGACTAAGTTCAAGTTCTTGTGAGTGTACACTCTGTGGACGAGGTTAAAACCATTGAACGCACCACGTTGCCCTTTAGAAACACATCATAACACATCCAGGAGTAACAGGCTAATAAACAGAAACGTTAGTCGAGTGAAAACAATCAGATAAATGAATGCGGACAAATTCCAGAGTAAACTCGTTTGGCCAGTTTTCGGTGCATTGTGCACATTCTTCACTGTTCAAACCGTTATCAGTTCAACCAGGGAAGTTTAATACAAATGCAAAACCATTTTAAGTTATCTCAATGCTCATGCAATGATTTGGTAACCAAATGAGAACATCTGCAACAATGACAGCTACTTAACTGTGTGTATTTCAGATAGCAGCTGTTCTAAGAAGAAGAAAGAAGGATTACTATATAAAAAGACTTCTCCCAGAGATCCTGTGGTCTACCTCTTTCCTCACTGCCAATGGAGGTCTCTACATTGTTTTCTTCTGCATTCTCAGGTCAGCAGGTCCAAGAAATGTCACATATATACACACTGTCAATTACACAACTCACCTGAGGTTAAGATGCAAGACTTTCAGAAGCTAAACTGACTCAGTGTTAAACAGTCTGTTCATTGTTGTCTTTGGGTCTGTGTTTTTCCCCCATTTTCAGAGTTGCTTAAATGTGCCGTATGGAGTTTTCTTGTAAACATGAGATAAGATTAGTCTTTATTGATCCCCACAGGGGACATTCAGGTTTTACTGCAGCACAAAACAAACAAAACTTATATTTACTAGCTGTGACAGTGTTGCAACAGCTGGTATTGTTTTCACCTTGGAAGTCTGTGTGTGTGTGCGTCTGTCATCTTGGCAAAACATAGTCCTGTAGACGCCAGCCACAGTGAGAATTACCACAGAAGTGGCTTTGAGTACTGTGCCTGGTGTTTATAGGTCTGTTTGTCTGTCTTTGGACAGATTTTGTTAATGTAATAGCCTCACAATGGTGTTATATGCACTCACGAAACTTTACCTTGTCCTAATTCTTGAACTCCACTGGGTGCATTTAAGCTCAAAGTGCTGCACATACACTGCTCAAAAAATAAGGGAACACTTAAATCACACATTGGATCTTGATGAATTACTTAAGTTGAGAATCTTTACTGATGTACATTGTATAATTTGTTGAGAGCAAAATGATGCAACAACGGTCAATGGAAACCAAAATCATCAACCCACTGAGGGCTGGATTCAAAATAACACTGAAAATCAAAGGGAAAAATTAAAATCACAGCAACTCATAATGTGACTCAGTAATGTGTACGGCCCCTGCATGCCTGTATGCACTTCCAACAATGTCTGGGCATGCTCCTGATGAGTCAGCAGATGGTGTCCTGGGGGGTCTCCTCCCAGACCTGGATCAGGGCTTCAGCCCACGTGCAACCCTCATGGAGTCTGTTTCTGACAGTGTGGTCAGAAACATGCACACCAGTAGCCTGCTGGAGGTCATTTTGTAGGGCTCTGGCAATGCTCCTCCTGTTTCTCCTCACACAAAGGAACAGATACCTGTCCTGCTGCTGGGTTGATGCCTCTCTACAGCCCTGTCCAGCTCTCCTGGTGTTTCCTCCGTGCTCTTGAGACTGTGCCGGGAGACACAGCAAACCTTCTTGCGACCGCATGTACTACCTGTGCAACCTGATTGGGCTGCAGGTATTGCCTCATGCTACAAGTAGTGACAAGAACACTAGCAGAATGCAAAACTAGAGAAGAATCAGTCAGGGAGGATAAGGAGAGAGCAACTGTCTGTGGACACCACATGTAAAACCTTTCTTTTTTTTGGGTGTTGTCTTGCTTTTGCCTCTCCATTGTACCTGTTGTCACTTTCATTTGCACCAAAGCAGGTGAAACTGATTCAAAATCACTTGTGCTTCCTAAATGGACAGAATGATATCCCAGAAGTTTAACTGACTTGGTGTTATACTGTGGCCATTATACTATACCATTAAGTATTCCCTTAATTTTTTTGTGCAGTGTATTTTAGACTTACTACAGACTGACCAAAGCCTTACACGTATTTTAAACACAATAGTTAGATAATATTTCCCCTTTTACTTGAAAAAAGGAAATGAAAGAAAGAAAGAAACACAGAAAACCAGTGCTGACCGTGTGATTGAGTTTCACAATCCAGTTGAAAAAATAAAATAAATAATAGGAAGATAATGCTGAATATATTACTTACTTTAGGAAACTTCTTGGAGGGTTCTACTCCTGGTCTGCCGGGTTTGGCTCAGCACTGCCAGCATCCTATATTGCCATCCTGCTGGAGCGTAAGAGCAGGTGAGATTACTGTCTGTTTTTCACCAGACTTTTCTTTTGTTTCATCTCAAGTCTTTTCATGTTTTAAACTGTAACATATTTGCCACCACTTCCCCAAAAGGGCACTCACTTTATGGGAAGTTGTTAATACGTCTCAAATATCAAGCGTGGCCTTGTGAATACTGATTCTGTTAGTACTGAGAATCCATATGTCTTCCTTCTTCCCCCCATCAGGAGAGGGCTGCTGACGATATACATGACAAATCTTGTAAGAGCTCCTCCGTTCATTCAAACATTGTTTGTTGTACGTAAAGTGATATATCTGCTCTTGCCACATGATGTATATGTGACAGTGTAATCTTGTTGTCAGGCCACTGAGACTTTGTTCCGCATGGCAGTGACACGAGGCATCATCAAACCCATCAAACATGGCGAGGTGAGATATAAGGGAGGTTTGGGGAGCTGACAGTGAAGGGAGCTAAATAATGGGGCTTGCTCAGGGCATTTAAATCACATGTTGACAGCTGTTTCCAGTATTTGCTTGACAACAAAGAGCATAGAATATTTTAGCATTGCTTTACCTGCTTTACGTGGACAGCAAACAAATAAACTTTATGGTAGTTTGTGTTCCTTGGAGATTAAGCAGCTTGCACCAATAATATAGCTTCACCATCACCTTATTTTGTAATACACGGTTTGACTATATGTTCAACATGGCTCCAGTGTCAATGACTGGAGTCCCATAGCCAGAAGTTCCACTTGTTTTCCTAATGCCCTCTTTCTGCCTCTGTTTCCCATCAGGTGCTTTTGTTCTGCATTACTGCATCCCTCTTCATGTTCTTCTTCAGGTCAGACTCTCACAGTAAAATGTAAAACATTGGTCAATAGATCAAGAATGTTAAAGGTTAAATGAAAGTTTGTGTTTTATGCTGCAGAAGTCAAGATGGTCTCAAAGGCTTTGCGTTCTCTGCATTAAAGTAAGTTGTCCCTGTTCCCACTGATGCCTTGATTTAGACTAACTCATAGTGTTTTTGCAAAGCTGTTTAAAAGTTGGTGTGCATTTTCTGTCACAGGTTCATCATCGGAAAAGAAGAGATCCCAACTCACTCTCTTGTGGCAGAACAGATCTACACAAGGCCCATTGAGAGGACAGCTGCTATAGAGACCGAGGACTCACAGGCGTCAGCAGAAAGGCCCAGCTCCAGGAGGAAAACCCTGGTGGCCTACACCAGGGAACTGCTAGAATCAATGTGAGAGAATACACACATTTACACTGACGCCAAGATTTGTGCGGAGCGCCCAGAATTAACTGTTTTTTTTTGTTTGTTTTAAATTATCTAGATGCAAAAAGGGTCCAAGACACAGATGTTGTAAACATTACCAAGACAACTGCATTTCCTACTGCGTGAAAGTAAGACCTTTTTGTTATGATGGATTTATAATACTCAAATTCTGAATTGTTAAATAATAACAATACAGTATTAACACTCTTTTCTTTCATTGTCCAGGGTTTTGTCAGGATGTTTAGTGTTGGCTACCTGATACAGTGTTGTCTTAAAGTGCCTTCAGCGTTCAGGCACATGTTTACTAAACCCTCACGGCTCGCCTCCCTCTTCTACAACAAGGAGAACTTCCAGTTAGGGGCCTTTCTAGGATCTTTCGTCAGTATCTACAAGGTACATATTTATATATATTTTTTCCACTGACATCCCTGTTTTTATATCTTTTTCCTGCTGTATTATTTTTATTTTTCTTCCCTCAGTCCCTCCAGGATTTCATGGGCTGTTTTTGAGATTGTTGCAGCTTGAAATGCCTGATTACACTACATCTTTGAGCTGCATGTTGAGATACTTTGAGGCATCTTTTTTTTTTGCAATGAAATTGCTGGACTGTCTTACTGTCTTTGATTCGGAGCCTCTTATCATGAGCATTCAGTGTTTCCCACAGAATTAGAATCTGTGTGTGATGGGGAGGGGGGGTAGCAGCAGCTGTTGCTGCTGTTTGACGCAGTGCTGAAGGACCATCTCCAGTAGCCACTCTCCTCCTGCTCTCTCTGCCTGGTAAACATGAGCTGACACAGCACCAGCAGCTAACATCTGACACTGCGGTTAAACAGTCCCATCAATCTCACATCAACACCCAAAGGTCTCGACTCTGATGCTAAACCCATTAATAAACAATGGGTAACATTAGCCCTAATGATGCTAACAGTTATCCTTGTCACTGTGTGTGTGACTCTGTCCCAGGTGCAGCAGTAGTCTCATGATAAACAGAGAGATACAGGCAAGGAGGGGCTGAGTGAATCAATACGCTGTGCTGAGCTCTACAGTGAAATTAGATTTCATTCATTTCAAATAGTCAAATTTGCGGCAAAGTTGCAGTGATTGGACATAATGGCAAGGTTGCGCAGACTGTTCTTTGCTTCCATTCTTGCCTTTAGGTTGGACAAAATGAGTACAAACAGTTGTGCCAAAGTTTTAGAATATATCAGCTGCACAGCATGTATTTCTGAATCCCACCTCCTTAAAGACTCATCCATTTTTCCTCACATATTTGGTATTATGTTCACTAACATGTCCCATCTTTTTCCCATCCCAGTACCTCTTGTCTTGTCATGTGAATATTGTGCAGTTTTTTAAATGTGTTTATCTTTCACCCAGGGAACAAGCTGCTTGCTGCGCTGGCTGCGTAACATTGATGATGAACTCCATGCACTGATAGCTGGTGAGACAGAATTGTGTCTGTCAAACAAAGTCCTTGTAGAGCAGTCCTTCTCTGGATTATCTCAGCTGATGTCACATCATGTCTCAGCTGATTGAGTCTGTGTAACAATTGTGTTTTTGTATTTTTCCCCTGTTGTTCAAGGCTTCCTGGCTGGTATCTCCATGTTCTTCTACAAAAGCACGACGATATCCATGTATCTCTTCTCGAAGCTGGTGGAGGTAAAAGAACACCTCAGAAACAAGTGATGTTACTGTAATCGCAGTAAAAAGAAAGTTACGTTGTCAAGAAAATATACACACCAACATGAATCTCTCATCGTAAGGATAGACAAACAGTAACAGTAAACAGACAACTCAGCCCTGAGAGTGACCATCCGTTATTGACCAATCAATGGACTGCAGTGTTCACAGCTCCACCTTTCAGTACCAGATCTGTGTGCTAGGTACCCCAACTGAGGGGTGACCAAAAATGGGGACAGTACGGAACGGTTCCATTGGTACCATCCACAACTTTTCACAGTGGAAATGGAAAAAAGTGTACTGAACTGAACTGAAACATGTCGCACTGCTTAGTGGAAACAGGGCCTAAGTCTGGCTAGGTGAGACTGTTCAACGTAGCAACAGAGACACACAGGAAGTGTGTTGCCCTCTGATAAAGGCGGCTAATGACAGACTTATACTCGCAGTCTACGTCCTGTGAGCCAGAATAATCTGTGTATACATGTAGCAGGTCATAAAAAACATTACTCATCTGGCGACATGGCTGCTTTTATTCACACTAGAGCCTTGTAGAAATCTAGCGGGCATAGTGGTAACTCCAAAATTAGCATATTGCTATGACAGAAAATAGACTTATTGGACAGTTTATCATTAACAGCACATGTGATATTCTCTGTCTGTAGACCATGTACTTCAAGGGCATTGAGGCTGGCCAGTTCCCTTACTTTCCTCACGCAGACACGGTCATATATGCCATCTCCACTGCTATCTGTTTCCAAGCTGTAAGTATCACGCACGCGCACATCTACTCACATAAATGCTCCTCACCATTGTTTTTTTTTGCTGAGTGAGGATATAATGGATGACTCATTACTGTTATGCAGGCTGTGATGGAAGTGCAGAACCTCAGGCCTTCATACTGGAAGTTCCTGTTGCGTTTAACAAAGGGCAGGTATGAATGAATTGTGTGGACTCTGTCAGCTGTCAAACATTGTTTTATCAGTTAAATCTAATGCTGTATTTTTAGATTGTCGATAGTTAGACTGTTTCCTCCATGTTAATGTCATCTGGTAATGAAAGCTGTATTTTTCATAATGGTGCTGAGATTATTTTCTGTCTCTTCTACTAGGTTTGCTCTGATGAACCGACAGTTGCTAGATGTGTTCGGGACTCAGGCCTCCAGGGACTTTAAAGGCTTCATGCCCAAACTGGACCCTCGTTTCACCACGGTGCTTCCACCGGGAGCAGACATCCAACTAGGTTGACTTGGGACCAGGCTCTAGGAGGGGCTGAGGGCCTTTTAGGGTTACCTCAACATGAAATGAGCAGTTTGGCTGTTCTTTCTGAGTAATTTAAGGAATTTTTAAAAAGGTGTTATAACAGCTCAGAGGGTGGTGTTGTTGTGTTGTGAGATGGGATGTGCTTTTGAGGATTTAAAAGTCTGTGATCTGTCCAAAGCAGGGCGTCATGAGTGTTAAGCGTGGTACTGCACAAGCACATTTACTGGCTGGGATTGTATGAATACAGGTAACTGGTGAAATAAATGAAGTGTACTAATACAAGTATTTTTAAGTCCTAATGAAACCCTTAACAGCACTTGATAAACTCTAATAATAAGAAAGCCATCTAAATGATTTAATCATTTTGTCAGGTTGTTTATTGGCATTGTACGGGTTTACATTAACCTGCTCTGCGAGATAAAGATGGGGGTCGTACAGTAGATCGGCATTTAAATCACAAAGAAAGCCTAAAATTGGATTATTGGAAAATAAAAATGATTTCCCTTTGGCTGCAACAACATTCCTTTTATCCCTTGATCGTAATGTCTTCATTTTCCGAGTTACCTGTACGTTTGTACTGACTGACCTCAGTTTGGTTGTTTCACAACAGAGTGTGAAACCAATTAATCTTTACGAAATAGTCAGTGATTCCTGATTTTGACTGTGATTTAAGAGGAGAAAGAACTTGTGATCATTACTCTCTGACCATTTCTGAATGTGTACTTTTCCAGTGGGTGCAACTGAAGATATATTTAATTATGTAGCCTTATTAATGAGAGATGTATTTAGATTGTGGTCGATGATGTAAAACGAAAAGGTGGAAAGTCACCACTTTTAACCATTTAATTAAAATGGTTTTTTTTTCTTTCATGTCGTCATTGGATTTTAAATGCAGTTGAGTTTTTTTTTTTCTCCAAACCTCAGACTTGAGTGCTGTTAAACTTGATAATAATAACTGCAATGGAGCACATCACCTTTATGGATAATGTGACAGAGGGAGCAGCTTGATATTTGGAGTGGGACATGTATTTTTCCACTAGGGAAAATCTGAGCATCAAACACTTCCATTTCCTGCATTCTGGTGAATTTTCATGCACCAATCTGTGCCTTTTCTGCATCTATTTATGTTGGAAATGTCTTAATTGTAAACAAAAAATGAGGCACCATGTGTGGGCCAATGGAATATAATGCAGCGAGGCTCTCAGGCATTCTGTGTTGCATTCAAATATTTATTCTGCTGCAAATCAGCTCTTCTTATTTACAGTAGAGTCAACACACGTAGGCAGGATTTACGCTTGCCTCCTCTTGTGCGTCTAACTCTCCAAATGTGTATGTGCCACCTATACACATCATTTATTCATTTGAATTCATTCTTACACCCCTGAAGTTTAATTGCTCATGTGTTTCAGCAAGATATCTGCTCATTTTCAAAACTTGCTGCACCTTAAAAACATGTGTTCTCTCAGATTTTGAGATAAATTTGTAAAATTTTGAGGAAAAAAAAAAAATATTACGAGAAAAAAGTCCTCGAGGTTTGGCACAAGCTTGCATTCAGATACTTGGTGTCTCTTCCACATCTTGCTTACAGTGAAATACATGGGCCCTCTAGTTACTAATTATAGATACAGCCTTTAATTTATCTGTATTCACATGAGCCAGGATTTTATAATGTGATGAATTGGATTGCAAAGGAGCCTAAATTTGCAGATCCTTATAATTCAGAATCCAGTTTTAATAACCAGTTGTAAATTATTCAGATTTTTGAACCACAAGATCTTTTGTCTACACAAATTTCAGAAAGTCATTGCCACAGTCAGCCTGCGCCATCCTTTTCATTTCATTCTCTGGAGGTGTTTGGGTTAGTAACGACTGATCTGCATGACTGAATATTTAATATTCACTAATAAAGGCCAAACCCAGTTCAAATTTAATATTTGGTTGTTTCACACGAGCTCATAAAATATAAAAAAAGTAGTGTTGGCTGTTTGCGTTTTAATTAATACTCACTGTCAGCTCCAAGGTGAACCCCATCGCTTAAAACCCACATTGATTGAAACATTGTTTACTGAGGAATTTGGTGTTGCATTGAAATGTTTGCCTGAAGGCCAGAAGCCTGTGAATCGAAAGCACACAGCTCCATCTGCTTTGGTTTTTGTTCATTGCTGAGAGATGAGGCTGTCTGCCAAAAAGATGTTTGGAATTTTAAATACTTCATGTTCTCTGGGAAGTCTGCATTACATCTTCCTCTAAGTGATAAATAGTCCCAGTGGTTGTGCAGTCAGTGTAATAATGGGAACAGTGGGTACTTCTGTGGCTCATGTAGGATGTCTGTGCTCATTGCTAAGTGTACTATTGCATTGCTCACCGTTCTTCATAACTTCATTCCAGATGTGAAATAATTACACATGATTATACTGTAAAGTTGTTACATCTTTTTGTGCACATCTCATATTTCTGGTAGTTATTTAAACTACCAGTTTGTTTACTTCAAATATGCATTCAGTTTTTCAACGCAGCCCAGCTTTAGACACACCTGACCTCCATAACACAAGCCATGATTGAAACAAAAATAGTGCACAGCTCATCTTTAGACTAAAGTAGAGGTGTTATATTAACAATATATGTCATTAAGAACTATAATGCAACTCTGCAGATGTTTTTGATTTATGCAAAAAAGTGTATATTAAAATAATTTTTGAATATCAAGTGTATGGCTTGTTTGATTTCTGAGTTTCATCTTGTGTCATTTTAATGTTGAGGAAAATAATTTGATGAAGATCAAGGAGCAAACTGAAATGTCAAAACCGTCAGGCCGTACCTAATAATGAAACAACATAAAGGATGGACCTGTAGGTCTACAGCCTCAGATCCTCAGGTGGGGGCCTCCTGGCTGTTCCAAAGTCGGGGCTGAAATCTAAAGGTGACCGTGCTTTTGCCATCAGGGCCCCTCGGCTTTGGATCAACCTGCCTGAGGAGATAAGGCTTGCAGATTCAGTAATGTCTTTTAAATCACTTCTTAAGACCCACTTTTACAGACTTGCCTTTATGTGATGTCGTCTATTTTAGATTTTAAGCCTTATTTTTTACCTGTTAATTAATTTCTTTATTTATCGAAATGAGTCTTTTTGCCCTTATCGTCGTCATTCTTTTATAGTTTTATATATATTTTTTTATTCTTCTGTATTTACTCTCATTTGCCTTTACCATGGCATTTGTGTTTTAATTTTCATGGCTTGCCCTCTATTTTTCTCGTTCTATCCAATGTGATCTTGCCTCTGTTTTTCCTGACTTTTTGTTGTTGCTTGACTTTTTGGTATTTGCCCCCAAGTATTCCGCTTGTTGCTTTGTTTGTCAAAGCACGTTGTAAACTCTGTTTTTAAAGGTGCTATATAAATCAATTTATTATTATCATTATTATTATTATATTGCAAAAATGTTTGGAAAACAGCTGTCAGTGTCACTCTTGATGGTATCAGGGAAAAACACCAAGGATAAAATAAAAATTTACAGCATGTGTAACTAGAATTTAACAGTTTATCTTTAAAATTTCACAGACATAGTGAGCCTTACAGATGCTGGGTCATGGTAGAGGTTAAATAGGGTGATGCTCTGTTGATGTAGTGCGTTTTTAATTATTTACAAGGCTGCAGTGTCTGCAATTTATTCGTGGAGGGCAGCAATGAGCGCACAGTGCTTTTACTTTACACCTAAAGGACAGGAAGAAGAAATCCATAACGGAAGTCGGTATTTTTGTGTCAAGTAGACACTGTTTTGTAGCACCTCTGTTTTGTAGCTTCCTTTTCAAAGTAAAAGCATGTGACCTACCTTATTTAAATTTGGAAAGGATTACATCAGAGCATCAGCACCAACCACATCGTGCTGGCTTCTCAGGAAGGGGGCACAAGAACCCTCCAAAGTTAGGCTAAATTTTCTAAATTTTGGTGAGGGAGAAACAGCATGGCCATTTCACAGAGGTCCTTTCGCCTCTAACCTCAAGATATCTGAATGAAAATGGGTTCAATGGGTACCCATGAGTGTCTTTACAGACACGCCCCATGCAGTTTTTTGCATGCAGTATAAATGTGTTATTTTTACCAAGGCTAACTGTATGTGAATATTTCTGCACACTCAGGTCCCTAAACATTCTTGGAAATGCATACTTTGAGACAGGAAAGCTGAGACTTTTGTGGATTCACTAAGACCAGTTTAATTAATGTGTGATGATAGTAGCCATTTCATTCATTTCACACTATTTCTTTGAAATGTACCTCACTGTATAAAATGACCTATAGTGACCTTTAGGATAATCACAAACTCATGAACGTTCACGAACTCTAATTTTCACAGAAATCTCACTGCATGGATTTTTCCATGGTGTTCCTCAAGGTCTTGGTGTCTTAATGTAGTAGTTTGGATGGATTTTTGACATTTTGATTAATTCTCAAGTGGTCAAAAATGCACCAAAACTGTGCAACAGATTGTATTAACCCAGAAAACACAAATGAGCATGGGAGTAGCCGTCATACTTTCTAAGCCTTATACTTTCAAAGTTTAATAAGTGTTTCACCTGCACACGTTTGTGACAGATTCATGACTTGAAAAGCTTTACACAGTGCCAAGCTACATCTCAAATTAATCTCCAGGTTCCCAGCTTTAAAATGAAGTACACCACTTCTGTGTGGCATATACTGATGATCTGCTATCTCCCCTTTAAGATCCTCTGCCCCAAGACGCTTTCATATTAAGTCGTGAGGATGACGTTTTATTTTGAAAGGTGTAGACCGGAAGCCTTCAGTTACGTGACACCTGCGTGATTAGTCTCTTTCACTCCGTGCCGCTGAACGCCACCAACGCGAGTGGCTAGCAAATTATCATTGTAAAGTGATACTTTTAAGATTAATGTGTATCCATGGGGGGTAAGAATAAACAGCGAACTAAAGGAAATGTTCGGGTAAGTCAGAGTTTCTGTTGTTAACGGCTGCTAGCTACAAACACGAGCAAAAGCTAATGTAAACTTAATGCTAATGGCTAACAGCTGTGTGTGGCTGTATTGCCCCAGCTGTTTCTTAATTACAGCGTCTCTGTCGGTCCATCAGTTCTTCATGGGATTTTGTTTCTCTTCCACTAGCCGTCCAGCAGCGGTCGAGCTGCCGAGGTGCTGACCCGGGAGGGTGGTGTCATCCCGGGGTTTGTGGGCTTTGACACGACGGTCACCTCGGAGCTGAGTTATGTCCCCGCTGTCCACGGCGCGGAGGAGATAGACAACCTGGTGGATGCTGATTTCCGCCTGGTGCTAAGGAAACTCTCGAAGAGGGATGTTGTTACCAGACTGAAAGTGAGTTTAAACTTTTAGCTAACTTTATGTCTCACACACAGAGCCAACCACACATAAAAACACACACCTACCATGTACAACCCCAAATACCAAAAAGTTGGGACGCTGTGTGAAGTGTAAATAAAAACATAATGCAATGGTTTGTGAAGCTTTGTCGACATACATTCATTTATTACAGTTCAAAGACAATAAATGTAATGTTAAAACTAATAAGCTTTATTGTTTTTTGTGAAGACAAACTCATTTTCAGTGTCTTTCAACACGTTACAAAAAAAGTTGGGACAGGGGCAACAAAAGACTGGGAAAGTTGATGAATGCTCAAAAAACAACTGGATCACTCCACAGATAAACAGGTCAATTGGTGACAGATTAAAGTGTCATGATTGGGCTTGAAAAGAGCATCATTGAAAGGGTAATTTGTTCACAAGCAAGGACAGAGTGAGGTTCACCAATCAGTAGAAAGCTACAGCCATCTACAATCCTTGATGTCAATACAATATTTAGAGAATATGGATAAATCTCTGCATGGTTAAGGCTGTAAACCAACACTAAATGCCCATGACCTTTCATTCCTCACGCAGCACTGCATTAAAAACCAACATGACTGTATAAAGGACATTAGTACATGGTCTCAGGAACACTTTGGAAAACCATTTTGGTAAACACGGTTTGTCGCTGCATTTACAAATTTAGGTTAAGACTCTACCATTTAAAGGAAAAGCCATATATCAGCAACATTCAGAAACACAGCTGACTTCTCTGGGTCCGAGCTCATCTGAGATGGACTCACACAAATTGGGAAAGTGTGCACTAGTCTGACGAGTCCACATTTCAAATTGTTTTGGAGATCATGGACATCATGTCCTGCAGGCTAAAGAGGAAAATAATCATCTGCATTGTTTGAAGTTTAAAGTTCAAAGCCAGCATCTGTGAAGGCACCATCAATGCTGAAATATACGTACCGAATTTCAAGAAACATACGCTGCCATCCAGACGACGTCTTCTCAGGGACATCCCTGCTTATTCCAACAAGGCAATGCTAAGCCACATTCTTTATGTGTTACAAGTGTGCGGCTTAGCAATAAAAGTGCAGGTACTGGACTGGCCTGCCTCCAGTCCAGACTTGTCAACCATTGAAAATGTGTGGCGCGGTGCCCAGTAGCTCAGTGGGTGAAGCTGGTGTCCCATGTGCAGGGGCGGTGTCCTTGCAGCAGTGGCTGTGGGTTTGATTTCAGCCCATGGCCCTTTGATGCATGCTATCCCCTTTCTCTCCCCCTTTCATGCTTTATCTGTGCTGTCCAAGAAGGGCATAAAAGTGATGCAACACAGTGGTAAACATGCCCCTGTCCCAGTTTTTTTGGAGCTTGTTGGAGGCATCAAATTCAGAATGAGTGTATATTTACAAAAAACAATAGTTTGTCAGCCTGAACAATAAACATCTTGTCATTGTACTATTTTGAATTTATAAACAGGATGAAAAGGATTTACAAATCATTGCATCATGTTTTTATTTATGTTTTACACAGCCTCCCAACTTTTTTGGAATCTGTGTTGTAAAGCTATAAAATATGCTTCAACCTACCACATAAAATAGCATACAAAACAGTCTACATGAAAAATGTAAAACAGTCTCTCATTGGCTTCGTTGAAGTAACCCGAGGTGGTCCACGTGTGTGTCTTAATGCTGTGTACACCTCTCAGGCTGTGCAGGACTTTGGGTCCATGTGTCAGGAACGGAATGCTGAAGAGGTGAAAGGGGTGCTGCCGTACTGGCCGAGGATTTACTGCAAGATATCAGTGGTGAGCTGGTCATACACAATACATTCATGAAATGTCTTTTTGTATTGATGTCACTTTTTTTTTTTTTTTTTTTTTGGAATTCAAGTTTTTATTGAACTTTTCACAGGCTTGGTACATGGCAAATCCAACATTATTCTCCATACAGGAACAAGCAGTATAGATGTGTATATATATACACAGTATATATATAAAATCAGGAATTCTAGCGACAGACTAAGCACACCAGAGAGTAAACAGGTGAGATAGGCAAACTAATAAGTAAACAAAAAAAGGGAAAACATAGGAAATGAAATGAAAATAGGCAGCCAACATAATATTTCATATAGGTATATTACTGAGGTATACCTCCCAAAATCAAACTTGGGGGAGGCACAACAACAACAAAAACTAGAATCCTAGTGGGGGTCATTATTTATCTTTATATAGTCCCAAAACCTGTTCCATGGGGTTGCCCCCTCCCTCTTGTCATCACTTAATCTGCTAAGCATACGTTCATATGATGCACTTTCAGTCATTGCACAGACCCATTCCCTCACTTCCGGGATTTTTGATGCTTTCCAGTGTCTTAAAATGACTCGGCATGCTGTTGTTGTGCCCACCAAAATTACAGAAAGGTTACATTTGGATATATTGGGTAACTGAGATTTATCCCCCAGTAAGCAGAGCTCTGGACTTGAGGAGATTTCTGCTCCGAGCCAATTACTTAAAATAATAAGAATCTGAGCCCAGAAGGGTCTAATTAAGACACATTCCCACATACAGTGGAGGAGGGTCCCAGTGTCCTCTTTACATTTCCAACATAAATCATCTCCCTGCAGTTTCATCCTATACAGTCTGGATGGTGTGTAATAATTTCTATGTAATATGTTATATTGTGTGAGTTTACTCCTTACCTCTCTCACATGTCTACCACAGTCAGCCACAATTATTGTCCATCTATCACTATTGATGTCACTTTTAATAATTCTGGACATAGTGCATCCTGCCTCGCAAATAAAAGTATCTAATTTCATATGACCTGAACAAGAGGTATTCTGGAGCCACACTCAAATTAAGGATGACATTTTAATGGGACTTTAATGTGTGTGCAAGTCTTTGAGGTGTGTCCACATTAGGAGAATTTTGTCTCCATCATTATGTCTATCAGGACCATGACCGCCGGATCAGGGAGGCCACCCAGCAGGCCTTTGAGCAGCTGGTGCTGAAAGTGCGTCGCAACTTGGCTCCCTTTCTGAAGAGCTTGATGGGCCACTGGATTCTGTCCCAGTGTGACACTTACACACCTGCAGCCTCTGCTGCGTGCCAGGCCTTCCAGGCTGCTTTCTCACCCACCAAACAGCCTGAGGCTCTCAGCTTCTGCAAGGATGAGATCCTTAACGTGAGTAGTAGTGGTGGTTTTAGCACAGACAAGGGAATTTCTGTTGCAATCTAATGATCTATATTTAACATTAAATTGTTGTTATTATTACCTTGCAGGTACTTCAGGATATTTTGTTAAAGGAAACTGCAGACACACTGAGTGATCCACAGTAAGTTTAGCTCATTATAATTGCATTCCTCTCACTGTGTAGGCACAACAATAATGCATTCTGTCAAATTCTTTGCTGAGTCACTGGTTACCCCTGTTCTCCAGGAGTGTGACAGAGGAGGAGAGAGAAGGTAAATATGTGCGCATGCTGACCAGCTCTCTGTTGGGGGTGAAGAGACTGCTGTCCCTGCTCCTCCAGAGTGACAGGACAGCCCTGGAGGAAAGACTGGCACAGCTTCTGAACTCTGGGAAGTTCTGGAAGTACAGTAAACACAAGACACCACAGGTACTGGCAATAAGTAAGACTAATGAAGTAGTTCACCTGGTATATGAACATTATGTAGTGTCATTTTACTAAAATAGGGTCTCCTGTATGTTGTGGAGTTTTCATTTTAATAAAATGTTGTAGTTTGCAAAGATTGTAAGGGATAAATGTTAAATCCCAATATCTATGCGTATGGCATAATCCCACTGTAAAGATGCCATCAAATTATTTTAGATGCTCTTTTAACTGTGGCTATGTTTACATGTAAAAGCAAAATGTTTGCACATGCAGAGTATGTAGAAAGGTTTTGCCCTAAAAAGTTAATTAATTCTCTGTAGTTCATGTTTTGTGAACTAAACTAAAACGATAAAACTGTGTGAGATGTTAAATTCTCTGTTTACGCTGCAGTGACACCTAATATACATGCAAGCATCTGCTTTGAAGATGATATTTCCCTAATTACCACTTTGTGTTGCTCCACAGGTGCGAGGGGCATTTTTCGAGATGGTGTGTGCTCTGTGTGAGTTCACTCCAGGACTGGTCCAGGCTGAAGCAGCACGACTCTGCCCCGCTGTTCTCCTCAGCATTGACGACACAGATCCTGTAGTGCTGCCTCCTGTGTGGGAAGCTGTTCTTCATGTCGTATCAACGATCCCTGTAAGCTTGTGTTTTAAAAATGACCTCACGTTCACAGCAACGCTAATGTCAATGCCAATATAGTGTCGGGTGTTCTGTAAAGTTGGCTACCCTCTAAGTTATTAGAGGGGACTTGAAAGGTAATACAAGGAGTTATATTGAAGGTGAATTGTGTAATGCCAGGACACATGCTCCAAACTAACAGGGGGTAGCATTTCACCTCCAAGCCAACTAGTAGAAGCCCTCTTAGCCTTTTTTAGTTTAACAAAATAAACTCACAAAATGTCAAGAGAGCAAATATACTTCCACCTATTTTCCTTAATTTGAAAAATACAACCATACACCCTCTGAATTCAAGTTTCTCCCTTCACTAAACAAAGACTAGCTTATTTACCAAATCGTTGATAGATTCTTCCAATTGCCCAACCCTATTGACAAGCCCTTGTGGCAGCTTTATTTCGTTCTTGTCTTATGTTGGACTGAGGGCAAACAGGACACTACAGCGACTATCACCTTCACTATCACCTCTCAAGGTACAAGTTGTAATATAAGACAGGCTTTGGCTGTGGCTAGCTGATTAGCACGCTCATTTTAATAGTTATCTCTGCAATGCAATACATAGACGTCTTTGACATAATGCTAAAATAGTAACCTCTTCACATTCTGCCCTATTTCAGGATTGCTGGACTCATGTGAATGCCAAGAAGGGCTTCTTACCCAAACTCTGGGCTCTACTAAAGGAGGGCGGCAAAGGCATGGCTAAAGCATTCCACCCTAATCTGATGCCGCTTCTCAGCAAACTGCCCCCACAGGTCACTGAGCCAACCTTGGACTTCTACACTACCTTCTTCTCTTCATTCATACAAGGGTAATTTGTTTGTGTGTTTGTGAGTGCGTACACTTGGGCAGGGTGATAATTAAATATTGTTGTCATTTATTGAATTTCAAGGGAAACTTATTGTGATGATACAGTCATAATGTGTCATTATTGTTTAAAATTATGTCGTAGTTCATAAAAGGTGAACAGTTAATTGTTTTGAGCAGTAATTTCATTATTTTTTACGCAATTATATTGATTATATTGATTAGTCCTGTGTCACACTCTGTAACCTTACGTGTCTGTGTGTTGGTGTCAGTCTGTCTAGTGAGCGTGCAGTGGCAAGCCCATCGGAAAGTGCCGTTATAGTGACTTCTGTTGTTGAGTGCTTGAGGTACTGCATACTTCAAAATACAGAAGAAGAGGAGGAACAGAAAAAAATCCGAACCATGCTTATTTCACAGCAGGTGGGATCACACAGTCGCACATACTTTGCCTGCCATATCTGATCTACTTAAGTCCCTGCCTTTGTTACATTGTTTTATTGTCTGTCTTTTTGTAGCTCCTGCCACTACTAGAAAAGGCTCTTGGAAGTCCCTCCCTTCAAAACGGTCCTCTTTTCCTTTTGGTCACTGAAATGCTTGTTTCCTGGGAGAAACGGGCAGGCCTACATAGTGATGCTGAAGCTAATGACAGCAGTGATGTCTTTCAAGGGCTTCTGGCAGACTTCTGGGAGGGACTTGGTCTTTTGTTTGTGCGCTATGCCGACAATGAGGATGCAGATCCACAGGCTTTGGAAGGGGTAGCTACCTTGCTGCAGGTGAGTTTTGTTTTGGGGATTCTCTGGTTCAGACATGCAAGGATACAGCAGATCAATAAGGCTGTCAGAGCCGTTCATGTCTTTAAAAGTGGCCAAAGTGAAACAGCAAACACAATGCCTAAATAAATCTATTCTCACTTTCTCTGATGTCTACAGGTAATGCGCTATCCTGAGAGAGTAAAAAGAAAGCACGTCCAGAAGAAGAAATCTGTCAAGATCTGTTTCTCTAAACCAGAAGACAATGAGAAAACTGGAGTCGAGGGGGATGGTGTCGAGAAGCCTGTTCAGACAGTGTCTGAGCTGGTGAATGAGAAGTCATTTGGGTCCCTACAGACGCAGCATTTTGAGGACGTAGTGTGCCAGCTGGCACAACTGTGCCTGGTGCATGTGAATGAGAAAAACTCGGAGAGACACCTTGTTTTCCTCTCCCTCCTGCTGCAGTCTTTCCACACACCCAGGGTCTTCAGTGTAAGTCATATTTGATATTTACAGACAAAAGTGTATTTCAGTAGCCCTTTTTACAGACATCCCACAACACTGCCACGACGACGCTTAGCGATGCGGCTTTGTTTTTTTACACAGAACCAGACAACGCCAGCATAATGTCTGGCTAGTATGTCATTTTTGATAGCATGCTCGTGTTCTGGAAGCAAAAGAGGCTTGACATGTAACACAACAGCGTCGGCCTCTAGTGTGACATAACATAAGCATTGGGCAGTGCTTTCTAAACGATGACAGTGGTATTAACATGACAATAACAAATCTTTACCGTCCCTGTTATATAGCAGTTGATCTCGTTCTCTGTTTGGAGGGTAAGGCGTGCCTGGACCTCATTGTCTTTTCAATTTGTGGACTTTTTTAGTTGCTGTTCTTCTTTGAGTTAGCTGCTAACTGCTGCTAGCTGCATTATAAATCTCCTGGTGGTGGGTCGCATGTATAACACGTGGTCAGAATGTCACACCCATCCCGTTGTGCTGGCTCACACTTTTTACACAGACGTCAGTTCAACTCTGTTACTACCTCCTCTGCTGGCTGAACGTAGAACAACTCTGTGCCCCCCCTTCTGTGTCTGTACCGTTTATACGGAACAACGAGGGGGAATAACGGTGCAATATTTAAGCTTTGAACAGTCAGTGTAAAAGGGGCTATTGTCTTTGAATGCATGCCATCAATTTAGCTTTGCAATGTCTGAATATGTGAATAAAAAATGTACAGTTAAAAGGGATCAGTGTCAAAACTGCAGTTTTTGATTAACAGGCTTTAACGTGCAAAAACACTGGTATGGCTTTGAGGATTAAATATTAAAAGTAAAAGTATTTTTAACAGCTGTTACAATTCCATGCTGCTAATGACCTTTTCCCTAAACTGTGCTTGTCTTAGACACTGATCGAAATGGATGACAAAATAACGGACGCTGAGCAGAGGGACGAGGTGACCATGAAGAATCCAGCAATGCAGTTCCTGCTGGAGCGGGTGGTGGTGTGGCTGGCTGAGAAGGGCCGCAAAGACACTGAGCCCGTAGTGGAGTTGGTCTTCAGTTCACTGTACTGCTGCAGCCAGCAGGAGACCACCCGCATCCTCAACCACATCACCATGGTAACATGAGATGCAGATATCATTACATATGACCTGTTGTTGATTCATATCTTAAATATGCAGCACGATGATCCCTTGTGTCAGAGGTTAAGACCCTAATGTTGCTGTTGCTTCTTTGCTGACATTTGTGCTCTTCCCTCTGGTTTCTAGATGGAGTTACAGTGGAGAATTATCCTGCAAATTATACAGAGGGTATGTGTGTCTTTTGTTTACAGAGATCATAGTGCATTATCTGCCTATAAATCACATTTACCTTGTTATAAATATCTGTGCTACTATCCATCCTCTCAGGCATGTACAGATCCTGAGACTCTTAAGAGCTGTCGTGATTGGCTGAAAGGTTCAGTTCTGGGCGAGCAACTCCTGGGATTAACTGAGGAGCTGTGCAAGGTGGGATGCAGCTCTCCCAGTTCTACCTCCTCTACCAGCAACCACAGTTGGACCCTTATTAGTCTGGTCCTCTCACAGCACCACAACAATGGTAAAGACAGACCCACACCAACAACTCATGATGCACATCATTAGTGTATTTCTATGTAATCATCTTTTTTGATCTGTTTTTACTTGCGCAGAGCCTCTGATAGGGGAGGTGTACCTGGAGAAGATCTTAGAGAGGCTCCATGCCACTCTGTCTGAGACCAAGAGTCTGTCAGACGCAGGCAACATGGAGCCGCTCATCTGCTTTATCTGTGATGTGGCCTCCACGTTCTTTTCTTCTGTGCAAGACTGTCTTCTGCTTCTCTCCGCTGAGGAACTCTTGCTCACCGTCTTCCAGCTCACTGCTCAAGATCAGACACACACTCACCTGTCTGGTAGGTACTTGCACAGTGCACAAACATATATTCTTTCCAGGTGAGCTAAATAACTTATGTTTGTTGTTATTGTTTTGCTAGACTCCCTTTTAGATAAGCTGAGAAAAGTATGTGTAGCTGGGGTCCGGTCACTGGTCCAACACTCTGAATGTGAGGTCAAGGAAGGTGGTTTCCTGCACAGTGCAGCCCTTTGGGTGACAAACCAGCTACTCACCGTCTCTCTGGATATTAAAAGGTAACAAAAACACCTATGGTTTTAAAAAGCAAAGAGGGTTTGTCAGTAATCCCTCCCCAAAGTTGGGTCTGTTTGGTGTGTTTGAATTGGTGTAAGAATATTAAGCTAACTCTTCTTGGTGTTCTGTTCCAGTATGCAGGTTCTAATTCTGGCTGTACAGAGCCTAGTGGAGACAATCATCTCTGTCTGCGATCAAGATTCCCCCCTCCTTGTCCAGCTCTTCACACAGCTGATACCCAGCCAGACAGAATGGACAAGAATCAGACAAGCCTTACCTCCTCAGGTGAGCATCCAATCCATCATCCTCACTATGGAAAAAAAATAATGCAAGCAGTAGCAGATGTTGGTTACGTATAACTTGCTGTGAAAGGATTCTGCTTTAATTAAATATTCCACACAAAACACTCAACATTCATGCATTGTCTCCCTGTTTTTCTGTCCTCTGCAGTGGATCAAAAGGCCCTTACTGTCCAGCCGTCACCGAGGAGTTTGCGAAAAGACCTCCATAGACATCTGGAAGTCTAGGGTGTCAGCCAAGCTGCCAGCCCACCTATGTGCCTGTGCCCTGTTGGGGAAGGTGGCTATGACTGTTGAATCCACACCTCGTGAGATAAAGGAGGCAGAATGTCCTTCACACTTGCCAAACCTTAAGCACACAGGTACACAGTTTTGTCATGGCTGAATCTATGATGTTGTTCATTACATTTGTATATTAGAGCTTTGATTTGGCAAGAGTCTGGCGATACAATACATATTATGATTTAAAATATTGCAATTTATTGCAATACTGAAGGCAATACATTCCTTTTTTTAATTTAATTTAGGAAAACTGTCATATCATAAAGAACTCACCACCATATGCATGAAAAAGTAGCTTTTTAAATGCAATTAGAACAGTGGAATCTGTGTTTGTATTTATCACAGTTGCTGTAACATCCATAATAAATACTTTTTATATAGTCTCAGCAAAGGATTTAACATTTACTTATATTAGCAAAAAAAAACCCACAAGTGCTAGCAATTTTTTTTGGTGAGTAAATTAAGAAAATAAAAGGTGAACTGAAAATCTATGTATTTTTGAGAATCGGTACAGAATCACAACACATAATATGATACTCAAGTGTTTCAATGATATTTTCCTGTCTTATTGTACATGTTTGCTTTTCTGTGGCAGTTTCAGAACTGTTGTACGCACTGCAGTGGTGTAAGGAGGTGGAGTACATCCCTGCCTATCAAAGCCTGCTCACTGACTGGGGGCTGTCAGGACTCCAGAACCAGGTTCCTATGAAGGATCTGCTGGGAACACTCTACTCAAGGTGAGTACACACAAGATGAATGCATGTAATCATTTTCTATATAAAAAGCTTTTATGGAGCCTCTTCATATGACATTTTTATGCAACCAATAAAAAAAGATGCTACGAAAAAGAACTTTAACACATTTATGAGCTTATGAAGACACAAACACTGATTTGTAAGCATGTTTATTTTTCCAGGCAGTTATTTGAGACAAAATCAACTGAATATATGTGTATTGTATTGTTGCCCTGTAGGTCAGTGGAGGATGGAGGTCTGTGGTCTCTGACTCTAGAAAACTACATCCACACCAACAACTTGGCACACACTCACAGTGCAACCATAAGGAAGCTTTACGGCAGCGCAGACAGGTTATTCATTTGTTTATTAATGTCATTTTAAATGCTTAAATTTCACACTCAAGCCTGTTATATGACCACTCCTAGCACTGTTGTTTATTGGGAATTGTCTCTGTTTGGTCAGTTTGTACCCGGTGTCTCAAAGCAAACTGAGCACGCTTCAGGTGCTCTGCCCCACCATGACCAAAGAAGACAGAGAGACTCTCGTTGCTCTGGCAACTGCTGGAATAATCAACTGGCAGGAGAATGACGGTGAGAATGCACACATAAACACAAATGCATACATGGATATTTTGGACTTGAACCAAGCAAATAATAATTTTGGGATGTGTGTCACAGATGTGTATGGGTGTCTGGCGGTGTTGGTGTGCTGTCTAAACGCCAGCACACAAGTAGAGGAGGAGATTGTGCAGGCTATTCTGGCCACTGTCATGGAGTGGAGGAACAGCAAGGAGGACTGGTTCCTCTTTAGCAGGTAATGTAATCACAGAAACCATGCAGACATTTATACACTGTGTTTTTATATTTATTATATCTCTTGAAACATTGTCCAAGATTCAATATTTGTTATATCTTGGTATTTCAGTGATCTGTCTAAAGCCTCAGCAGAACAGCTGAACCTAGCTGTGGAGATGATGCGTTTCCTGTCCTGGCTGGTGACTCATTGTCCGACAGTTCTCGGGGGCAGCCAGTGGGACTTCTTGCTCTGCTCTATGTTAGCCTGGTTGGAGGTGAGACATAGATCATACATAGTGTTGTTTTGTGACTTTGAAGTTGTGATTAGTACTCACCATGCTACGTTGCTTCCCCCTTGATAAAAAAACAAACAAACGCTTTGTTCCTCACGCATGGCTTGCATCTGCTGTTCTGCCCCATCTTTGACTGTTTTTGCTTGCTTCTAATTTTAGACTGCCAGTGAGAACGTGAGCAGTCTGTGGAACCCGTGGGTGCAGCTGTTTGTGTGTGAGAACGCTGCACTGATAGTGAAGCTGAACCAGTTCTTCATATCACCTTCATCTGAAGTGCTGGAGAAGCTGCCGTCTGAACTGACTGGTGAATGGAGAGACTTCTTTGTGGAAGGAATCTACAACCTGCTGTTTCCTCTGCCTGTCAATATCACAGGTGCGTGTGTGGAGCTTATTTGAGGAGGTTATGACACAGTCTCAGGGAAACAAGCCTACTTTGAAAAGTCAAGCACCAAAACTTGAGGGTACAACAATAGGGATGGTAAATCAATAAAATCAGTCAGTTGCAAAATCGGGCCAGTGCTTGAAAAAGTAAAAAAAAAAAAAAAAATTAAAATAATTTTTCAGACATTGCTTTTGGAGCAACGTTACCATGTCTACTCTGCCTGTGTCTGTCTCCAACTGTGGCAGCGGATAGTTTGATCACAGAGATGTGAGTGACGCTAGCTTGACTGCAGTCTTTTTCTCGGTCAGCCAGGTCAGGTCAAATCCTGTCCTCTTGTGCTTCTCGGGTTGTCCAGAGGCAGCATGTGATGTTTCTGCATCAAGCGAGTCACTCACATCTCTGCTGTCAAAACAGCTGCCCCTAATATTGGAGTGCCCTCCATATTTTGACCTTTATAAAAATGCATTTAAATAGCCCATTATACAGATGTGACTATGTACACTTTTCAAAATAAGGTGTTAACACAGAGAATATACAAAATACATATCTGTAAATAAGATTCATTAGATTATATGCACAGGAAGTTACCTGTGTAACATGAAATCACTCTAAACTGTGAGGGAAAATTCTTAATTCTTTGAGTTTAGGTAGCTAGAAATGACTTAATTTCCACAAGTACAACTCAGACAATACACAGACTAGAAATGAAGCATTTTTATTAAAGTCTGACATTTGTGCAACTTGAAAAGGTTACATTTCTAAATACTTGAGGTGCTGTAAAAACACCTTGCTTAATTGTGACAAGTAATGTTACATTTCAGATCAGGACATCTTTAATGACACAGAGACTCAAGATAAAGCATTTCTACTGAAAGAGTTTGGAGAATGCCAAAATTAAATCCCACATTTGTACTTTCAAATTCTTTAAAACAGCTTTGTTACTAGCTCACACCAGCAAATTTTAGACAACAGTTTTTTTCAAGCTAAGGAGCTAAGACGTGATATATGCAGGGTGTACATGCATGTGTGCATGTTTAATCAGGGCCAGTAGAAACTTTAAGCCAGTAAATTTTTGACACCAAACATTACTGTTTGACTCTGTAAAGCTGCTTCTTATTCAGCGTATCACTGAGTAATATGGAAGTTGATTAATAAAGAACATATTTGTGTTATTTCTGTCTGTGGTCTGAGTGCAGATGCCTTCGCTGAACCGGACGACCCTGTGTTCCCAATGGCTGTACTGCAGTCAGTTGGTGTGGCTCTGACATATATGCCTGTGCAGCAGCTAAAACAGAACTCGCTGCCACCACGGTTCATAGCAGACCAGAAGACAAACCTGCCAGAGCCCCTCCAGACACTCCTCAACACCCTCTGCCCTCTGCTGCTGTTTAAGGCCAGGCCCCTGCAGATCACCGTCCACCACCTGTTGGAAAAGTAAGAACTTTGTTTAAGTGTGTATTTCAGTGCACACAAAATGTTTTACTGTGAAATGATTAAAATGTTACACCTATCCTGAGATATTCAGGGCCCTGCGGGAGGTCAGGAATGATCACCTCATGCTTACTACAAGATATAAAAGAAAAATGAACAACTTGCCTAATGTCAATGCAGGGTCATGCCTCAGCTGCCGGAGTGTGATGGAGAAGGAGACACCAACAAGTCTGATGATGATGGAGATGAGCCATGTCTGTAAGTAAATGGAGGAAATCATATTACTGTTACTTGCATACATATGTAAGAGTAAGTGGACTCTACGTATTGTCATGGGAGTTCCTGAGGCATGTTCCGACCAAAAGCAAATTTTGAGAGTTGCATTACTTGTGTGAATTTTGCAGCCAAAGGGCAGGGCAGCAAATGCTAACATTAGTGCTAACTTAGTTTGTAGAAAAGTATAACCGATAGCTAGAATCAAATAACAGATACATATTTTCAGAACTTATCATGTAGTTCTATGGCATTGCTCACTTTTCTCCAAGCCCCTCTCCTTTTTTGTTCTGTCTCTGTACAGCACTCATGTTGAGTTGTAGATCACAGGGTGCCCATAGATAGCGAGATTAAGTTTGTCCTCCATTTCTGATTCTTGGTGATGTAAGAATAATCTGAAAACTGATGGGCGTTTGCTACACAGTGTCACGGCATCTTTTTTACTCAGGCTGAAACATTTCAACGCCCAGGGCCATATGTTTGGATCTTAGCATTGCTTTTGTATGTAACCGTGCTGCGCAAAAAAAATCTCAGTACAAGTTAATATGCAGTTTTGTTTCAACTCTATGTTCAGTTCTCCTCCTGCTGCTCTGATGGCCATCCTGTCGACCTGTGAGGAACTGTGTGATAGTATCCTGGCGGGGGTTCAAGTGGGAGAGTTTGCAGTGGTCCAGCCTCTCAGTGTGGAGTACTCCTGCATCCTGGGGTACCTGCTGGCCTGGAAACTGCTCCTCACTTTCTTCAAATCTTCACCCTCACATGTGAGTCAAGTTAAAATCTCAGATTATCAGATATTTCATCCAATATGTTTGCTTTGGGTTTTTTTCTGGGTTTAACTTTGAGTGTAAGTAAGCAAACAGATTTCTAAGTTACATTGAGAAAGTGTGCTTTGACACATTAGTCAGGTTTCCATCCAAATTTTAATCAAATTTTTATAGAAAATTTGCAAAAGAAAGTACAAATTACTGCACTTTTCCATCCATTACTGTTATGTGAATATTGGGAGTTGGTTCATCAAGATAAGCAGCAGGGGGCGCTAGTTCTTAAGTCAAGTGTTGTTATACCACTGCAGAAGAGGGCAGCATGAAGGAAAATTATTTATAATGATGGAGAGCACACATTGGTGAATAGAAAAAGAGAGTTTTGAACAACTAATATTACAGGTATGTGCTCTGGGAAAAGTTCAGTTAACAGTCCTGTTGTAGCCTAAGCGTGTTGAATGCAATCCAGAGGTGGTGAAGGGAGCTAGCAGTAACCTATGCAATAACAGGAAGTCATGACTCTGCTGCTTAATTTATTCGTTGAATCTGTTGCACTGTCACATTTACCTTTAATCGATACACCAACCCAACCTTTCCCAAGCGTAAAAATGTTTGGCGATGTTTTAAGATTTTTTCTTGAGTTTTTGGTGTAAATAGAAAAAGTGAATAAAAACAGGTGGATGGAAAGTACCTGTTGTCACAGTATTGACTCCTGTTCTGATTTATTTCTAGCTGCGAGCCCATTACGCCCAGTATCTCAAGAGAAGCTGCTCACTGAACAAGCTCCTCTTGCACCTCTTCAAACTGATGCCTGAGAACCCCACCTACCCGAGCCAGGGAGCAGAGACAAAGGAGACCAAAACCTTCTTTACGGAGAGCCAGTGTCTGGCTGTTGACAGTAAGTAGCACACACATACACAACATCTGTACATGGCTGTGAAATATAAACAAGCTTAGATTTCCTCGCCTTTGTTTCTTGCCCTTCAGATGACGATGATGTCGAGTGGGAGCTCCCTCATCTGGCTTGCAGCGTGTACTACAGCACAGTGCAGGACCTGCCTGCCATGGTGCGGCTCTGGTGGAACGGCCAGGAGAAGAGAGTGAGCGCCGCTGTGGAGAAATTCACAATTAAATACGTCAGCCCTGTTCTCTCAGCCCAGGAGATCTCATCTGTCCACTCCAGCACTCAAATGTTTGACAGCATGACTGTAAGTTAGCAAACACACTGCTCTGTGTTGATCTGCAACTACAACTTTTACTAGTTTTAGGATTTACTGTAAGACAGAAAGACCCCCGATGGCAAAGGCAAACAGTGTTATCTTCTTGCCCCAGGTAAAGGCCCGCTCAGCAGCACGGGAGGTGATTGCAACCTATTCTGTGGATGACATCTTCATCGAGTTGGTGATTCAGCTACCACAGAACTACCCTCTGGGCTCTATCACTGTAGAGAGTGGGAAGCGCGTGGGAGTTGCCGTACAGCAATGGAGGAACTGGATGCTGCAACTGAGCACCTACCTCACACATCAGGTAGATACACAAACACAATGGATATAAATGCAAGAAGTTGGTGTATTAAGTAGTGTCTGTTCTTCACCCTTAAGACCTGTAGCGTGATTATATTTCTACCAGTGAAGTTTTCTTGAGCAATGCTGGCCAAGGGGGCTGTAAAGATAACTTTCTTTTTAGGCATCAGAGAAGAAAGAGAGGATGAAACAACTCAGAAAACTCTAAATGTGTTTGTGTGTCCAGAATGGCAGCATAATGGAGGGCCTGGCTCTGTGGAAGAACAATGTGGATAAGCGCTTCGAGGGAATCGAGGATTGTATGATCTGTTTCTCTGTTATCCACGGCTCCAACTACTCCCTGCCCAAGAAGGGTTGCCGGACCTGCAAGAAGAAATTTCACTCAGCTTGTCTGGTAAGATATGTGTCAAAATCTAAGTACATCCAGTGGTGGGCTGTTGAGGACTGCAGTGCTTTCTCTGCAGATATTAAGAACCATTTTAACTGATGAACTTTTAGCATGTTATTTTATCTTTGGTCAGTTATCATCAATGTAAGAACAGGCATTGACAACAAATCTGTACACAGGGTTCCCACATATTTTGACAAATATCAAAATTATTAATTAATGTATGAAAATTAAGCAACCTTTCCCAATTTCTTTTAGTTGGTTGTGTTCATATTAACTTAAAATACTTTAAACTATGGGCACAGTCATAAGAGCGCATACTGTTGGCTGACTTTCAACGTGACTAATTCTACTATAACTGTTTTTAATGCATTTAATCATAAACTCATGTCTGGATGTAAGTTTGAAAAACAAATTGGTAACATATGAATGTAGGCGCATGATTTTTAAACCTTAGAGGTGGATGGGGAAGGTTATCTATAATTTTACAGAAGATTACTGTAACCATTAATTTTATTATATGTAACTAAATGACTTTTTCAGGCTTGGAAAATGAGATTGACCATGGGAACCCTGTGTATATAAGTAAGCCTGTACAATGATGTTTTATGGTTTCCTTTTACTGGGACCTAATTGAAGGCATAAATCCACAGCCCACTACTGGTTGTATCACATAAATACCATACACTAGCTACACTTTTAAAGGGATAGATCAGATTTTTTGTGTTGTGTGGGGGACTTAATCATTGTTAGTGTAATTCATATAGTAGATGTCAGTTGGTGGAAACTAAGCAATGTACTGCTATGGATGGGGGTCAGCACGAGAACATGTCTTAGCCACCTATAAAAAGTCCCACCAAAAAAATATAATTTTAAGTGCATGCTATATTTTCAAAGATTATTTTCTGTGCATTGTTTGCCTTTAATGAAGAGGACAGTATAGTGTTAAGGGGGGAGAAAGAGAGGAAATGACTACTAGCAAAGGGCAAGCTGGTCTTGAACCTGGGTCTGACAGAGCCTTTGTACATGGGGCGCCTTCACTATCCACCAAGCCACTGAAACCATGCTATATCAAGAGTATTTTCACTCCTTTACCTTTCCTATCAGACAGCCCATTCCAATGGGGAAGGTGTCAACAACTTCAGTTCCCCATCTATGCTCTTGTCAAAGCCACCACACTCCACTGAGAAAAACAGTCATTTTTGCTCACTAAACAGGGGAGCTACTGGTCTACCACTGATTCACCAAACAAACTGATAGACGCAGCAGCAGACCAGCAGCTCCTGTGTTTAGCACTGTTGAATCACAGTTTTTCTCAATAGAGTATGGCTTTGAAGACAGTAATATGACAGCCTAATTTTCTGGTTGGAAATCACTGTAACAGGTAAAGTACTGAAAATACTCTCAGTACAGCATACACTTAAATGGATATCATTTTTAGGTAGCTAAAATAAGTTTTGATGCTGACCCTCCACAGCAGTAGATTGCTTAGCTCATATGTTAGACTCCAGCCTGCTTCTCCAAACTGGTGGCATGATGACTGCCATCTACTGTTTGTAATACACCGATCAGCCAAAACATTAAAACCAGTGATGGTTGAAGTGAGTAACATTGATCATTTTGTTACAATGCAACGTTCTGCTGGGAGACCTTTGGTCATGGCATTCATGTGGATACCACTTCACGCCCTCCACCCACCCAGACACCATCACGGGCTGAGTAACCCCCCTCACGGCAACGGTACTCCCTGATGGCAGTGGCCCCCCTAGCAGAAAAATGCACCATGCCACACCACACCACAAAAACTGGCCTGAGGAACATGACAAAAAGCTCAAGGTATCGACCTGGCCTCCAAATCTCCCACACCCCAATCTGATTGAGCATCTTGGGAAGTGCTGGTACCCCACCTCACAAGTGACAGGTCTCAAATGATACGAAGCAGCACCCTGGTGCCATGCACAACAGGACACCCTCCAGAGGTCATGTGACCATGCCTTGACATGTCAGAGACAAGTCTGATCCAGGGAGGCCCCATCGTGGATTAGGGGTACCTCTGAGGTACCAGCACGTCCCATGGATGTTCAATCAGATTTGGATCTGGGGAAATTGGAAGCTAGGTCAATACCTTTAGCTTTTTGTCACGTTCCTCGGGCCATTCCTGAGCAGTTTCTGCAGTGTAGCATGGTGCATTTTCCTGCTGGGGGGCCACTGCCATGTGGGAAGTGCTGCTGCCACGAGGAGCGATAATCGATCTGTAGAGGTGTTTGAGTGGGTGAAGCGCATCAAGTAGCATCCTCATGAATTTCAAAACCAAAAGTTCCCAATGTCACTCACTTTACCCAACAGTGGTTCTAATTTTTTGGCTGATCGGTGTATACTCTATGAATAAGTACCCCATACAACCCCACTTAAAAAATCTGATCTATCCCTTTAAGATGTTTGTAACTTTTACAAAAAAAACCCAACTTTTCTTATTAACTACCGAAAATACTACATTCACACAGCACTAAATAAGACAGATAACCTATGGAAAAAAAAAAAAAAAAAATCACATTTCTGTGCCCACTTCCTTACCTGACCTTGTAGTGCTTGTAATGGCCGTACTGCACCTGGTGGAAAAAAAAAAAACAACCAATCAGAGCTGAGGAGTGTCAAAGACAAGATTGTGTTACTGCATTGCCCATTACTTGCCTCAAATGTTTTAAAAACATATTTTAGCGTACTGTTCAGCTGTAAAATGAGACCGTTGGTCCAGGTGGTGCTTGGTGCATTGGTCGACTGTATCCAAAATGACAACCAGGTGACAAACATTTTACAGCTAAACTACTTTACTAAAATATGTTTCTGAAAACACTGAGGCAAGAAACAGACAATGCAGTTATTCATTCATTTTCACTAACCACTTACCTAGTCGTGGGTGTGCTGGAGCCCATCCCAGTTGTTATTGGGTGAGAGGCGGGGTACGTCCTGGACAGGTCACCAGACTATCACCATGCTGACAAATAGAGACAGACAGACAATCATTCACACTTACACCTACACACAATTTAGAGTGACCAGTTAACCTAAGGCACATGTCTTTGCATGGTGGTAGGAAGCCACACAGAGAAAACCCACACTGACGGGCCCAGGCTGGTGCATTCAAACCTTCTTGCTGTGAGGCGACAGTGCTGCCACAGAATCTTAATTTATATTTAATCAGCACTGCCTAGTTTTTCCCAGACTATCTGTCTCATGTACAGCTTTTAGAATATAGTGACAGTTTCAGAAAATATGACGTTATTTTCATAAAAGTTACCAGCTGTAGCTTTAAAATGCACGTACTTTGCTTTCTGACTTTGTTTTGTTATGTCTTTTACACTGATATTTTTTTTCTTTATCTTTTTACAGTACAAATGGTTCACATCCAGCAACAAGTCCACCTGTCCACTGTGCAGAGAAACCTTCTTCTAACACACAGTCTGTTGATCAGGGCTTAAAGGTTGATAGCCCCTCAGTCAAGCAGGACAGGATTGTTTGTGATTTCATAAAGAAGGTTATTAAGGTCCAATTTATTAGATCACAATATGGGTTGAAATTCTCTCTGAGGCTTTCTCCAACTGAAGTGGCTGGCATTATTTGGTTCAGAAAATCTTGTTTCAGTAATGTTCAGTAAAAAATGTAGTGATAATCATATTTCGGCGACTTTTATGTCCATATTCAATAGGGCAGGGTGTTTTAGCTGTCAACATTTTATACCAGTGCTTTACTGTACTGTGTATTTGCAGCATCAGCAGCTCCCCACTGATGTTTTTATCTTTTATGCAGATTTGATTGTCTACCTTTTGAAAAGCATAGGTGTGTAGATGAGGCTGAATCACAAAGGGGAAAACCAAAGCTGGCCAGGTGCTTGACTCAAATACAAGCACCTGTCACATTAAGTAATTTTACGAAAAAAGAAAAGGTTAGTCTAAATATTTCAATGCCTTGGATGAGTTTCACATCTATTTCCTAATATTTAGGAGTGTAAAGTGATTATGTCTGATTTGTGACATGCCTTATAACATGGCGAGACCACATTTGAAAAGCAGGAAAGGGAACTTCTTTAGAGAGGTTTTTGATTTCAAAATGCCAACGCTCACAAATATCAAAAGCTAATTCACTAATGTCTTCCCCTGTGCCTGCATACAGCTGTAAATGATGCTGGAAAGTCAATAAAATACAACTGGATGGAAATTATTAACAGGTGCAATTTGTCTTTGACTCGACACATAAAACAGGGGTCAACTAAAGCACGCACACAGGAAAGCGTAAGCCACGTTCCACAGAGAAACTGATATAGATATATTAAAAAAATGCCACTGGAATGTGGACTTGAATATTCATGCATGCCTTACAAAGTGCAAAGTGAGTGCTGATCTGAATGTGATGGACTCCAGCGAGTAATGCCAAAGCTTTGTAGATGTATTCCCATCTATAATCTATTGTGACTAATTACATATATACCAGCTGGTAATAGTTTTGTACAACAACACACAGGATGTAACAATCACTGAAATAAGTACAGAATGAAGTACAGTGCGAACATTCGCCCAATGACGGAGTTGCGTAATACAGAACAATGCATATGCAGGGATATATAAATCTGGCACAAAGACTGCTCATGCATATTTTTACCCTGTGCACACACAGACTTTTGCTCTTGAATCCACAAACTTTTAAACATCTGGCCCCAGGTGTATTGTTACGCTCATGATCCATTAAATCCCTTTGCCAAAGCGAGCCTCTCTTATAAGTTAATGATGTTAATGATCATTATCTGGGATATTGCAGTTTGCTGGGCTTAATTCTGTAAGTGTAAAGATTTAATGATCACAAAAGAAACAAAGAAACATATACACAGCTTAAAAGGCTGAACCTATCGGGACTTAACGCATGGTTAGAGATTTGATTCCAACTGGGACCTGCTCTGCCGCTCTGCTATAAATGAAATGGCTATATAAAGGTATATAGGTCAACAGAGGTGACATTTATGATATGCCTTCACTTTATTTTCATAACTTTATTCAAAGTCAGCTGTAATGAAGCCTGAGTGCCTCCATGAACTGTTATGTTAACCTGAGCCTCCAATTACAGTTATATGGTATTTCCATACAACCATTACTGTAAGTTAACCTGTGCTAGTTTCCAAGAAAAGACTGTAATTAGCCTCAGCCTGTGACTGCTGGCACCAGTCTGCCACGCTCATTTATCTTGGGTCCACCTCCTCCTCATGTTGAATAATTTATCTGTTTAATGGAGGCTTGCTCTCATCACAGTTGTTCCTATGGAATTAATTATGACAGATTAAGCATGATCAATGAATTAATCCCCATCATTTGGTCTGCCGTCTATGTGTGTGTGTGCGTGTGCATTTGTAATTCATTATTGCAGTCAAAATATATCAATACATACAGCCGGCATCCATCATCATCTGCCCTTGACCTTTTTAATGGCCATTGATCTGTTTGCCAGGCATAAATATTTATACTGAAATCCCCTTCTCTCATGAGTTTTGACACACACACACATACATACACACACTCACACAGACAGCTTCAAATCTTATTGCTCATTATCTGCTTGATTAAGCAGTGGTGCAAATGTTATGAACTACAATACAGTCCTGTGTGCGGCCTATTCTTTATAATATAGGTCAGTCCCTACCAGCAGATGGCAGCAAGAGCACAAGACACGGCTGTGAGGACTAGAACTACTATTTGAGGAGATGTGTACATATTAACCTGACAGGAAAAGAAAGGGATTACTGCTCTGGACTATCTAGGGAGATTAAATTACCTACAAAGATCACATTTTTTATTGTTACATTTTCTGTCTCGTTGCCTTTCAGACAAATAATTTTTCAGTTCATCCAAATAATTAATGGGGAATTTTAAAAGGGAATTAATAAGGGGCCCCACAGGGATTATTAATGTGCCATCTTTAATTACTCAAACGAACTTGATGAATAAATTCAGTCACAATGCTGGAGCCTATCCGCTCTGACAGTTGGAGACCCAGGTTAAATGTTGCCACCACACTTGACAATGACAGTGACACAAATAGTTTTCCAGGGATGGGTGCCAGTCAACATGAAACACACTGACTTTAACGACTATGAAAATAGCTGAAAACAAATAATTGATATTTTGGAGGGTCAATTCATCCTTTAACAGACTCGACTACTACTTTGCTATTATAAGAAACTGAATAATTTCTGATTAATATCCTGATTATCAGATATCAAACTGTGATTCATGCTCTGTGCAGAACTAGTGTTGATCAGGTGATGAAAATTTGTTTTGATGAAAGCGACAAAGAGCGCAGATCAGCTTCTACACGTCTCCTCCTTTAACACTCAAAGTGCTTGAGATGCCATCCATCCATTAGCTATCCCCCCTTCGTTGACCTACTTGCATTAAACTGTTGTACTCATACAAGCTAATTAGCAGCCAACCTGTCTACAACCAGTCAGTTCACCGGCCTTCCTGGCCTTCGAACCCGATTGGTGGAGGCTTGGTTACTTCATAATTAGCCGGGCCTGGTTAGCTCTCATTTAGCTCTCCCTGACCCATTTGTGAGCCTATTAGCATTCTGAGCTGTTTGTAAGAGGCTGGTCCCATCCCAGTCACGCCACTCCTCAACACTGCAGGCAACTGCTCAGCTCTGGAAATGGCTTTGAATTAGTCTGCATGTGTGTGTGTGTTTTGTGCATGTACACGTGCGTGTGCCTATCACTATGACTCTGCAGATATTACTTCTATTGAAATGAATCCCACACTGTCATTTTATTTGCCTCTGTGCAGCCAGTCTCCCTCACCTCCTGCACCTCCCTCTCTCTGTGCCTCTCCACCCATGTTCCCCATCATATAGCGCGGTGTGAAATTATACACAGCATACGATCAATATCTGAATTTGTTGAATGTAATCCTGGGAATTTATCAGGGTTCATTTGTTCTAAACCAAAGCAGGGGAACTTTACAGTTCTATCGGGGCTATTCTCTCAACTGC
Source organism: Cephalopholis sonnerati (assembly GCA_019142605.1). Classification (NCBI taxonomy): domain Eukaryota; kingdom Metazoa; phylum Chordata; class Actinopteri; order Perciformes; family Serranidae; genus Cephalopholis; species Cephalopholis sonnerati. Next base: position 23,921,376 of record JAGQAX010000017.1, on the reverse strand, counting down.
ACTCAAAAGCAAAATGATCAATTTTATTAACATTTGCCGTTTTCACATAATGAAGGTAATAAACAATGATTATTGACCTCGATCTATTGGCTCCCAGACATGCATTTGTATTAGTCATTAAAGCAGGAAAAGGCCGCCTGGTCTGCCACAGTTTAAATCTACTGTTATTACTCTGTCATCACGTACAGGCCTTTTATGGTTTTCTATTACCGCTGCCATGTTATAGCAGCAGTGGAGGACACCAAAGACCAGGTGGCTGAGTGTGCTGTTTTTAAAAGACTCTGGCTGTGATTCAGAAACACAGTGAGTAGATTTAAAGAGAAAATTCTATATTTTAAGACAAGAAATGAAAAACATCAGGTCAGTAAGAACAGGGCACGCATGCTGTATTATTTTTGTTACAGAATGTTCAGTAATGGTAAAAAGATTAGTGACGCCTTTTCTAATTTTTTTTTTGGCATGTGTGCATGTGCTATTTGTATGGCAATTAAAACGTACATTTTATGCTTACACATTTGATCAAACTAAAATGATAAAACAGACGCTAAATCCACCCAGTATCTTAGAATCAAAGTTTTCGAAAGTGTATTTTAAGCCCAATCAAACTAACTCACTCCCATGATGAAACTTATCAGCCGAAGGGGCAATGCATGGCAAAAGACTATTTAAGTATTCTGAAGCGCTGCCTAAGTTCACAGTCAAGCACCAGCAGCACAAGTCTGCCTACAAATAACACAGGCGGTGTACTTTTTGTCCTACCAGAAAACCCTCTGCATGTAGCTTCAGTCAAGCGACCCCAAAGTGCGGCCCTAGTCTACATGGAAATAACAGCACATAAGAAGTGTAAAAGGAATCCAAGCATGACCAAATCCTTTTAGATGCAACTAGGACAAACACACGAGTGGTACTTTCTGAATATTTTAGGTTGTGTGCGTGTGTGTGTGTGTTAACTCTTGCACATGAGCTAAACAGGGAATAGGGGCAGTAAGGCTTCACACTTCTGGCAATAACTAACAGAGTTCGTTCTGCAGTGTCATATAAAGTAGCAGATCTAATGTGCACTCTTTATGACTCGCTGTGCGGAGGTAGCAATTAGGTACCAAGAATTCACATACAGACTTCTATCACGCCCCATTCCCAGAATTTAGAGAAAGCCACAGGCATGCCCATATATTCTACAAATGCTCAATATATTGTGATAGAGGCTAAGAAAATGGACTTCTATTCCCTGTGGCAAAATTTGATTTACTGTTCTATTTAAATGGCCACAATGTTTCAGAGAGGTGGGTGTTTCCATAGCTGAGCCTAAGGGTGTTTAGATACATCATGTCGTAAAGTAAGCAGACATTTAAGGCACACCGAGTGGAGGAAAACACTGCAATTAGCTCAGCAGAATCATACTCTGCATTTAAATCCAACATTTTGGTCTTGTTTTGATCATATTTTTCCATCATGACAACTTGTCACATTTCAGTTCACCCAATTTTTAAGCAAGTGTTGTTCATAAGTGAGCAAACTGCAAACTTTTTAAAGCTGTATTTTTAGCCAGGCTAGGAGTGTGGCAAAGTTGGTCAGCTGGTCAGTGTAAGTTTTAAGTTTAACATTGTTATTGTGAGCATGCTAACATTAGCATGCCGCTCACAGCACTGCGGTCTCAGAGTCGCTAGCATGGCTACAGGGTACAGCAAAGCGGCAGCCTCCACGACCAAAAAATGAAGCCAATGCTAACGTGCCAAAACGATTGCAGTTCCTTAAATGGCCTTTTGCGAGTCAATCCTCACAGATCACCATACTAAAATGGCGAATTTTACAGCGTGGTACCCTGGTACAAAAAGTTTTGGTCTCTATAGCCAAGTTCCTCTTCATGACAACCGTACAGGGGGGCTCCTCCACAGCTCTACCTTCTCCAAATATGGTAACTTCTGGCTACAAAAAAATCCAAGATGGCGATGGCCAAAATACTATACTTAAGGCTTCAAAACGGCAGACCACAAACCATTCGGAAACATCACTGCAGCTGCATCCCTTATTTTATACAATCTAAGGCCACAGGTGAGAGGAGTAAGGAGAATGTGAAGATATGTTATGCCGTGTGGGATGAGGACGCCATCTTGTGAGGTATACACTCCCCTACCTCCTTACCTCTGTAAGCACTCTGTCCAAAAAAAAAAAAAAAAAGATTGTTTACAGTGTGTGGGTGTGTGAGTGGAGGTAGTGTACCGTGGTCTGTAATCCAGCCTTGAGCTGTTAAGTCTTTTGGATCTATGTTGTATGTCGTGATTAGTTTGTCCAAATAATGTTGCCTGACCACCATAGCAGGCACAGGTAACGAAGTGTGTACCTCACAAGATGGCGCCCCCCCTCCAAAATGTTAAAGACTGCATGACGTCATCTTCTCAATTCCGATCTTTTACACAAGTAAAAGAAGCAATACTACAGTGTGAAAATACTCAGTTACAAGCAAAAAGCCTGCTACAGTCGTGTTACACACACACACACACACACACACACACACACACACACACACACACACACACACACACACACACACACACGTAACATCCTGAAAGGCTCATTCCATCCTGCTCATCACCTGTTTGCACTGTTGCCCTCCAAAAAACGCTTCAGGTCCGTCAAAACACGCACCACAAAATTCATTAACAGTCTCTACCCCAAAGCCATTCTGAACTGAAGCAAACTCACCACAACACATTACAGTTCTTTTTCTTAAGTGCAGTAACTTATTTTATGTGCGAAAATATGCACAAGCACTTTTTTAAAATCCCATTTTTACTGCATAGATTAGCAATGAGTGAATTAAGTGTATTACTTATTTTACTTATTTTTTATATATTAGCCTGATCCTTGAGTTCAACTAAATTTAGTTGTATGTTTGTAGAATGAGGTTAAAGAAATCTGACCTGGTAAAAACATAGTTAAAGCTTAAAATATAAAAGTACTCATCATGTAAAACGTCCCGTTTTAAAATCATGTAATACTGAATTATAATTATTCGTGCATTAATGTGTTTATCACCTTAATGTTATAGCTAGTAAAGGTAATAAATTCAATTATTTTATATACTGCTGACCATTTGTAAATCAATTGGCCATGTTACCTTGCCATTGTTGGTTTTTCTCGCATGCCTTCATGGAAAACAGCAAACGTATTGATTTATTGATTGATTGGGGACCACGTTTACAACAGTAAACTATATCAAAACATCTGTTTACAAACTCCGCTCAACTCAAACAGTATAATCAAAGTCTCATTTGGTTTTGGCCCCCCCCCACTTCCCTCCAGTTGTTAGTATTTCTATCCTTGTCAGTTCTCTCGTGTCTTTCTTGTGTGTTTTTACTTGCTGTGCAACTAATTGTCCTCTAGGGACAAAATAAAGCTGAAGTTGATTCATCCCGTCATATGGTCGGTGCTTTCCAAACATGCATTTTCACCAAAAAACCTTTGCACTGGAGTCTGGCTTCAAAAGAAAGCATAGATAAGAAAGAACTTTCAGTTCAGTTTTAAATCGTACGGCTTAGGAAAAATGCTTGCATTTGGGAAGTTCTGATCATACGGCTGGATATACGAGAACTGAATTATACTGCACGAGTTTTTAAACAGATGTTTTGACATAGTTTCGCTGTTGTTAAACGTGGTCCCTATTCATCAATAAATGTTAACAGTATTCCTTGGAGTCATGTGAGAAAAGCAAAATTCTCTCCACAAATTCAGGATAACAAGGCATTACTAACAGATTTACAAATGGTCGTTTTATGGGTGAATTATTCCTTTAATGCAGTGGTTCCCAAGTGGAGGGTCGCAATCCAAAAGTGGGTTATGGGTCCACTCCGAATGGACCACAAGTGACTCGCAGATATGGTAAGTCTGTAAAAAACACACTTCATTTTGAAGTACAGTGAATATCTGGCACAGAGCTGTTATTTTGAAGTGCTGTCTCCTGATGTGGAGTGCAGACTCACAAACAACTATTAAACAGAGACAGCAAACTTACTGCAACGTGGCCAAATGCAAGTATAGCACCGAATGTATTAAACTGTGGACCTTCAAGTAATGACTCAGGAGAAATGTGGGCCCCGTGGTTGGACCAGTACTTTACTTGCCTGCAAAATGTAATGGAGTAGAAGCTAAAAGTAGCATAAAATGAGTTCAAATAAGTGCAGTGCTGACGTAAAGGCATCTGGTTACACTCCACCACTGCTGTGGACTCTCAGTCTTTTTATGTCAGAAGATTTTTTGCAGAGTATCACTCAAGAAAAAGACGTGACGCTCAAACAAAACTTGTCATTTTCTCACCTTGACATCAAGGTTGCCCTGCTATCTTTGCCGACATCATTCAGCAAGATAGAAACACCTTCTTTAGTTACTGGACTACCTGTCCCTCTCTGCTTCAGCTGTACTATTTACTGTGGTGAGTATATCAAAATCTGATCCGGGCTGGTTCTGCTTGTCCGCATCAATCATCAGAATGGCTCGGCTGATAAACAAGTATTCAGCGCGATACGGCCCCGGTGCAGTGCCACAAACTAAGTGAGAAAGCATCAGATCCTTGAAGTTTTTACACAATTAGCTAAATCCTAATTGCCAATTACTTTGATTTGTAATCCTAAAGGTATTTAATGAGCTCATTTAATGGTGCCATGGAGCATGATAGAGTATGGTAATTGGTTTTTATAAGAAGTGTAAAAATCAAGGTGTGCTTGTGAGGTGGGTGGTGCCACTTATGTGCCGAGCCATTATGAGGCATTACGGGAAAGTTTTCTACAAAAGAAGTTTAGGGAAAGAATCTCGAAGCCCCAGCTGTGGTCCTTCGGTTAAAAATAGACACGCGTGGAGTTTTCAAGTGAGATGTTTTTGGCGCTGGCAGCTCTCCTCTTAATGATCATCCCCTGATGATGATGTGTTTATGTACATCCATCTTCAAGGGTAAAACTAAAAGGTAAAAAAAAAGAAGCATGCAGCTGCCCTTGCAGCTTTTTTGCAGCTGTAAAAGTGGACGTCTCACTCTCCGGTTCTAACAAGGTCGGAGCTGTCAGGAAAGAGTGAGGCCGGGGAGCTAATATACTCAGGCCAGGAGGAAGAGTCATCCCTCATACACACAGCAGACGGAGGACTGGGGGAGAGAGAGGAGGGAGGAACAGTGTGAGACCGAGAAAAGAATGGAGATGAGTGAGCAAAAGGGGAGAAGGGGAGATTAGGACAAGTCAGACGGGGAAGACGGAGAGAGGAGGCAACGAGATAATGGAGAAGTGGAGCAGGGAGTGGGGGATGAAGAGCAGAGAGGAAAAGAGAGAAGCTGGCTGCCCTACCCTAAAGCAGTGTTGATATGACAGTTGTCTGAGGCCAAATCTGAGGCCAACTCATTCCACTGATAAATGCCTCTGGCTTTACCAACCTTCACACTGAAGGATGCATGCACACTGCTTTCTCTCTTTTTCTCTATCTGAGAGCGAGGACGTCTTTTTCCTAACACTTCCGTTTTAGATAAGTTATATCTGAGCTATCATTATAAATTCCCCACAAAAGGAGACCATTATTGGCTGATCTGAGACATAATTCATTGCCATGCTGTGTTCTTACGCGGCCTTTATCTTAGTGACATTAGCGCGACTCAGCCATGCTGGCACCAGTCAGCGGCAGCACTCATGTACACTCATATGCCCCGCTTATCATTTTTGTGTCGGACTGGATGTATTCAGCTAATGGCCAATAAATAAAACTAATTAAGCTTATGATAATGGAATGATAATTCGACATCAATTACTCACTCACTGCACAACTAGGACACTTTGGTATTTCACTGAGTCAAGAGCAGAAAGCGGGGGTAGAGAGATACCTGAAACCAATGCTGCCAGTGGGCTAATACTCACATTATGTCTACATTATCTCACTGTGCAATGGAGCCATATCAAGGCTAGCAAAATAACAAGGTAATCAATTAAGTTAACCATGCAATTAAGTTAATTAATTGCTTGTATGCCCAGGAGTTTCCTGGGGCTTGTGCTGTGGACCGCATTACTACACTGGCCAGTGATTAGATTACAGAGTTAGTAATGCCATTTGAGGCTCAAGTGTAAGAGCTGCAAAGTGGAGTCCCACTGGTTGCCTCTATCTCAACATGAACAGCATAATGCATCTGATTGCATCAGCAATGTAAATAAGGAAGTTGTTTGTAGGGAGGGACACACGTTCCAGTGGATTGAGATACTTTCTTAAAGCCAATGTAGTATACACTTCAATCTCTTTTGATGGAATCTTTGTAAAAATAAAGATTATATCACTGCAGTGTGCTTTGTTTGCCGAGGAGGAAGTGAAGCAAAATTGCTTCGGCATCTAACAGACGAATGCATTAGATACTTTGCTTACTGTGCACAGATAAACAGCTGATGGAAACAACACAGCGGGACTTGCAAATCCAACAGACCCGAGAAGAAACGTCGATGTTGAGAAGGAGTTTTTTCAGATGCCGTTTCCTTTTGTGAGTTTCCGTACAAACTGTAAGCCAGGCTTAAAAGGCAATGGTCACACTGTGATAACACGGGGAACTCCCTTATGCATATCGCCAGCGTACTGACACTCAGGGGCAAGAAAATATATTTTCAAACAGTCAAGAATTTGCACCTAAAAGAGACAAATGCAATAACAACAAAGGAAGAAAACACCGCTCAGGGCCCGGTTTCACATCAGACACAGCGTGCAATTACACATTTTTGCAGCCTGTGAAATTGTCATGGTTACCTATCGTCAGCCAAACTGCAACTTTAATTGTTTTTTTGGCATTGTCACATATTCCATTTATATTTTATGTTTTTAACAAGAAGAGATACACAAGTACTGAACCAGTGTGATGCCACGTATCATACATGGGCTTTTAGTTACAGGAGAAAAACAAAATAGCAGCTCCTGATGAAGGAGCACACTGTTCATGCAATTTGTGCATCACACATTCGACAGTTTACATTTCGCATGCATTTTATGGTTTATACTTGTTATTGTTTGCCATGTTTGCTCTTTTGTCAAATCACGTTGACACTCAGTGAGCATTCATCTCAATGATATTGCTGTATATGCAAATCAGAACTTAATTGGTGTTTCATGATTACTGAAACCCAAGTAAACAATCACCCCAAATCCCTCATCTGTTTGTCAATTCATCTCACTGCCATTTTAATTGATTACAAACTGAGTTAAGGTGCGGAAACGCAGTACTTTAAAAAGGAACAAACGACACAAGATAAAATGGCAGACCGACTGAAACACTTATGATATGCACATGCAACATACTTTTACACAAAAAGTTTGTCTCCAGTTGCTCAAGACAACAGAAAATTGCTCATTTTACAAAAATCTTTTTGTTTGCACAATTTGCAGATTGGATATTTTTCCTTTCAGCACGTAAAGTGTTTTAACTTCAGACGCACGCACACACGCAACAGATTGATTCGTAGTCAATCTGACGTGTCCTCCTCTGTTTGTCTGCCAGAAATCTTGCGCTGTTTCTCCATGCAATATTGAAGATAAGAGACCCTGTCATTACTGTAATGTGCTGTGGTTGAGCACCGTGCTACTACACCAGACATCTTGGTTGGATTTTACCAGAACAGAATGTGTCCCTGTCCTTCTGTCCCATTTTCCCTTGTATTATAATGAACATGCTGACAGTCGAATTAGCACGGTGTCACTGTGGTAGCATGCTTCAGCGACACGGCTGCACAGCTGTCCCACTGTGATAGCACACCACACACTCTGTTAAAGGATCATAGTACAGCCAGTGAAACACGTAGGATGGTGTGTAGTGACGTTCGCTCAATGTACCTTTATTTGGATTCCACCATTGTTCCTTTTTTGTGAGTTTATTCAATTTTTTGGATTTTTTTAGAGCCTCTTTTCAAAATAAGAGCATGGCATGGCCTATTTTCAGCCACTCTTTTTTTACAGGATTAGGGACGCACAATTTGCCATGTACGGAAAATGTACAGGGATATCTACAGTGATGACGACTACAGTTAAATGGACCAGCAGAGATTTAAAGGGTTGTGTCGATGTAAGGCATCATGGTCGGCGGATTTCTCACAATCAATAACACATTTTATATCCAGGAATGTAAGCTGTTTGTACTGAGAGGACCATGTTCAGTCCTTTTCTGGATTTCTGCAAACACACACACTCGCACGTACGCACACACACAGCATGCTTGAGGCCTGCACCTGAGTCCTTCAACTGCAGGTGAGGGAAGTGGAAAAAAATGCTCATTTTAATTGAGTCCCCCTGAGTAAGCTGGGGAAGTTCAGCCATCACTCTAATGCATAGCTCCTATTTTTAAACGCGCACACACACACACACACACACACACACACACACACACACACACACACACACACACACACACTACACTGGAGAGACCTTCTCTTTAATAGGCTCCCCTGGGTTATAATGTTATTGTTGATTTCCATGCCGAAGACACAAAGATGTACATAATCAAATTCACGTGTAAGCATGCACTGACACATTCTGCACACATGCATGAATGCATGAACCACAATCAGATACTCCTCGCTCTCGCCTTTGTCTCTCTCTGTCTCTCTTTCACTAGCACACACACACACATGCAAACACAAACACACACACACAGTACAGTATCTAGACTTCCAACTGCATTCTGTCAAATTATTTCCATAAACCTGAATATGAATCAAACTCTGTTACAGTGTGAATGCGAATTTTATTGCACTAAGTGAGAGTCTATTCAGAGAGAGCTCATAGGGGGAGTATTTAAAGTGTGACTGTATAAATCTTTTCTTTCTGTTTTGTCAGAGTTAAATCAGTTAATAGAGTGCTTTAATGCGAACGGTCCCAAATTTTCTCCTTTTTAGGCACTTTATCTTGTCCAGTCAGCACACACTTAGTGAGGCACTAAAAACCAAGTTTGTTGTTAGTGTCTCCTTCCTCCCCATCTGATTTATTACGAGAGATATTTTTATGGAGAAAAACTGCATCTGTGTGGGTAAAAGTTAAATAAGGACATCCATACAGCATTATTTTATGAGTTTAAAATGATACCATTATAGTGTTGACTGCATACTAAAATCAGTCTGCTGTAAACAACATGTAAGCCGGGTTTTTGCAGTGTCATTTGAGCTGAGTGCTTCTGTAACCTTGAGTGTAACCTAATGTCAATCACATTAAGTCCCAAAGAGTGATCGAGAGTATTTCTGACATGAGCCCTCGCACAGTGTGTGAAGTAAACATGCCCTGCCTACATATGTTTTTCATATAAAGTCAGGAAGATTGACTTTGAGCCTTTTTTGACACCAAGCCTGCAGCACAATATCTGCGGGGGACACTGAAATGTTGCTCGATTATGGATGAGTTTAAAATGTGTGATTTATCCAGCACTAAAAAATAAATAAAATAAAAAACAGGGCATGAATATGTCTGAATAGTCAGTATTGTAACCATCAGTTGCAACGAGTGCATTGTATGTTTGTATGTTGCAGTGGTTAACCAGTGGTCAGGGTTAGGCACAACTACTGCTTGGTTAGTATGGTTAGGAAATATGGGTGGGCGATATGGCCCTAAAATAATATCATGATATTTCAGGGTATTTTTGCGCTAACGATATTCTTGACGATATGAAAAATTAGTTTAAAATTATTAATTTAAGAACATAGAATTGAAACAAAATAAGTGATATAGTTTTACATATCAAACAGTTTGCCTTCAAATATTCAGTAAAAACTAAACATAAATTGTCATTTCTTTAATTTGTAAACAACAACAGTAACTCAGAGTGAGATTCTGATTCTGTATACAATATTAATAGTTCTTCAAAATAAAATCTACCACAAATTACTATTTAAACAGCTCCCAAATACAAAAATGTACCCTGGTATCTATATATATATATATATATAAATCAACAGGTGATTTCCTTCTCTGTTAGTAAAATCCTAAATGACCGAGTTGTTTTTTTCACCTGGACCTTTATGCTCTGCCATTTCTCCTCTAATCATCATGCTGTCACCTGTGACAGGCTGTTATGCTACCTTAACTACTGTACATTTACATATATGTGGTTTTTTGTTGAGCCGCGAGCGTCACGTATGTTTACATTACCAAAGGTCTATGAGACAATCACTTGACGGCACCGACTTCCATGTGCACACGGCGATAGAGGAGAGGGAGAGAGGCTGTGCTGCTGACGCAGGAGCCGCTGAATGAGTTCCTGTCTGAGTGGTAACTTGCTAAAAGACTCAGTGGGATGATGTGTAAAAATTCATGCTAACAACAACTCAAAGAGGATTTTATCACAGCAACCAACTGTCTCAATCACTGTTCAGGGGGCTGATTCTGGATCTGTCTTGGGTGAGGTACTGCAAGAGATGCAGAATAGTAAAATAGTAAATGCTTCTAGTGGACACTGAGACCATTCTGCAGCCATGAGGCAGCTGTGTCGGAGCTGTCACACGACTGCACCTGTGTCCAGAGCTGATCTGCTGTCATACTGCGTGATCTGAGGGGTGCAGGTAAGTTTGACTTTGTAATTGTAGTTGGGTCGTGTTTGTTTTAATTAGACCCTGGAGAAAATAACACTCAGTGCAGCTTTGCTGAGTGAGAAGTCTGTTCATAAAACATTAAGGACGCCCAGGCCTAACGATGCCATAGTTTATTCCACACTACTGAAGCTGCTCCACTTTATAGAACCCCCGCAGAGTCGGTAATAATTTAGCTTTAAGCCATGCTTGTTGTTGCCTGTGGGTAACAGTATGACGTCAATATGTCAACAGGTTAAAATACTGCGATTATCAAAGTATGGATTTTTCATATCAAACTTAAATTATACTAGTATGAGAGTGAACGAGGTGATATGGCAGTTTTGAGAGCACAATCGCAGCTAGAAAAACAGTGATGTCTCTGTAAGGGTGTTTTCAAACGTGGTCCTTTTCAGCCCTCAAAGCTAGTGGTCTGAGTACGGTTCGCTTCAGAGGTCACCGCTCTATGTCCGCTTTAAGTCTGCAGTGCAGCTCACTTAACGTGTGCCTTGTGAACACAAAGCCCTCCAGGTTTGTTTAGCTCTCTGCCACTGTATTTAGCCCTCTAAGATCACATGCTAATACACAGAGACGTTTGAAAAAACAGACGAAAACACACCGGCCTGTAACACTTACAAGGACGCAGGTGAGGAGTAGTTTGGATCCACGGAAGATGCTGCACGTCTCTAGATGTGGAATGTGGATTACATCAAACAGTCTACAGTCTACAGCACAGAAACACTAAGGTTTAGTCCAATTTTAAGTTGATTGGAAAGCGAGGGGCTTTGTATCCGCACTGCAGTGCCACGTCAAAGTGAAAACAAAACTATGTCAGTATACATTATATATAGTGTGAACAGAAAGAGGACTGAGGCTCCACCAGAAAGAAAACTGAGTCAAATGAACTGACAATGTGAACACAAAAAAATGCCACTATCCCAACAGGAAACGCAGGTAATGTCTCAATAAAGAACAACTACTTTTCGTGGCACTATCCCCACAGCTATGACTCACTAAAAGACACCAGTTTTGTTGTTTGTTGGTCTCAAACAGTGGTCTGCAGCGGTCTGCAGCTTGGCAGCTTATCCAATGAGGACATAAAAGATATCACTCTCTCGTCCTTTCATATTTTCTGCCAGGGCAGAGACATCGAATATACGGTTTTCAAAACACATTAGGGTTCATTTTATTATCTTTTAACCTGTTTATTTCCATTGTGTCCTCTTGTAAAAAGAGAGGTATTCCACTGACCGCGTTTTTTATTACCTGGAAGTTTACAATCAAACAAATCAAGGGCATGCTGTTTATTTCCAACTGTGTGCACCCAGCATTGGAAAGTGTACCTGTTTATGTGCTCTTTGTTCAGTGCCCTTGATGGTTCACGGTGCACATACAGTACATTTCTTTACACTATTAGGACTAAATTTTAGGAACTGTTTTCTCTGTGAGTAAAAACAGGCTGCTGACTTGATGTGCGTTTAAAGAAAAGCGACCAGCAGCTTGTTAGTGTGAGTAACTGAAGAGCACAATTATAGATATCAAGTGATGGAAAATGCCAAATAAAAAGCTCTCCAGTCGTTGTGTCTCTCTCCAAGGTGCTGAAACAGTCAGACCCAGTTTCTCACTTTGTTTTTATACCAATTTAAAATCTATTTTTCCACTGACTCTTTATTTTACTCAAAATGCTCAGAGGTCTAGTGTGTAGGATTCACTGACATCTAGCAGTGAGATTGCAAAACTGAAACTTCTGCCGTGTGCCAAGCCCCTAAATCCTACACACTGGACCTTTAACATACATTTTAGAGCCCACAGTTTGCCCTTTCTGTACAGACTTAAAGATGAATCATCTCTGTGTTGGCTGTGATCCTTCACCAGACTTCAGGCTGTACTCAAACAATTAGCTTCAGGTGTTTTTATAGAGACGAGGAGGTCACAGTTTCCTTCACCTCATTATTGTACAATATTTTTGACCCCCTCCCGTGACCCTCCGCTGACCCGCTCTAATTTGCATGTCCCTCAGACAGATGGATAGATGAGGTAATCATTTTTCTCTTCAACTTCTTTTACAGGCATCGGGAGGGCTATAAAACACATCCCAGACTTGCCTGCAGTCTTGTCATTAGTATTCATCTAGCTGAAAGATTGAAAGAAGTTTGGACTGGACAATTAAATTACTTCTCAGACAGTTTTTTTTTTTTTAATGGAAAATGCCTCAGAGGCAGGGGTTAGTAACACCTGCTCTGGAGCGTGATCCACTGGAGGTAGCCATGAACAGGTGAGCTCCTCCAAGAGCAGCACTTTTGACATGTTTTCTGATAAAACTGTTTTTATCTGGAAGGAGCACGTCTTTATTTCAACATGTTTAAGACCAAGGAACTGGACTATTAAATCACCAACTGCCTTTTCAGCTAGATGATGTAACAGTGTAGAAAACTGGGATAGAAAATTCACACAAGTATTATTTGCTTTTTGCAAAAAGTGCAATATAAACACATTAATTTGATCTCTTAATTACTATAATTACTACTCACGTGGGACTCTGTTCAAGATGCTTGGCAGTGTTCTGATAGTGGTATTATTATTATTATTATTACCAGTGTTTCTTAAATTTGCCATAAAGTTAAACATGTTTCGAGTGATTTTTCAGTCTTTAGTTCTGCTATCTGCCAGTGTAGGAAACTCGGCTTCATTAAAAAAAAAACAACTTCCCTTTGGCATAGTTAGTCACGCCCTAAAGAAGTTTGTGGCTATCAAATTTGAGTTCAGATTTGGTTTTATAGTGCTTTCTATGGTGTGGATAACTGCAAGTTTAA